>OY855908.1:22429492-22649492 GCA_963693305.1 Meandrina meandrites | reverse complement strand
TGTTTCACTGACTTTGAATTGAGAAATTCGATATTGATCACTGGGCGCTTTGAAATGGAAGTCCTCTATTGAAAGTATGTTATTTTTGGATTTTACCACGATAAAATGGTATTTTCTCTTACACATAGTCCGTTCTAACTTTCTTTCTTCCAGGTTGAAGTATCCATTGACAACAGTGCAGTAAACAGCAACACAGGAGTCTGGGGCGATACCGAAACATTCAATCCCCGACGATTTGACAACGAAACACCGAGCATGCGCAAAAGTTTGTGTCGCTTTGGTATTGGCCCGCGAAGGTGTATGGGATACCGAGTGGCTGACGCCTTCATGAAAGTTTTACTGGTAGTGTTGTTGAGAAACTGTACGGTTGCCTTGGAAACAAAAATGACAGGAGACGATGACAGCATGCCGGTGGAGAACGTTGGACCATTTTGCTATCCGTGTGTGGAGTTTAAAGTGAAAGCTTTCAAGTGAATTTACAATTTAATTGTTATAAGCAATTTACTACTTTACTTGGAAAATGTCAAAAATATTGTCAGGTTTAACCTCAAGCATCTTTAGTGACGGCTCTTATTACATTGCTAGATGAGCCTTAATCTCATCGCAAAAGGGTAGATGCAAGATTTATAAAATTATACAAAAAGATAGGTTAAAAATTGCTAGCCCGGCCAATAGGCCAGTTACGCCGCGACGACCTTTTTGAAGAAGAGTTTTCAGCTGTATTCACTGAGGTGTAGACGAACTTAAAATTCTAGTTCCCTGTCATTGCAGATGTCAAGAAGTTCCGCAAGGTTGGACAAGTGGCTTTAGCCATTGTTCAGTTGCGGAAACATGCTGATGTCGCTGATGCCGATGACTTTAAAATGAGAATTTTGCATACAAGAATTAAACGTCAATGGTTTCCTTTAGCCCTTCTATCACAACTTTTCAGAACTTTTCCTTCAGTAAATTTGTTGTATGGACGCGACATTAAATCATTAAAATCGATATCAGATATCGAATCGCTTGAGTTACACTCTGCCTTTGGTTCCAGTCTGAATAACGAAAAAGATGAAACGCAAGAGAAAGGTTTAAGTAATTCGATCATTTTTGGTGAAAATAGATGCAAATAACGTCAGTAAAATTTCTTGCAATCAGACCATATGCTGTATCCCTCCATGGGCGGACCAGTCTTTTTAAAGCCGTGGGCGGGGTGGTGGGGGAGGTCGTCCGAATCCTCCGGACTACCCCAGACTACGGGTCTGCAGTGGCATTGCCAATATACATTGGAAAGACGAAGCACAAACTCAATGAATGTTTCGGATAACACCGCAGATCTATTCTAACTGCCATCAACTAAATCGTACTCCAGTATCGCTAAATTTCGTGGCTACTCAATCGACGCGACGTTTGCCTCACTCCGCTCGAACCGAATACGCAGCAAACGAGACTCGTGAACAGCTCGTGAAGCCCATTTATCAACAAAACTAGAACGTTTGATCCTCTTGGCATAAATAGTCATTGTAACGCATTTTATTTCAAATTTATATTTGTAACGATTTTTTATGTTCCCACATTTCTCTTCCACTCAGCCCCTGAGAAAGATATGTGTTGCAAGGCGAAACCGATCGGGCAAATTCGTTTGTAATATTTTAGTTGTTTATGCATTTTGCTTATTTTTGGTAGGGCGTAGGATTAGTTTGCCGTCTATATTTGGAGCCTGCAGAACCAGCGATTTATTTAGTTAGTTTGCGGGACGCTCAAAGCGCGACAACGAGCGCGAAGCGTGAGCTCTCCCTCGCGCTTCGAGTGACCCGTTAACTAACTGAATGAACCGCCTGTTCTGCTGCTATCCATCCGTCAATTCCTGTTAGACTTTTGTGAATCCGCTGACTAGTGCATAGCGCTTGCGTGTATATTGTCCATCAGTAAGCGAGGATGCTGTATAAAATTGAAGCCGTCTTTCGTTTCTTTGTTAAAAACTTTAAAATTACACCTGCTTCACAGTGAAATGATATGTCATATGGCGGCAATATCAAACAATCGATCGAAGATCAGCCACAGGAAGCCGTAAGCCCTTTCTCCGGAGTTATCTCATCGCATCATTTATAAAACTTGCAGCATAAAAGCTTAAATAGATTTTATTCTAGTTTGAAATCGAAATACTCGACCGCCAGAAAGAAAGACAATGTCTATGAACAACTGAATTCTCGAATGATTACAGCCTTTAATGACATGATTTTTACATGAAAATCCGAGTGACAATGTAAAAAACGCTTCGTTTCGGCAAATAGTTTCTTAGATGTTCAATACGGTATTTGTTTATAGGAGAATGTTATAAACACTTGCAAAAAAAATAATGATAAAAGAAAAAAAAAGTAAAGGGAAAAAAAAAGAAATTTCGTTCGCAAGATACAGGGATCGAGCTCATGGCCTTTCATCGTCATCAGGGACCGCGGAGGGGGAGGGGCTGGTAGGAATATAACCCTACCACTTTTTTGCTTGGGTTGATATTCAGTAGGGCTCCAGATGCCAGGAATAATGCATGAATTTTACCACTTGAAGTAACAATAGGCTTTAGTTTTGCGTATGCGCCTCACGAAGTCAAAGGCCGGGCACACCTGCACTGAAGAACCGCAAGAGAAACTGGCAACTTCAAAATACAGCAAGCTTAGGCAGTTTTATTTAACATACTTACAGCGGCGAAGGCTATGTTATATTTATTGGGGTTGTAAATATGATGGCGCACAAATGCATGATAAATGGCAGAACAGTGACCCCAAATGCTTGTTTGTTTTGGCCAGATTTTTTTAGCCCTACCACTTTCCGACCAGGGACCAGGGACCTCTCCGCGGTCCCTGGTCATTCCGCTTTGAATCGTTATTACCTGTCTGTTGAACTACGTCAACAGGAAATAATTTTTTTATTCAAATAATCCTTTATTAAATGTATGACAGCAGGCTCGTGAGTTCTAAGTCGCAAAGTCCCGGCTTACAGGGTTACCGTTTAAATATATTCGGAAGGTTTAGTTGTAAATATCCGATGGCATACAAAGGTAATTTGACGAATAGGAGGTTGAACTTATCGGTTGAAATCTTTATTTGTCGAAGTTTTCGGTTTTATAACTAGGTTCCTCTTGCATAATTCATTTTCCGATGCCCCTGATGAAGGATAGTGTTGTCTATCCGAAATATTGGGCTAAGTAAAATACACCTTTTTACAGCTGTTCGATCAGCCTTGCTTTTTAAAATTTCTTTGTCTAAGTCCACTGCTGATCCTGATCTACACACAGATCCAGCTACTTTTGGCTCCTGTTTGTCGAAGTGGTCCTTGCACAGTTTACAAAGTCCTTGGCATATTAAAACAAATACACGTTAACGTTTTTAAACATTCTTTCAGGAGGCCCGTTTAGAGATTAAAATTTGCATGAGGTTTCGAACCGTTCGACTCTCTGAATTGTTGGCAAAGCAAATTTGTTATTGAAGTAGAGCAAAAAAACGAAGAGTATATCCACCAAAAACAATTTATGTAATAGCATTTAGTATCCAACGCTATCTGTATTTAAGGAATTGTTGTTAGCACTATTTCCGATTTCATGAGTTGTATTGTTAAAAAATTTCAAGGATACTACGGACTAATAAATATTCATTGATTTTGTGTAAGTTGTCGATTGGTATACTGTTTTTCATTGGGTATCCAAATACATGCACGTGATGTGGTATACATCTCGTGATTGGAAGTTAACTTAATGAATTATTAATGAGTTTGAGAAGCTTATTTGAAAGGCCTTTCGAAATACAGAAGAATGGCGTTTTCCTTTCGAAATGTCTTTTTTCGTTTCAGAGATATTGTCATTTTTGTATTATGCCAATAAGATAAGTGATGATGACGTCATAAGATTTGTAACTAAAAAATTGTAAAATACTGAATAAAAAATATCTCTGGAAATATTGAAGCAGTGTTCTTGAAACTTGGCACCACAAAGGGTGCCTACCATTTAGCCAAAACATCCGGAAATTTCAGTTGAAAGTCAAATGGAACAGAAATTTTCCGGAAAATCCGTTCGAAAATTGTGGACTACCTCCAGATGTAGTCCTCTTTTTCCGTTCGGAACGGAACGTCGGAAATTTCCTTACCAATTGCACGATTTCCCATTTCCAGTCTCTCATCAATGGAAACAATAACAGGAAACTGAATTTCAAATGGTAAGCGCCATCTCGTCCGGGTGGTTTGCTGATTTTGGAAAATCCTTTACCATTATTCAATGTTCATCCCAACTGGTTCCTTCCGACAAATGGTAAACACCCTAAAACAGTGGATAGCGTTGTTGGCGCGCGCTGATTGGCTACTCAAACATGGGATATCCTTTGCTATTGACCTCCGACAAACTCGCGCGCGAAAACTGTAATCGTTGACAAGAATAAATGAGTTAAATAATCCTTTTTTGGTTATATTTTCTCAATGTTTTAGTATATACTAAAACAACTATTCACCTCAGTGTCGGTGGCTAGTGGGGGATATTTACCGAGCCACCTCCCCTTCGGTGAATAGTTATTTTTTAAAAATATATTTACAAGTTTAGAGCATTTGTTGGGAGGGGGGGCTATTGCTTCCGGACCGTGAGAATAATTCATTCCTGTTGTTATTTTTCACTTAATCTCTCTAATCGGATTTATGAACAAGATTACTATTTTTTCTAAAAACATTAACTCATTAGCTAACAGTATATGTAACATGACGGCTTAAACTATAAACGCAGTGTTATACGTACTCATAAAAAAAAAATACGTACTCATAATATAAGTAAGTTGTTAAAATCACTAAAATTTCTAGCGCGATTCTACAACCGGGTATCTGATATCACTTCACGGACATCGCCTCCTTTCGAGTGGTTACGGGATCCAAATTTCGCAGGAAGGGACACCTGAGAACGTTTAGATTCCGACGAAGAACGGAATGCGTGGGACTCATTCCTCCGCGCATGCGCCTTCTTTCTCCTGGCTACTTTCCTGTCGATGTCATTAACCGCAGCTATGGTTACAGGAAACACAAATGGTTCTTCAGACTCCGTACCAAAATCAATGCTCACACAGAAGCTCTCGGTATCTCCGTCTAAAGTAGTATAGTAACCCTCTTTTCCGTCATACGGCAGTGTAAAATTCTCCAGGATGTCTGTCTCCACGTCTGAGCGCGGGGTCTGAAGCGAGCTCGGCATCTCAGTGGTAGTGGAGCAGTAGTCGAAATAAGTGCCCGGATGTTCGATGGAGTATCTTCTGAAGCGAGTTCTTTCGTCCTCGTCTGAAGAGGAGATGTCTTTATCGTTTCTTACAGCATCCCTGACAGATACAGGTATAGTATGACTTGGTGATCGGAGAAATCAACTGCTAAATCATCTTTAAATATCAGAAGAGAATTTAGTGTACGGGTTATGAGAAGAAAAAACGCTAATCATCCGGGTGAATTTGTGGTATCTTTAGAGATTTCGTTTTCGACAGGGGTAGGAGTAATGATCAATTTCAGGACTGGAAGGATTGAAAGTACTCCTAAGATCTCTGAACACTATAATTTATGCTATAATATAATTTATTAGTGTACATAATAATAGTTGCCCCCGCATGCTAATAGTTTCCGCGTATAGGTATAGGGGTATAGGTATAGGGGTATAGGTATAGGTATAGGGGTATAGGTATAGGGGTATAGGTATAGGGGTATAGGTATAGGGGTATAGGTATAGGGGTATAGGTATAGGGGTATAGGTATAGGTATAGGTATAGGGGTATAGGTATAGGGGTATAGGTATAGGTATAGGGGTATAGGTATAGGGGTATAGGTATAGGGGTATAGGTATAGGTATAGGGGTATAGGTATAGGTGTTTGGTTGGTATACAGAAAAACTCTCGATTTGATCAAAGTGAGCGCGCTGAGGGTCTCGGGAGTGCGCGCAGAGTGTCTTCGGTGGGGGGGGGGGTGATAAAAATTTTGCACGACGATTGGTTAATAATGACGTAAGATCAAGGAACATCGTATTCTAATTTGATGATGATGACGACAACTCTGAGTGCGTAGCGGGTGCATGGGCATGTTCTATTCGACAAGTTTCCCTAAACTATTTTCTGAAAGATTCCTTCCGGGATTTCTTTAGCTTCTACAGCGATGGAGAAGAGTGTCCGGCGGTCTTCGCTGTAAAAACGCGAGGTGAAAGTTGTAACATGCATTCACCGATTTTTAATCAATTTTATAGCAAATAGAAGAGCCAAAATATCAAGCGAAAGAATTGAATGTAGTAATAGATACGCCTGAAAAAACTGATTAACAGCGGGGGCAGCTGTATTGTCAACTATTCCTAGTATTAGTAATAGTATTGTATTTTTATATCCCTGTAATTCAGTTTTTATCTGCAATGGCGATTAATAAACAATTATTATTATTATTATTATTATTATTATTATTATTATTATTATTATTATTATTATTATTATTGAAGGTGATAAGTGATCTTCGCGGTGAATTTCCAATTTAAGCAATTGGAATTAAGAAGTCTGAAAAAAATCAGGGCTTCAACGGGATTCGAACCCGTGACCTCCGCGATACCGGTGCGATGCTCTACCAACTGAGCTATGAAGCCACACATTGGGAGCGAGGACAATTGTGAGTTCATGTTTTCCCGTGAAAAGAGTGAAATGATGTAATGTATATGAAATGATTCATATATGAACTGCGGATACAGCTATTTCGAGAAACGTTGTCGGAAAAAAGCACAAAGCTGCACAAGCCAATCCCTAAAGGTAGTATGGGTAGACGTATTGAGCAACTGCACGTGTTGAATACTAATGAGATATAACAACAAAATAAGCGCGAATTTCAGGTTTTCTTTCTTTTCAGACATGTAGAAACAAGGTACGTTTAGACCCTCTGAAGATTAGAAGAATTTTCCTCACTCAAAGACATGCGACAGTAAAAGTAAAACTACAGATATAGGCCTCCTGAGAGGAAAAACAAATTCTCCACGTGCAAAAATACAAACTTTTAAATTCCTCTAGGCCAATATGCAAAATTCCACTGAAATATATATATGAAATGATTCATATATGAACTACGGATATATATGAAGGTGATAAGTGATCTTCGCATTGAATTTCCAATTTAAGCAATCCACCGTACGCAAAAAGATGGCGACTGGTACATTTACCTATAATGCATAGCGCGCGAAAACTGCAAAAACGCTCATAAAAGCGCACAGAAAAGCTCCACAACCTTGAAACCCAGCATAAACAATGTTGTTAGTACGGGGATGAATTTTGCAAAAACATAGCATTCTGTGTGCCATATGGACTGTGTTAGGTTCGCAAGGTATTGTGGTCAAATGTACCGTCGCCATCTTTTTTCTTACGGAGGATTGGAATAAAGAAGCCTGAAAAAAAAATTAGGGCTTCAACGGGATTCGAACCCGTGACCTCCGCGATACCGGTGCGATGCTCCACCAACTGACCTATGAAGCCACACATTGGGAGCGAGGTCAATATATGAATCATTTCATATACATTACATCACTTCACTCCTTTCAGGGGAAATTATGAACTCACAGCAATGCACATTTCTGGATCAGTCCAACAGGAATGCCCACCTCAATGGCTCTCAGATTGTCATTCAATCTCAGTGGTATTGATCCCAATGCTCCCACTACCACTGAAATAACCTTTGTCCTCACACCCCACATTTTTCGAACTTCTCTTGCTAGATCTTATTATTATTATTATTATTATTATTATTATTATTATTATTATTATTATTATTATTATTATTATTATTATTATTATTATTATTATTATTATTATTATTATTATTATTATTATTATTATTATAGTAGTAGAGTCGGTACTAAACAAATACCACTTTGGGTGCACCTAAATTTTTCACCTCTTTACGGGACTAGTAGTCAGGGACCAAAGCCAAACCACGCTCGCATAACTCGCGTGTTTTAGCTTTGCTCCCTGACTATAGTCCCGTAAAGAGGTAAAAAATTTAGGTTTACCAAAGATAGTATTTGTTTAGTACCGACTCTACTACTTGGGAAATGAAATAAAAGAGAGTAAAACCCCAGCAGCGGGCAATTAGAGAATAGACACCGTGCAGTAAAACACAGAGATGGGAAGATGGAACAAAGCATGAAAAAATCAAAATTTCAAAAAAACAGGACGAGAACTGATTTTGAAATATATCGCGCACTCAACCCCAGCCAAAACCAAAAAAAACATCCACCAATTGCAATAGATCACATAGTGGCACAAATGCAAAAAATGAGCCCACAAGATGTAATGAATCTTCTTTTACCAAGCAATTAGAGAAACACACCAACAAGTGTATAAACATGGACACACTTGAACTAATACAAGCACTTCCGGCTGAACTTCGAGAAAAAATCTGTACAGAGTATATACTCTGTATAGACTCTGGCAGCGAAAAATGCTTGGCTGGGCTGAAGTACACAAAGAGTTAGAAAAAATCCCATTCTGTAAAAGGAGGGAAAGTTTTGTGAAAGTTATGTTTTGTCTTGAACACGAAAATTGCGGCGTTGATGGGATATGTGTTCCGTGTATGCGAAAAGACTCCATCATTCATTGCGCTTTCCCAGACATAGACGAATACAACAGCCCCAGACGCTGTATTGAGATATGCGATGAAGATCTTGAACACACTTGGATCCTTTGTAAGTTAAGGGTTTAGACCCAATGCGAGAAATCTTTCAAAATTTTACTGAGCGGCCGAGCGGAAACCAATATTTATATTGAGTGAAGTTAACTTACCAAGCGAGACTGTTTAATTTTTTTCCGCCTCTCTCATAGCCTCCACTACTTGACGTGCTATCTGTCTGACCTCGTTTTGCCAAACAGGTGTAGAAATTTCGTTTATAACATACATAAGAGCATGAAATAGTGAAATCATTTTGCGTGTCTTCCCGTGTAATTATATTCAAGAAAGTTCTTGAATAATCTTACTAACGTCTAAATAGAAAACTGACAGGTCTTAAAAATAAGCAGAGCGGAGCGAAAGAACAATAGATTTAATTGTTCTGAATTTTTTGGGCTAACCGCATGCGAACTTAATTAGTTCTATATAACTTCTAAAACTAAACTTACCAGTACTTCACCATATTTTACACTTAGTGCTGAATTATGCTTAAGTACCTGTATAAAAATAGTTGGGTCATTCCCGCGGGGTACTTGTATTTTTCCCCCGTCATTTAACACAGGCTCCATATATTGGTATTGAAAGTCGTTATTGGTAATATTATTACCTTCAAAGACCCAGGTATTTCTTGCCAACCGTAACCTAATATCAATTTGTTCGTATTTATTTTCACCACCTAACGTCGCAATAAAAATTGTTACACGCTTAATAATGCAAGGGAAGGGCGGTATCGTATAAAATAAATTACCGAATTTAACAATACCATATTTTCTTAATTTTTCATAATCCTTTTTATAATCTCCATTTATTACAATCAGGCGTTGGGGTAGGTAATTTTTTATTTTAAACCCGTTCATATCCAAATTTGTCTGTAGAGTAAAGTCGCCACTGTCATCGACAACAAAAGCCTCATCATAAATAGTTCCGTCAACATCTGTTTGGTAACCCTTTATCCCATAAATGATTAAAGCAGCCTTTTCAAGTGGCAACGAGCCATCATAACCCGGATTTGAAATATCAAGATAGATTGTGTCATCGTTGTCTTTGTATTTGTGCGTGTGAATAATGGTGCGCGAATATTTCGGGCTGTGACCGTTGAAATGTTTGGTATGGTAATTAAGAGTATCAATCGGGTTAGGGGTTGAAGCACTTATAAACCAATTAGTATCGACTTTTGGGATAAAGAACTCAACACATATAGTGTGCTCTCCTTCAGACAGAGGTTTTTTATTCAACGCCAAATGTGAGTTGAAAGAATCGACACCAGTTCTTACGAGATTGAAAGTATAAGCTTTTTTATTCAAAATGTGAAGGTTGGATTTAAAGTCTTCTTCTAACGTAACAGACACAACATTATTTACAGGCGTAAGACCTACCTTTTATATTAAATAGGCTAAGGAGTTTTGCTTATGAGCAATTCCTGTTGTAATTGTAGTAGTGGACACATATTTTTTCATTGAACCAAGATTTACAGCATCCTGATCACCCGTAGGATTTGCAAGCTGTCTGATCGCATAGTCATTCATGAGAATATCCTCATCAATGTTTGCGGTTGAAAAAGCCCCAATATCACCTTTCTCACCTTTTGGCCCAATATCACCTTTTGAGCCCTTAGGTCCAGTTGCTCCAGTGGGTCCCGCAGGTCCAGTTGCTCCAGTTGGTCTTGTAGGTCCCGTTGCTCCCGCAGGGCCAGCAGGTCCGGTCGGCCCTTGTGAGCCCGTTTCACCCTTTAATCCTTTTTCCCCAGCATTGCCTTTATCTCCTTTAGGACCTTGTGGGCCAGTATTGCCCTTATCACCTTTTTCACCTTTGGGGCCAGCGGGTCCAGTTGCGCCAGTTGGACCGGCAGGGCCGGCAGGGCCGGTTTTCCCTCGGATTGAAGTAGACTCTTCATGTGTTTGAGTTGCACCCGTCGCACCGTTAAGATACCCCATCTCTATATATTTTCATCAAAATTTTTGAGTGTGGTTTTTTTGGGTTTGTCGTAGTATAAAAAAGAATATTTAGCATCGGTAGCCCTTTCAAGCAGCCCCCTGTCAATCCCCAATTCATCAGCAATGCGGTTATTTTCTCTGGGAAGAAAGTTGAAAATGCAAAAGTGGCTACAATTATCTCGGATGTTTTTGGGGACCTTAAAATAGCTTTGAGAAAGATAAATGACGCTGCAATTGCGGTGGCGACCGTTGATAAAATAATCGATAATGTCGTTTTGGTTGCTTTCACAAACCATGTCATCGAAAATTACAATCTTTTGGTTGTCAGTGGACAGCGTTTCCAAAGGAATAACATCGTTGGCGCCTTCAATAACATTATAGCCAGCCACAGGATTGACTCTTGTGTCGAAATCATCAATCATATATTGGTACTTGTCTTGATGCAGGTTCTTTGTGCAAAGGTAAATTTTGTCGTAGACCAACAGCCTGTAAAGCATATGCACGAGAATATTTGTCTTACCAGAGTTGCTTGGCCCGCAAATAAGCATCCGAAAGGTATCTGCTGGCATACAAGGGTGCCCCCGCTTGTAATTACTTTTTGTAGTCAAACTGGGGTCGTAATTTGGAATTTTCATTTTTTTCTGTTATATATACGGCAAAAATATGTCCATGAAGAAGTGGCGAAAACTTGCCAGCGAAAAGGCTGAAGTTGAGCAGCAGAACGACAAAATCCTCACTGCAATTAAAAATAACAAAATAGATAAAGAGTTTAGCCTGGTTTCAGGTGAGGAGTTGTTCAAACCTATCACATCGCGGCTTGACAAACTTCAAGTAGGGACGGCACCAAAAGAAGAGGAAGAAATCCCGGATTATGGTATGGAGGAGTTTGATTTAAATAACCCCTTCGACGGAGATTTTAACCCGGATGCGGAAACACCATCACCAACACCATCACCATCACCAACACCATCACCATCACCAATATCAACACCACCACCATCACCAACATCAACACCGTTACCACCTTTGGCTGAAGAGGAAGAAACGGAATTAATGGAAAGCCCAGCGAAAAAACCGAGTAAATGGGGCCCACCACAAGAACCGGGTATCAAGGGATCAGAGTCGGTTGACCTGCAGACACTGAGCAGCATGTTAACAAAAAATAAAGACAATCCTGACTATGTTGTAAAAAGCAAAAAATCAAAATTCTACGGCTACACATTGGCAGATATAAAAGAGGCAAGAGAAGAAATTCTAGACAGGAGAAAAGGGAATAAACAACCTTCAGTACAGTTGCCGATACCCCAGGATGATGAACCCGACTGGGAACAGGAACCCGAAAGAGAAAAGGAAATGGAAGGAAGCGGAAGTGTTGATCTAAACGCTTTGGTTGAAAGGCTACACTTAAGCTTGGCGTCTATACAGGCGGGCAACACTTCACTGAAGCTGAAAAAACAGGTCCAGCAGATGTTGGGGTTGCTGGTAAAGCTAAAGGAAATAACCCAAAAAGAAGCCCACAAAATTTTGAGTAAAATTATATAAGCAACATGTCAACCCATTTTCATTTCAACCTGTTGCTCGACTCGCGGCTGGCCAAACAAAACAACGCCAACAGCAAGTCACATGACTTTACAATTAACTTTGACCCACCAATCGCTTTAGATCCCTTCAAAAAGTACAAGGCGGCGTTAAATGAGCTGGTATCCATGTCTTATTCGTGGTACAACATCGCGAAACGGTACAACAACAACGAACTCAAATGGCGGAAAAAAACAGAGAACTGGAAAACCGTGACAATTCCGGATGGAATGTATGATTACAAAGGTCTCAACACCACCATCCAGGCGCTTATCGGAAGAGTGGATCCCAAGGATGAAAAATCCGAGTTTATTGTCCAGCTGTATTTTCACAACACAACGTATCGGGCGGTCATTCTGTTGCAGGACGGCTACGAGCTTGACCTAAGTGGAGGTGAATTCGCCGCGCTGCTGGGTTTTGACAAGAAAACAATAGACGGAGCGAACAATAGGAGCGACCGCGTGCCAAATATAACAAGAGGCGTCGACTGGATCTACATCCATTGTGACCTCATTACAAGGGCTGTGGACAACATCGGGGGCGACGTTATGTTCTCTTTTTCAACCGCTGAACTCTCCGTCAGCTACCCCTTTTCAAAAGAGCCCCGCCGCCTCCTGTGGCACCCGGTGAACAAAAATAGAATCAATAGCATAAATATCAAAATCACGGACGGGCGCAACAACATTATAGATCTGAATGACCAAGACGTGGCTTTAAGTATTATCATCGAAGAAGAAAAAGAAAAATAATTTACACATAAGTATAATAATGAATCATCCGAGCGAGTGGACGAGATATTACGACGTGCCAAGCGGTTACTATAGATACAGACACAAAGGTACGGGAGTTGTAAGAGACACCCTGATGAATATAGGAAAGCAGTTCAAAAAGAAGGTCACCCGTCAGACGTTAAAGAAGGCTGTAAATGAAGCCTCGAAGCAAATGCTGAAAAAAGCCGCAGAAAAAGCAGAAGAAAAAGCGGCTGACAAGATACAAGCGGTTTTGCGGCGGGGTATCAGCAACTCAGTTGCTACCCGCACCCCAAGTGTAAAACCTAAGGGTAAAAAGACCCCCCAGAGTACACTTAGTACCGAGTCGCGGCAGAAACTGAAGAAGATGCAAAGTGGGAAACTAAGCGGGGATTCGCGGAAAAAGTTGCAACAGATTTTAAACGCGGGTCGGGCTGCAAAGTTGAAAGTAAACCAATTGATAGCAGAAAATTAAAATAATTTTTTAAAAAGATATATAGGACGCAAGATGTTCAGAAGCCACAGGCATTTGGAAAAAACAGAGTATGTTCGTATCGGGTTAGACAAACCGATCACTATCCCGGGAAACAATCAGCACCAGGTAAAAACAAACTATAAATTCACACTCACCGACCGAGACAACTGGTATGACTGGTATAACGCCTACTTCCGGGCTGATTTCACTTTCGAGGCAACCGCGGATGGCGCAGCAGTTGCAGGGGACGTCCGGTCAGCACCCATTAACGGCTCATTTTCCCTGATAAACAAACTTGTGGTAAAATCATCGGGCAAACCCATTTACAACGTAGACGGCATTCACAAGTTAATATTCATAAAGAACTTGTTGGATTTTTCTGATGACTTTGCGAGGAGCGCAGCGAAAGATCAGTTTTGGTATTTGGATACAACGGATAGCAATGTGACAGCCGCCGCTGCCACCAACCAAGGAATCAGAGAAAGGGGCTTGCTTGCCCACGCCGGCCTCACGGTTGAAACCCTCATACCGCTTAACAGGTACTCATTCTTCGAAGAGCTGAGTGACAAGCTTCTTCCCCCCATGCAGATGGAGTTCGAAATTGAGCTACAATCGGATGCAGAGCTGATTTGGCAAAACGATGGCACCAATCGTAGGGTAGTGGTGAGAAACTTCGAGCTGTGGATTCCAATGCTGCGTTTCACCAGCGAAGGCCAGAAGCTCGCAAACGAAAACTTTTTGAAACCTCAGAAATGGACGTACCTAAATGAAATGATCCAGCCCAGCAGCAGCCGGCGTGACGCTTTCGGTTCGTGGCAGATAAATCCCGGCGTAAAAGACGCAAAACATGTTTTCATTTTCATACAACAGTCAAGGAAGAAGGACGCCTTGACTCAAAACCCCTACTTCTTTGACACCTTTGACATTGACGGAGACAATTCAGCCAAGCTAGCGACCTGCCGGCTACAGTACGGCTCTTCACAGTACTATCCGGATCTGGACTACGACGTAAACTTCAAACTGCGCATTCTTAATGACTTAAAGAACTACCGGTACCGCAAAAACGACTACAACACCGGTGTTCAGCTTCAGCCCAACAACTTCGGGACGCTATACCCAGTACTCTATTTCGACCTACGTGAAAACAAGGATAACAAGACCAACGACCCGAAACAGATGGTTTTCCACTACAAGCTCAACGAGGCGGCCAACGCGCAAGACTACACCATTTATGCAGGAATTTTGTACGAGTCCGAACTTGTTCTCAGGCAGGTGGGTAATGAGCTAGTGATGGTTTAGTGGAATTGGCAACTTTGTTGCTGATACCCCACACCCCAAAGTGAAATAATTTTTGTATGAAATATAAGAGATGACGACTTACTATCCGCACAAGATTTCACTTTCAGACGGACAGAAGGTAAGCCTCGCGCGGGCCTTTGGGTCAGGAGAAGCAGTTACGCTCAGATTTAAAAACGAGGCTATAACCGGCGGTAGCGACACTTTGCACTTGACCGCCAGACAGATCAAAAAAATAGAGCGCGCTATCAAAAACAAAACGGGCGTGGACATAGACATGAGCAAGACACAAATCAGACATGTGCGCAAGCACGGGATCAGCAACTCAGTTGCTAACCCCACAGGATCAGGCATGCGGGTAAAACCCCCAACAGGAGGAAAGGGAATGCGCATCAACCCTCCACCATATATGCGCCCGCCACCATTTATTGGTTCTTGGGGTGACCAAAAAAAAGCCCGCCTTCGTTGATGTCCCCTTAACTGATTATGACTTGCAGCGATGGTGCCAATACTTGAAAATCCCCATCAAAGGTATATTTGCGAGAGACGAGATCCACGTGAAAAACCACTCCCCTTGTATAATCAACATGGATGACCTTAGAGGGCCAGGCACCCATTGGGTATGCTGTTGGGGCGGGCGCGAATACTTTGACTCTTTCGGTTTACCCCCACTCGCGGAATGGGAAATTGAGTTGATTCTCGAGGGTAGCAAAACCTTTCTTCGGAATGACAACCAGCTTCAGTGGGAATTCAGCGTGCGCTGCGGCTACTACTGTCTGCTTTTTCTGAACGAACGTAACAAAGGGCGGACATTTCGAGATATTTTGAGTATGTTTTCTGAAAATACGCACACCAACGAGGCTGTGGTGAAGGATTATTTTACACATAATGTATCAACTGAGTTGCTCTCACACCCCAGTGAATTTTTGCTAGTTATATAGGATGGATGTTTACTGTGTGAAAGAAAAGCGCTTCACACCTAATGTGGTGGGAAGTGAAACATTTGCAACCGCAAAAAACGGCAGAAGACTGCTTAAAGTAAAATGCGCCAGCTGCGGCATTACCAAGACAAGATTTGTCAGTGGTGGGGTGTGGGGTTTACCCCACGAAGGAGGTAATATTTTGGAACCAATATTTAAGTGGACCAGAAGTGGTTTACCCAAAAAGAAGAGAGAAGAACTTGCACGCGCTGAAAAAAGAATGTTTGGAGGTGGAGTAGTGGGGGTACCCCACACCCCTAGTGGAAGTGGAGTTCTTGATACAGTTGGAAATACAGCAGCTGAAGCTTTCTTTGAGTACGGAGTTCCTTATTTAGCAAAGCAAGGTGTGAAACAAGGAAGATACTTTGCAAGCGAGTTTCTGAGACAACCAGAGTATCAGAAGAAGTTAGCCAATAAAGCCAAACCAATCGCGAGAAAAGCTGTTAATTACACAATTGATGCTTTGTCTGGGGATTTGTTGACTAAAGCCTCAAACAGATTAAGACCAAAAGATATGCGCGCAGCGGCCTGAGAATTTTCTTTAATTATATAAGATGGAGGTATACTGCGTGAAGGAAAAGCGTTTCACACCAAATGTGTCAGGAAGTGAAACATTTGCAACCGCAAAAAATGGTAGAAGGCTGCTTAAAGTAAAATGTGCAAGTTGTGGCATCACCAAGACACGGTTTATTAGTGGGGTATCAGCAACTGAGTTGCTCCCCACACCCCAAAGAGGTGCCGGCCATGATATGAGAATTTATGCGGGTAATAGAGTAGATGACCCAACAAACCCCCTTTATGAACGTGGGGGGCGGGGTTTACCCCGCAGTGGTGGGGCTTTTGATTTGCATAAAGCCATCGGCAAGCTGCCTAAGCCAAAGAAAGGGTGGACACTTCCGGGCCACAACTATACAGGGCCGTACAATCCTCTTGAAAAACAGCTTTCTTACGACCCCAAGACGGGAAAGATCTTGAAGATATACCAGCAACCCACAGGCGCCACGGACGCAGTTGCAATGCAGCATGACGTTGATTACGCCGTCTGTGCGGGCAAGAAAAACGAGAAAGGCTGCAAACATGATGCAGACAAAAAAATGGTGAAGGCGCTTGACGCTATTCCCAAAAACAAACGGCAATGGGGTCACGCCGCGGCGCGCAACGCAATCAGCTCGAAGCAAAAAGTGGGATTGGGTGTCGGTGAAACGATCAATAAAAAGATCGGCGAAAAAATTCCAGGCTTTCAACCGGCTCAAGATGTGGCTGCTGCAATCATGGCTGTCACAGGTGGTGATAAGGATTTGTTTAAAAAGTATTGGAGTGGTGACATCGCAAAAGGTGCCTTTAACACGAAAACCGGTCTGTTCAGCAAAAAGTTTTGGACACACCCTAAAAAAGATTGTAGGATGGAGCTAAAGAAAATTAACGGCAAATGGCATAATACATATAATTGTTGACACATATATATAGAAAATGGATTCTGCAACAAAATTCCGGCGGGCTGAAATAGAAATGATAAAGAAAAATCTTGAAAACCAGTTGGTGCATTACTACCAAACCTCAGCCAAGTTTAAACGGTGGCACACGCGTTGTCAAACAGTATGTGCGTTAACAGGTGGAGTTGCTACCATTCTTACCGGCTCTGGGCTGGCCGCTTCGCTTTCTGCGGTTGGTGTTGTTGTTGGCGGACCTTTAATCGCAACTGCCGCCTTGTTTTCATTGGTGTCAACCTCCGGCATGGTCACCATCAAATTTTTCCTGCGCAAAGCGAAAAAACACGAAAAAATACAAACTTTGGCTGAAGCTACGCTGAGCACGATCAACTCTCTCATATCGACCGCTCTTGAAGATGGTAAAATCTCAGACAGTGAGTACCAAGATATTATCAAAAAGTACAACAGCTTTACTACTGCAAAGACAAAACTGCGTTTTTCAAACCACACTTTCGGCGGGGTAAAGGTTAACAGAACATCAAAGACAACTTCTGTTTAATGGTGGGTGTTTGCCTCCAACCACCATTCGTTGAAACTTTTTTCGGCTTTATTTCTGGTTTGTACCATCTTCGGCAATCTTTTCGTGAGCTTTCCCAGTATTGCCTTTTTCGCCGGCCAATCTCTTGTTGAGACCTTTTGAAAATAGTTGTATAAAAAACAAACATAGTTACATGATCCGAGATTTACCTGCTTGAACTGGCAAATGACATTACCCAAAAAGGTCAACCCCATTTCGTCACCGACCTGTTCTAAAGAAATGCCGACTTTTTTTAGTACTGCAATTAAATACCATAATTTTGGTTTGGGAGGGTGGCTCATCTCTTCGGGCTCAGGGTAGAATTCCCCCTCATAACGGTCGTCAAGATCTTTTTCCGGCTTGATTTCTTTTATTTTCGCTTCCTGCTTTTTCAGCAACATTTCTTTTAGCTGTTCTCTGTGGGGGTATCCCGCACCCCTTAGGTAAGGTTTTGTAGCCATGTATATATGCCCGCGCATATTTTTTTAAATGGATAGAAAATTAGAGCGGCGTTATTACAGCCCACAAGGTTACTGGAAAGGTATCTCCGTCATTAAAAAATTAGCGGCCGCTGCAAAGGTACCTGAAGTTGTTGCCAAAGAATGGTTGTTCAAACAAGCGCACTGGCAGATCTATCTCCCCGCACCGCGCTACATTCCTCGCCTAAAATTCGACGTGCCTACGCCCAACAAAGTGCATCAGGCAGATCTTCTTTTTCTGCCACATGACAAAGTGGGCCGTAGCACTTACAAATACGCGCTTACTGTTGTTGATATTGCCAGCAGATTCAAAGAAGCTCAGCCTTTAACTTCTAAAAACTCTGATGAGGTTGCCGAAGCTTTTAAGACAATTTATACACGTGGACCTTTGAAATGGCCTCAACTACTGCAGGTTGATCCTGGGCGTGAATTTATGGGCGCTGTTACAAAAGAAATGGAAAATCACAAAACTTCTATCAGACGTGGCCACCCTGAAATTCATAGAGACCAAGCTATTGTTGAACGTTTCAATCGTACCCTGGCTGAGCGTTTGTTTGGCCACCAGTACGCGGTTGAAATGCGTTCGCCTGAGGGGCCGCGGTCCACAGAGTGGGTAAAAAGGCTTCCCTCTGTTGTTTCTGCTCTGAACAACCAAGTCACCCGATTGATTGGTATGAAACCTGCTGCCGCAATCAAGAAAAAAAATGTTTAAGCGGAGCCATCAACTAAATATTTGAGACCCGTTGGTTTGAACGAAAAAAAGCTCCCATCCAACGTTATGCTTCGGTATTTGTACGAACCTGGTGAGCTTGAAGGCGGGACGAAAAGAGCCACTGATCCAATCTGGTCTTTGAAAGTCTTTAACCTTAAACGATCTTTTACCAAACCGAATCAACCTGTTCTCTACTATTTGCGCGACGGACCTAAGCGTGGTTTTGTACGTGAAGAACTGCTTATGGTACCTCCGGATACAGAATTACCTCCAGCTGTGGGGTAAGGGATGTATTGTCTCAGGCTCTGCACTTTTAGCTTGCTGAAATACCTCACATTCTTTTGAATTTCCATATTTACCTTTTCCCACCCGAGCCTTTCACGATGTCTGAGTTTCATTTTGATGTATTCTCCCATGACACGTTCGCGATGCGGGCCTAGTTTCTGTATTCTGTCGATTATGTCGTCCATTATATTTATTCTGCAAAGTTTCTTTGGTGGTATTCTATCGGTTCGGTGTGTATCCCGTCAGGTAGCACCCATCGTTTGTCATAATATGCACTCAACCCCAGCTTCTCCTGTTCGTAAGTTACTATATTCCCATCCCGCATTCGAAAACCTCTGTTTGTTGCCATATCCTTGCTTCCTTCCAGCGCTGTCTTGAAACGATGCCAGTTTATTTCGTTTTGCTTCTTCGACATTCCCTTTGTGCTGAACTTCTTTTTTTCTCCTCGATCGTCTATATAGTAGCATTTGGAGCAGAGCGCAATCATCCGGTCCCCCTCACATTCTAGCTTAAACAGACCAGGTGTTCTACCACTCCACTTGTCCCATGCCAACCAATTCTTTTTTTGTTTTTCGAATTCTGCTTTCATCTCTGGTCGTACAATGTCTTCGAGTTTCTTGCCGGAGATTGCCAAGTAGTTGCTGTCCGTGTCCATTTGGATCAGCTCGAAATCTTTTCTGTCAAAGTACCTGTCAAGGAAGTCGTAATAGAATTCCAACATCCTCAGCTTTGCCAGCTGGTATACCGCTATTCCAATCTGAAACGGTCTTCTTATTGTGATCCGCGGCTTTCGGCTTTCTAACTCATACGCCTCTCCAATCTCGTCCAGGTCTGAAAAATATGTGCTTCGCATTGCTCTGTCAACTACCTTCTCATCTTTTGTGTAAATGACATTTGTTTGCCGTTCCAAGGCTTCGATGAGCTTTCCGTACCCACTGTTTCCCAGCAGTTTGAACACCTCAGCCAGCAGTGCTTTGCTTTTTTCCACGTCTCCTGTCCGGCGAGCCTCCGTAACTTGCTCCACGAACCAGGGAAAGATTTTGGTCGGTTGGTAGTCAATTGTCCGATAAACCCTTTTGATAACTGCACCGTGATTCACGTACCAGAGTAGTAGAGGGGCGTATACAAGTATCCTCTGCGCTGACAACGTTCCCATTAGTTTCTTGTCTTCTCCTCGTTTTCTTCCTGTAGCTCGCAAGTATTTGAGCATATGCTCTGGGACAGCTTTGACTGGCACCGCTTTGTTGTTAAAGAACGGACACATTTCCTCGAACTTTTTGTGTAAGTGCTTCGGAATCTCTATGTCTATTTCAGCATATCCGAACCAGCTTCTTTCTTTGAGCCTGTGCGTTAGTACTGGTGCGCCGTCTGTTTGGTACTCACCTGTGTAGTGAACGACCCTTTCCTTTCCACAAGGCATTTCTCTTAACATTGTTGAGAGATACAAGGCGTTGGCGTCGTAACCGAGGATGTTTTGACAAAGTTTTGGAACAGCAACTTGATGTGACCTTATTCTGGTTTTTCCCACTTCGTGGTATCTTGTGAAAACGAGGCTAGGCCCTCCAACAACAGCTTCTTTTAGCATATCGTATGCTTCTTTGCTTGGGCTGTAAAGCTCCGCGTTGCGTTCAATAGCTCCTCTTAGAAGGTAATGTAAGCTCACACCTGGGATGCTGACTGCGTCTTTCATTATATCGATTCCCTTCTCTGTGTAAAAGTTTCTCATCTTTTCCAGAGCCTCAAGTCCGGGGGCGACATCGAGATTATTGTAGTAGCGCACCCAGTCTTTGAAGGTTTTCATTCCCTTTTCTCGGAACGTTTGTTTACAGGCTTTCCATTCTGACAGTTTTAGTGTAAATTCATTTTTCAACTTTGAGTACCAATGCGGATAATCCGGCAATCCCGGGTAATCCAGCTTTTCAGGTCTGTCAAACCACTCGTACGGAAACCATGATTTCGTTGTCTTGCAGTCGTAGGCCTTTACCCATTTCTCGTAGCTGGTTCCTGGGCCCAAGTAGTTGATTATGTCAAGAAAACGGAAGCCAGAAGTGAGTAAGAACATGATTTTGTTTCCGTGCTTTGCTACTCTGACTTTGTTGGTTGTGTCCGCAAGTTTTTCTGCGAAGTACTTTTTTATCAGATTAAGATCGTAAGTCCCTGAGTTGAAGCCCAGTACTGGGACCTGGTCGCACCATTCTTCTATTTTTTTCCTCTGATCTTTTGGTATCAGGTTTACATCTGCTGGCATAAACTCATCTCTTACTTTTTTTCTTATGTTTTTACCGCGTCTCTCCAGCTCTCCCATGAACTTGCGAATCAGCTCTGCGGGATCTTTTTCACAGATGTGGGTTGGCTCTCTTTCAAGAGTGTCGCCGATGCTCACTGAGATTGGAACGTGTGCGTTCTCGATTGTGAGTGTTGACGTCGGCTCCTTTCGCTGATTGTTGTCTCCGTACGCCTCAAAATCGTACAAAATAGCGTGTGGATAACTTTTTGTTTTGGCTTCTGGCAGTTGTTCGACATATTTGTCTCCAACTTCGCAGGCCCAACACTCAATCACTCTGTAGCCAGCTTTTCTGAGATAAGCTGTTCTCTTCATTGTCGCTTGGAAGAGATCTTCTCTTGTTCTGTCGCCACGTTCAATTATTTTGTCACGATCAGGGTAACATTTTCAACAACCGTGCCAGTAGCACCCGTGATACTGCAACACCAGCTTTTTCTCATGGTTGTAGCCATCAACTGGTCTTTTCTCTATCCAGCGCTCTCCGCCGTGTCCTGACATTGCGTGGTGAATGGGGATTTTCCAATGCTTTGCTACGTACTCAAGCCACTGAATTGATTCTTTTGAGGCTTTATGTTTCGGATAAAATGCTTTTTCATAAGCTGTCTGTGGTGCTTCGACCTTTTTTCCCGGGCAATCTATTACGGTTTTTCCTTGAGCGCATCTTTCTGCATGACGTTGAAGAGTGACGGATTGGGTGAATCTTGCTTTGCAATGGATGCATGCATAAGTTTTTCCCAACTTTTTAATGTCTTTTATTAAGAATGCGTGCTTTCCAAAAATACCGATTGTCATAACGTTTTTAAACTGTGGTGCGGGATTTCTTGTCAGATGCCATACCACTTCTTTATCATCTACACGCTCTGGCACATATACCCTGATTCCTAGCCAACCTGAGAAAGCAGTCCCCTTATTCAGATGCATTTCTACCTTTTCCAATTCATCCAGTGAGGTTTTTACACAGTTCGTCGGTGTATCACGGAGTTCGAAAAAACTCTTAGCTAGACCTTGTGCCGCTTTTGTACTTCGATCTGGTCTAGCTCCTTTGTGTACAGCAATACACCGCCATAGACACATGTTATCTCTATAGGTATCCAGTGCTACCATTGAACGGCTATGTGCAAGGTTGCGCAGCCAGTTTGGTAAGGGTCCTGTTCCCATCAGCGGTTGACGGTCAAGCACAACCTTTACATCAGCATTAAAATGATCCTCGAAGATCCACTTTGTGTCTGGCCTTTCGATACTATCCGCATCCAGACGTACAGCCTCCATTTTAATTAACCAATTCTCCGCTTCTCCATATGTATTCATCCAAGGGGAGCCTTTATTTTGGTAGTAGAAAATTATGGTACCGTCTTCAATGTTACGCAACATATATGAATAAATGTGCCTCATGTAAAATGATGTCCTCACGTTCTCTCTTATTTTTTCCATAAATTTTGGTGTGAGGTCTTTATTCAGATCTTTTATGATGCGCCATCTCTTGTACCGCCTCCCGCTGCTCTCCTCACCCTCGAATTTTGTGTCTTCGTACAGGTCTAGAATCTCATTCTGGTAGTCTGTCACATTTCTTATGTTATTCGGTTGAATGGGATCGAATTGTCTCAGAAGCTGTCTTTTGTTCTTATTTCTCGGTGGTGGTATTGGTTGGTAAGGTTTTGGTTGTAAGGGCGGCCGTAAACGCTTCTTTGCGGTTTCTGAAATTGGTTCTTCTAGCACATTCCTTATTATCTTTTTCACTGCGGGCACGTTTTCTGAAATAAGTTGCGATAAATACCTCAGTTCTGCGGGGTCTATTTTTGCAAGTTCTTGTTCGAGAGATTCGAGGTCTACATCTTCGAGAGATTCGAGGTCTATTTTGTCCATTGTATATTATGTAGAAAAATATTTTTAATTAATTGTTGTTAACTTGTTGGTGTGTTTCTCTAATTGCTTGGTAAAAGAAGATTCATTACATCTTGTGGGCTCATTTTTTGCATTTGCGCCACTATGTGATCTATTGCAATTGGTGGATGTTTTTTTTGGTTTTGGCTGGGGTTGAGTGCGCGATATATTTCAAAATCAGTTCTCGTCCTGTTTTTTTCATGCTTTGTTCCATCTTCCCATCTCTGTGTTTTACTGCACGGTGTCTATTCTCTAATTGCCCGCTGCTGGGGTTTTACTCTCTTTTATTTCATTTCCCAAGTAGTAGAGTCGGTACTAAACAAATACTATCTTTGGTAAACCTAAATTTTTTACCTCTTTACGGGACTATAGTCAGGGAGCAAAGCTAAAACACGCGAGTTATGCGTAAAGAGGTGAAAAATTTAGGTGCACCCAAAGTGGTATTTGTTTAGTACCGACTCTACTACTATTATTATTGTTATTGTTATTATTATTATTTTTATTTTTATTATTATTACTATTACTATTATGTCAGGGGCCTATGTGTAAGCCCACCAGGCGCTGCGACAAATGTTAAAAATGAGTTCACTTATCTTACCTCGCTAACTTAACTCTTCTCTTGCGCATGTGTCGCCTTCAAGGAAATCAAAGCAAACCAACGTTAGTGTAATCAATCGATTATCAAGACGTTAATTCATGAAGTTCACTGTCATTTAAAACTACACAGAGTCTTTGGATTGGTAGAAAGCGTTAATGCCACTTTTTGAAGATTAATAAAAAAAACTAAGTAGCATAGAACATACAGCTTCCTATCGTAAGAAACTCGACGTGTTGTTGTTGTTGTTGTTGTTGTTTTTCCTTACCTGGCCTCTCTCCATATGAACAAGGCAATAATGAGAGCAATGATCAAAACGAATACACAAATGATCACGATGACTTTGGTGAAATCTAGAAAACAAAAATAAGCACTAGCTGTGAGCAAGAATGTTTTCTTGGTTAATATGCATGGATAAACGTGACGTGGTGGAATAACAATGCTTTCGCATGCAATATTTTATTACCCTTAAAATGAACACCAAGAGAAAAGTAAAAGATGATAAACAAACAGTGTTACAATCCAGGCGATACAGAATGGGTAACACACTGGGAACTGACAGACGTAAAACCTCTTTCATCCTGAACATTTTTTATCACACAGTGATTATGTACAACGTAGCAAGAAAGTCGCGCGAAATAAATAGACAAAGATAGTATTTGGAAAATAACGTTGTTTCAGTATGGAATGAAGCTCTCTCTGGAGGACTTTAAAAACAAAACTTATATTGTTAGTTCACTAAAATTCATTTTTGGAAGGTAATTATCCAGACGGGTTGCACCGTAAAGGTAGTTTATCTGACTGGTTTTAGTGAAGAGGAGTGGTGAACAACGCATATAGTGAGTTTTCTCTAACTCAAGAAAGTACATAACTGAACCGATCCTTAAAACAAGAAGTAGACGAGTTTGTAAATGATTTGGATCCTGATTATTTAATTTCTTTCTTCGCAATATGCCTGTCAACTCCCTGTTCGATTTGACACTACCCCTACCGCATCGATGGCCCATTCATGATCATAAACAAGAAAGCAATTTTAAAGTGCAATTCTCTCAAATAGCTCGAGCATCATCGCAAGACCAACTAACGTTAAAAAAAAATTTAGTAAACAATGTGGACAAACCTTCCTGTGATACGATCGCGATGGTTGTAGGTATTCCTAAATCAGTTGTATTTATACTTCCAGTCTCAATTTCTACGGAAATGATGCTAAATAGCGGAGGGCTCCCGTGATCCATTGCGCGAATTGTCACCTTATAAACACAGCGTGCGGCCAATGACCTTGCAATTCTTAAGGTTCCCGTATGCTCATCTATTTTAAAAGTCCCGTATGACTCGTTTGTACAATGAAATGCCTCACTATCTTCAGACGAGCCAGCGATATCCAGCACAGTGTACGTGACTTTTCCTCCTAGCCCAGTGTCAGGATCATCAGCAGTTAAAGTTATGACAGGCGAAGAGATGGACGCGTCCGCTGTAACCTGGAGTGAAGACTGGGGAAAAGAAAACAGTTTGCTGTACGTTACAATAAAGAACATACTATTACACAACGACACTGAGAAAGGAAAATAATATGACAATTGATTTGTATGACCGTTACAGAATTGTCAACTAGTAATACATAGTAGTACATATGAACTTTAAATTGAGAATGTTATATTTTCTGTTGACTGAACAAGAAGAGAATGATCTCATTCAGTTCTTCTGTTCCATCAGTACAATCGTAATATCATGCCCAAAAGTAATTATTTTTTTTTAACAGTATTTATTCCCTAGAGCCACCTTATTTGGACAGCAAAGAGTATTTTTCTTAGCAATTTTTCCTTTCCGTTAAATACATATAAACAAATTTCAGACCTTTTTTATTTGTCCATATTGGGTACCGAAAACATTTTTAAACGATGACTTGGCTCGAAGGACAAGGCGTATCCACATATATAGATTTTGCCGCTCGTCAATTGATGCGTGGTTTCTGTCTCGCAAAACTCAATTGTAATCAGTATGTGTGATACTATAACCTTATTTTCGCAATTTGTTCTAGTCTCGAATCATGACCCGAAAACCCCCGTTTCGCCAATAGCTGCGTAATCGTAAAGAAGTCATTGTCCATTGTATGCAACGGTGTATTTTCACTGACCTGATATTTTGCGGGTTCAAAGACAGGATGATTATCGTTGACGTCAATCAAACTAATAATCACTTTTGCGTAACCTTCATGAGGAACCTTCCCACCATCCCTCGCAATGACCGTGAACTCAAAGAACTGCAACGAAAATTAAAATATTCTACGAATTAGATCAATTAGGCGTTATTTGGGAACTTTGCTCTTAAAGTTATTGGAGCTATTGGAGCACACTGTCTTTGAGATTGTAAGCTATTGAGATGTTTTTTGATTATTTTGTCCTTTTTTGAAAGATTGCTTATTGAAAACAAAGGAAATAATCTCTGTTAAATCTGGAATTCTAAGAGTAGGTTCAAACGAGAATACACTTTGTGTTTCAGTGTGTCGCAATTGGGTTTAACACATATATAACGTCACTACATAAATAATAAATTAAAATAAATCCAAATTTGAAATAATCGAGGCTTACCTTTTGTTCTTCTCTGTCGAGCTCATCTTTTGTAAAGATCGCTCCAGTTGAACTATTCACGTCAAATTTGTCCTGAGCCTTTGTGTCACTGTAAGCGGCCATGACATATGTCAGCTCTTGGTTTAAATGAGAATCTCTGTCATCAGCATGAACCGAGCACACGTAAGTCCCGGATGTGATGTTCTCATAGACTGCTACGGTGTAAATCTCAGAATCAAACCGAGGCAGATTGTCGTTCTCATCGTCGATGGCAATAACGACTGTAGCAGATACCTCAGCTCTACGACTAGGGACACCTTTATCAGTCACGCTGATTATCAGGCAATAGCGTGACTCTTTCTCATGGTCGAGTTCGCTGGACAAAGAAAGAAACCCCGTGGAGTTATTCATGGAAAAAGTGGAGTTTTCATTGCCCGATTCTATGAAGTAGTTAAGAGCTCCATTCGATGTACTGTCACGATCCTCAGCATGGATCCTTAGTAGTTTCCTTCGAACGGCTGTTGTCTCTGATATGGATATGTTATAGTGTGTAGGGTTAAACACTGGAGAGTTGTCATTTTCATCGGAAATTGAAATGACAACAGAAGTGACATCCAGGCGAGAATCCATGCTGAGGTCTCGCACCGCAACCTGAAATCGATAAACCCGCGTTCTTTCGAAATCCAGCAGTCTATTGACATAAATAACACCCGAAGAAGAGTTCACCATAAAGTCATATTCTAACCGTTCTTTCACCATCAAGAAAATCATTTTACTGTTAGCGTGTGATAGATCGGCATCCATAGCACGCACGCGCAGAACAGGTGTCCTGGGGGGCGTGCTTTCGGAAATGGTCTCCTCATATAACGAGACTTCAAAAATTGGCGAGTTGTCGTTCAAATCTCGGACGAAAATAAAAACGTAAGCTGGTCTATCGGCAAAAAGTTGTATTTCTCCCTTATCGTGGACAGTAACTGTTATGTTATGCGTTGAGTTCCTTTCATGGTCTAGATCTTTCGCGACTGTTATGACGCCATGATTATCAACAGCAAACAGACCGCGGGGATCTCCATTCACAATCGAATACACGAGCTGACTGTTAGTTCCATCATCTTTATCTGTAGCACTCAACTTTAGTACTGAGCTTCCTATTCCTGCCGCCTCAGAAATTGTCACGTTGTATTTTGATGGATTGAAAACTGGTTTGTGCTCATTTACATCAAGTACTGTTATGAGAACTTCGGTGAACGCTGGAAAGTGAGGATCGCGGCCTTCAATGAACAGCGAGTATGTGGGTTGTGTTTCACGATCTAGTACCTTCTTCAGAGTTATTTCACCTAATAGTGAGAAATAAAAGGACTTATGGACTTGCAGGATAAACTGGACCTTTACGTTCGGATATCTTATGTTAAAGTTTCGATCAGTCAGTTTCGCATAATATAGATCTCGGGTTTACTTGCAATTGTATAGGAAATGTTGGCGTTGCTGCGTCGCTAACCACTGTTAAATCAAAACGGCCAAACATAATAACAGCAAATAAAACTGCGAACTGCAGAACTCAAAAAGCACTAGAAGCATGCGCCGGAAAACACGGTTTGGCTTGTTCTTGATTGGTTGAAAAAAAACAGCGTGTTTGTTCTGATTAATAACAGCAAGCACGTGACTTTTTTCAAGGGCACCCAACGAGAAAATTTTAGTATAGGTGTCGGAACACCGTTTTTACGTTATTAGTGTCTTTTTGTGCGATTAAAAGCCTTATTTTTAAACGCTAAGAAAAGTGTATCTTTTCGGATACGCTAGCTGGACATTCAAACTTCAGAAAATTTTAGGGAACGAAATATTTTAACCTAATTTACGAGCCGCTGTTGCCTTCTCGAAAATCGTAGCTGGCCTTTTTTCGTACCCAAAACGACATTTTTCTCTCTCCGAAAACAACAGGCATTGCTTTCCCCATGTCACGAACGTTTGAGCTAAAGAAACCTCCTGTTTTTCATCACTTTTTAATCCGAAAATCGTAGGCGATTATAGGTCTTCTGAACAGATATTCACCGAAACGATCTGTTGGGTGCCCCCGTTTTTTTAACCAGTTAGAGAGCTTACGAACCAACGCAAGCACCTATAATTAATTTAGCAGTTAGTCGAAAGTGTTGTGATCTGTCTAATAAAGTAATAGTAATACTTGACTATCACTAACCCGACGTTTTGTTCAAGTAGAAAGTATTGATGCCAGAGCCAGCCAGTATTGTGTAGCTAATATTTGCGTTCATACCGATGTCTTCATCCTGGGCATGAAGTACTAACACCACTTGACCAATAGTGGCATTCTCCAAGATGCTGACGTCATAGATTTTCTTGTTGAAACGTGGAGCATTGTCATTTAGATCAACTACGACGATCCTTACAGCGGTGGTGGAGTTAGGCGCATGCTCGTCTACATTTGTCACCTCAACTAGCAACTGAAATTCAGAGATGTCTTCTCGGTCTAATGGACGAGCAGTGTAAATTCCAAAATGACTCGAAGAGGTGTTTGGAAGGAGAAGAAACGAATCATTTACATTTCCTGCAGTGAAGCAAATTTCAGAGTGAGTAAAGTCGACGCTCATTTCCCTTTCGTAAACGGTCTGTGCCATTTTTAACGGTCGATGCCATCATTGGTAACCAAGCTTTTCGGGATGGACGGTGCCATACCTGCTTTTGTTTAGGCCTGGATAAGGTCGAAACTGAGCTTTGATTATAAGATGAAATTAGGACTAGATAAGACGATTATTAAATCTAAGTTTGATTCACGGTTAGGTTATGGATAAGGATAGGGTCATCTATTATAGATGTAACAGTAAGAAAGTCACCTTATATAATTAAATTTTTCGGGGGTTTGGCGGATCAACGTGGTGGTGTTGTGGTGCCACAGGTTCCAGGTTCGATTCCAGGTTCGATTCTGGGTGGTGACGTACAATTTCAATTTTTTTTAGTAGAAAAAAATTTCGATGATAGTGAATGTCACTTAAATGGCATCGACCGTTTATGAAACGGACACGTGCAAAGCAGACATGTTTTGATGTAAGTGGCATCACGCACTGCTGTCTGTCACATTTCAGTGTTAATTTATTTTACACGTAATGAATTAAAGTAGAGATACAGAAAACAACATTTGCATTAAAACTGTTCAAGGCATACGCGGTTCTCGTAGGTAGTCAGTGGAAACAGCAGTAAGCAAACCTGAAGTAATGCTGAACATCATATCTGCATGAGCCTTGTCTTTGCTCTCTGCCCTGACTGATATGTTTAGGATCATTTCCAGTGCCGGCCCGTTCTCATTTACAGGCACCATGAAGTTTAATGATTGCGGAATAGATGGCCGAGGATCTGAAATTGAACAAAGTTCGCACCATATCAGATGCTAATCAGCAGGTACTGATTATCTGACTTTCAGTAAAGTTGCATAGGTAACTGGTAACATTATTATTCCACTATTGCGCCATTTTACCATATTAGGTCACGAAAACGTCCTTTTTTGGGAAAGGACGAAACATCTGTCCGCGGTCGCAACCCTGCTAATATCTGTTCTGGTCATGTTGGTGTCTCGCAAAGTCTACTTTTTCACATAGTATCAGCCTTGCTGCATTGTTTGTCATGTTGTCTCACTTTTTGGCTCATTAGATCTCTTGAAGAACCTACGTTGGCAGCATTGTTGTTTGCGGCGGTCCCTTGCTGTTTTAAGTTTTTCTATAATTTTCTTTGAGAGAATTTGTTTTTAAAACAAGATGTCTTTCTGAGATGGTCAGACTAGGTCAGTTCACTCCAATCAATTTGGTTACGACGGCGGAATAATGAGATTAAGGCGGGGTTCTTCCTGAAGGCCGTTATTCCGCCGCATAACTTGGGTTTAATGCAAATATCTCCTTTTGCGTTTCAAGCAATCGAAAAACTGTTCACTCATCCCATGAATCTATGTTTTGCGGTGTTTTGTAAATTTTTGGGAGATTTTTGGGGAGTTTTTTTCTCAATGGATTAGTGAAATTTAGAGAAATAAGAAATGGTGAATTTGAAGTTAAACTGTCTGGTGGTGTTCCAAAAATAATTTTCTTTCTTCTATCCCTTCCTTAAACCTCTTAAAATTACACTCGAATCCAGGTTGAACCCGGCCTTAAACCAATACTCTCCGTGAATCAATTAATTTGGATTTTTCTTAATCTCTTTCAACTTACCATACACAATTAACCGCGCGATATTCGAACTCACTGATACAGGAGACACCTCGACAACGCATGCGTAATCTCCGCTGTCCAGTACTGTTCCATTGGAGACTGTTAAGGAGTTGGAAGACACATTGGGCAAAACCTGACGAAATCATTTGAAATTGTTTCGCTTGAGCAAAAGCTTCTTGTAAAGCTTGACTTTTATATCTTAGGTGGGCATAATAGTATTAACTGTAACTGTTACATAGTACAGTTTTATTTGCGACATTTCTGTTCCATGTTTTCAATAGAAAGGGATTAAACAATTTTAAAAGAGAAGTAAGGCAGTGATATAGTTTATAGTGTCGTTAATAACTAGTGAACCATACTTATTATTAATCTTGAAGTCACCTCGTAATTTTTTGACCAGCGGTATTGCGGTAAAGTTTCCCCAACTGCCTCACATGACCACGTGACTGAACTACCAACCCTTGTACGGAGATAAGAAGGTGACAGCTCCTGGATAAGAGTGGGGCCTTTGTTCAGGCACAAAAACGGACCCCCTGCAGAAGCTACGAGAAATAGTTCGACACAGTCAATAATGACAACACAAAATGATCCAAAGTCGCGCAAAGAAGAGAACATTTTCTAGCAAAAAATACTTTTTTCTGTTGCAGTTTTATTACGCAGAGTCCGACCTAAACATTCGGGAGTTCCCGTGGGTAATATTCCCGGGGAGGGGGTACTCCCATATATGGGCTATATAGGTATGTGCCGCGGGATAGGGTATGGTTTTTGAGGTTCTCGGTCCTTAAATAGGGTATAATTTTTGCTCCTTTTGACATTGTGTTCCCGGTGTTATCCTTAGACAGGGTACCTAAATTCTATCAGCTAAAATAAATGCCTAACTAAACGTAACAAATTAAAAAAAAATATTTGTGTTTTGCCGTGTGCGGTTAGCCGTTATTTGGATCGTCACCCAACGCTTTTCCTTTCCTTGGACAGGGTGTCATTTTTCGGGTTTGAGCCTTAACAAGGGTATCAATTTTCGTTTTCTTTATCCTCAAATAGGGTCAGGGTTTAAGAACCTTCGCGGCACACCCCTATCCCAAATTTATGGGAGTACCCCCTCCCCCCCGGGGTAATATTGTAGACCTACCATGCATTACAACTGAGAATGTGCTGTCTTCGAGGATTTCATAAGATGTATTCGAGCGCACAGCTACTGTGAGTGTATTCCACTTAAACAACTGAACCGCAGTCATTATGTTCAGCGTATCAACACTCAAAGAGCGAACAGTATGTCTTGAATACAATCCAGAGCTGGACGACAGTCTCCCGTTAAATGCCACAAGCATTTCAAAGTCACTGTGACATCAAAAGAATATTTAATAGTCAGTACAAAGAAACACGAAAACCATACTTTCTAAGGGCCTCTTCATATGAGCCCGGTTGACCGGGCTGGCCCGGTTTCCGAGATCTCGCCTCACTCCAATTTCCTTTGTAAAAATTTCGATGTGTTCAAATGAGAAGGCGGGCCAGCCCGGTTACCGAGGTCTCGGTTTTTCCAACGAGATCTCGGGAACCAGGATGAAAACTTCCCATATGAATACTTCAGCCCGGTTACCGGGACGAAACAGTTTTGACAAATTAGTTTTGCTTTCGCAACAGGGCGGCCAACATGGCATAATTTTGCCTTGTATGCATTCCCACTCAAAAGTATTCGAATAAAGAGTCGACAAAGAAAGAAGAAGAGTCGACAAAGCTAGTGTGGTTGTTTCTTGAATTTCGTCCCGGTCAACGGGCTGTAATTTCCCGTATGAACAGACGACAAAAGTCATCATATGAAGAGGCCCTAAATTAATTTATACGTTATTTGCTATTACTTGAGGTTTAAGAACAAAATAAGAACTGCCAAGATTTTAAATGTATAAGCGTTCTCTCAAAAGAAGTAGATCCATATTTTACCCAGCAACTGGCAGTGACAAATTGTGCCAATTGAACGTGCTCATCCAACCAGCTAACAGTGCCAATCCAAAATTCCAATTCGATCTTGCGTGTTAAGAGGGTAATTAAAATTACAGATATTTTTTCCAAAGGAGAATCTGCTAGATTTGTCTGGATTTCGTGATAGAGGAGTTGTGCAAGTGAAATGGGTATTTAATGGTTTGATTTTCAGTATTTCTCATAAATGTTTCTTATCCATTCTTTCAAAGTAGTATTTATATTAGCTGCCGTCTGTCCTCCTTTCTTGATTAATATTATATGCCTAAATAAAAAAATAAAATGATAAAGCACTTACCATTCAATGATGTCTGTACATTGTAAAATCAAATTCACAGCTACAATGTAAACACCTGTGTTGGACACTACAAAAGCTCCATTTTTAGAAAGGCCACTTATTGTCTTAAAATAACCAGGGCGGTCGGTTGTATTCCAGTTTCTAACTCGGAACCAATCGGAAAATTGTCGGCCACCAACGGAAAAGTTCGATGAAACACGAGCAAGAAATCCTCGAACGACTGAAGATGGTGGTTCTGGGTTTAAGTATAAATTTGACTTGCTGGATTGGCTTGAGACGATCCAGCGGTCTTCGTCATCTGAATACACGTGCACCGATAGAAATGTTCCCGCCTTGAGTTCTAAAGACGCGGCAAGATTTAAAGAGCAAACCACACTAGCAGCGCATGTTTTCTTGGTTACAACCGCTGTATCATTTCCGCTGTTAGTCACAACACCAATTATAACTAATCCATTAGTTTCCAAGAGCTGGATGTTGGCGGTGACAAAATAAACTCCACTCTTAGGTACTCCAAAGCGATCCGTGGTCTGATGAATCGAACCCACTTGAAACTGCCCATGTACGCCAGCGGTTTTCCAACTGACGAGTTCTTTCCACCCACTGGTGGTGAAAGTGATATCACTGTATCGGTCCGCCATATTGCCTTCTGTTTTGTCGCTCTCAGACACGTAACGCATCGTGAAATAACTTCCTTGAGTTATTTGGAGAGAAGAAGAGTTTTCTACTCTCAGTATCACACTTACCATCATACCTTGCGACAGTTTCATACTACCGCTGGCCGCAACGACAGCGTTTGCGTCTTTTTTAACGAAATCACTCGACTCCAGTCCATTATTTGCGGACGTATCTCTATTAACAGAGATCTTTACACGGACAGTCGCCGAGTTTTTAATACTTTTGATCGCCACGGTTGCTGAAGCTAAATAAATTCCGGATAAGGGAACAATGAAGTTACCTGTAAGTGAGCTAAAACCGTGACCATCAATATGAAGGCCACTACCCCCGGATGTTTCCCATGCAGCTATTTTCTCCCAGCTCGATGGTTGTGTACTAATTTTAAGACTACTTATTCGGCCATAAAATCCGGGCTCTTCGATTGGGTAGATAAGCCGTGCAACTGAGAAACCGCTGCCTTCCCACACAGTAAATGGACGAGCACTGCCAGACCTTACAGCCACGTGGATTTGTCGGTTCCTTTTAAGGAAAAGAGCACCAGTGAACAACAAGGTGTTCTTGCCATATGATTGTGATTTCTGTTCAGTGGCCGAGAAGCCAGTTACAAGTTCTTGAGTATTTTGTCCATTGCTATCAGAAACACGAACGGTCACTTCACAAGATTCCGGAGTATTCGATACAATAATGTTAGCCGATAAAAAATAGATTCCAGCGTGATTAATGTTCAAGTCTCCACTGAGTGCATCGTATGTAAAGCTGCCATCATTTTTGAGGAAAAGTCCGTTTGTGAGATCAGACTGCGTTGCCCAGCCACCAATTTTGGACCAACTGCCCGGACCTAAACTCTTTATCCTCGTGTCACTTTTCCTGGACAAAAATCCCACATTCCCGTATGGAATATCAGATGGACTCACTAAAAAGACCGAAAAACGGCTGGTACTCTCAACTTTCCAATCAGAATCCATACTGGCGCGTGCGCGAATCACAGCGTAGTCTCCACGGCTTAGTTGCACCATCCCGGAAACTGTAATGGTCATGATGTCATTTCCGCTTGGTGGGTTTGTACCGGGAATGTAACGAGTATTTTGTAGGCCATTAGTTAGAGATGCTTGACCATTAACACCAATATACACTTCAAAGTAAGAGCCAAATTTGTCAACATCGACATCTCTGGTGACAAGCATACATGAAACAAAGTAGATACCACTGACCGGAGCTTTATAAATACCGCGGCCGCTATCAAAACCACCACCATTTTGAAACGTAAATTTATCTTTTATACCAGGCTTTCGCCACTCATCGATTTCAACCCAGTTAGTTGTTTTAATTGCTGTTTGGCTGCCTTTAACAGCAAGAAAACTTGGGACTGCCAAAGATTTGCCTATGAAAACTACGGAAAATCCGCTCCTTTCTAGGACATCCCAGGTATCACTGCTGTCCGATCGGACGTAAACTGATACGCTTTGACCCTGCTCAAGGTTAAACGAGCCTGCAATATTAAGGGTCAGGGTTGCCGGCGAGTATGCGTGAGTTGTATATAAACCGTTCTCTTCGTTAGCTTCTCCGTCAATAGCGATTACCGCTGAAGTTCGAGTGCCGTTTGTGCGCATGATCAAATTTGCAGAAACGAAATAAACCCCGGGAGATGTGATAATAAAACGGGAGCTGCTTGAGTAGAAATTTGTTCCAAACGAGAAAGCACCTTCGCCTGTTTGGCTCCAGTTTCCAATCTCCTTCCACTTGCTTCCCGTAAGCTTCTGGTCGCTGTAAAGATAACTATTTGCCGCTGGCCAGTAATGCCTTGTTTTCATAACGGAGAGTTCGCTGCCTGGCTCTATAAACCATTTGCCAGGAACACTTGAATGAACAAAAACCGAGACGTATTGACCCTTGCTGAGTTCTAAGAGGCCTGATACTGACAAGGAAAAATACCCAGATGAGGCAGAATTGTAACGTGTCGTGTACAGGCCCGCGTTACCATTAAGTTGAGAAGTACCACTTGATTTGACTAGCAAGTCAAAGCTTCCTCTTCCACCTCGTACTCGAAGTGATACCTAGAAAAGCAAAATGTCTCGACTAAGCTAGACATAACTGATGCCTGCATGAACGGCTATATCAATTGCAATGCTTTTCAAATTATTTTCTTTGATGAAATGCAGCTTTTTCAATCTATTCTCGCAAAGAAAAATAAAACCTTATTGCACTTTTTTTACAACGCTTATTTCACAGGAAGTGTTGCAACTTAAATAAGGATTGAAGTAATGCTTTTTTAAAATGGAAGTCTTTAAATAAAGTCACATAGTCATTAAACGTCACTGAGCAGGAAAGAAAATTGAATAACTTACAGAGACATAGTATATTCCTCCCTGAATACAGATGAACCTTCCATTTTGAAACACTTCCTGGTTGTAGAAATGGACATGCGCAATAGAAGGTATCGACCAGGTAGTTATTTCCATCCAACCAATTCCTGGAATTTCATTGGTGGTTTGAGTGACGGTTGACACACCTTGAAGAGAGGTTTGATTAAAGGTATCGATGTAACTTACTGAAAAACCGCTGTGTTCATGTATCGTAAGCATTGCATTCGAGTTTGAGGAGTTGACATTAAGTGCTACAGTGTCTCCTGTTTTGAAGTAAAACGAGCCGTGAAGGTTCATGGTGAAAATGCTATCAGAGCTAACGACTCTTTCACCGAAAGAAGGACCAATAACTTCGCCGTTGACGGACAAATACAACTTGTACAAACCAGGTCTGGTTTCCACACGAATGTTTGCAGACACGAAATAAATACCGTCACAAATCGGTACGAATTCACCAGTAGATGGCGAAAATCCAGCGAGGCTGGAAAATAACCCGAGGGAGCCACTTGTCTCCCAATTACGAATAATGTTAGAAGAGGAAGAGGAGCTAAACGTCACCGCATTATGTATTATGGCAGAAAACACTGGAAAAGATCCCACAGACCCAGAATATCGTAACGAGAACTGGCTGTCATCTTCTATGACCCAGTCTGTGTCCTTTTCCGAGAAGACATACATGGAGATGTAATCAAGTGATCTCAAGTCCATAAATCCGCTGACCACTAAACTGAAGTCGCCTCCCTGGCGGCCATGTTTGACTGCAGTCATTGCCTTGCTGCTCTTGTCTATTTGCCCATTTATTATCAAAGCCGCTTGAAACATTCCAATATCCGCTTGAGATAAATGCACGCTAAACGAAAGAAAATAGATTCCAGATTTTGGAATCTCAAATCGCGACGCTTTCGTTACTAGTGGTGCTCCGAACAGAAAGCGACCAGCGTCTGAAAGCTGAGTGTCTGTCCACCCACTCACTTCTGACCACCCACCAGTTGATTGAGGCAGTCGTGCTCGCAGATTCAGGCTGAGGCCAATCTCAGGAAAGGCTGTAGAGAAAGAAACCGTTTTAGCATAAATTAGTTTTGAATAGGAGCTTATCGCCTATTCAGGTGATTATGCGTTAAATCATAAATGTTATGTAAACTAATATCCTTACTGCAGTTACCAGTTCCCAGGGATTACATTTGCTAAAACGGCGTTTTTTGTTTGGCTTATTTGTGGTATAGGTTTATTATCTGGGGAGGGCGGGGGGGGGGGGGGGGGTTATCGGAAGGAGACTGCGTTATTTTGGCTTTGTATTTATATCTGAAAATCAAGGATGCCTACAAGATAACCGCATGGCAAAACTCTCTAAATATAACGATATGAAACACAGATGAAGTTATACACTCGTAAAATGATATCATCATTTCTACACACATTAGTTTCTAATGCTCGCAGAAATGAGGTTATTTCTAAGAATATGACGTCATTTGTCGTGCACCATTTTGGTTCAAAATGGCTGCCAAAACGGGAAAGTATACTTCCGGAATCTCTAATGAATAAAATACTGAAATTGATTTTTAAAAAACGATGGAAAAAAGTCTAGTCGATTCAATGCTTTTTTCAACAACAAAGAAAAAGAAATTACTCGATTTCACAATCCATGAAGTCACAAACTGTTGCAAATTTTAGCAAAATCACTGTTTATCATAATGAATTAATACCCAAACTAAGCATTTGCTGCATTTCTTTTCCGCATATTATCGAATTTACCGAAACAATAAAAAACCAAAACCTCAACCTTGATAATTCTTGCTATGATGCTCAACCTCGTCCAATGATTGTTTTCTTATTAGCAAAGTAATCATTAGTCAAAGTAAACAAGTTCTGAGGCTTAAACATTACAAATTGGCGGCGAGTCACTGCATGGACTAAGGGGTAAATAAAAAAAATAATAACTGCAGCAATTATCACGGCATTACGGCAAATTTATGAAACAAAATAAGTAAGTTGAAATCAGTAGAACTAGAACGATTAGAAACTCGGCTGTTATTATTGGGAGTACAACTGCTTCACTCAGTCGATTGACTTGAGAAGAACTGCTTTCAAAAACTACGTAATGCAATTCAGGACTTTCTTGTCAGAAATATTTAACATGGATACGAGTTATCAAGGAGACTTAATGGCTGCAGGCACTTCTAGCTTTAAAAGGAAGCATATTTTGCGGGGCATTGAATTAAGAACTTACATTAAGGAAACAATTCAAAATGAACCCACCTGTTAACTGTAAAAAGTTGCTCACCACAAAAGCTAAATACACGATAAAAATAGATTGGGAATATTTACGGTTCATCGTAATTTCGTGTTTACTGCAACAGCTTTCGCATTTCGCAAATGGATTTCGGTGTACTGTACCCTTTCTTCGATTGCTGAACGACTTCTACCGTTATTATTCAACCAAGTTCCTAAGAGGGTTAGCTTCTAAAGTGTTATCTTTTTAACGCGGATGCAGTTGTTTAGCATAAAGACAAGCTCTATTTCATTCTTAAAACAAGACCGCTTGCCGATCAGTCGTTAGTTCTTATTCATCAAACGTCAAAATATCTGTACAGGGAGTGAATAACTCTCACTGAGTCAAACCTAAGTTATGAAAAACAGGAACTTTAACATATCAGCGATAATAAATTAACCTAATTCTGTTTCGTGGAACCAGAAGCCGAATAATTCCATCAAAAAAAATTTCAAACCTGAAGGTTAAGGATGTAATCAGACGGCATTTGTGAATATTTTACAAAGACTAATTTTCATAATAAAGTTTATAATTAGCTTGAATTTACAAAAGTCCTATTGTCAATTCGTTTCTAGCTTTTTCCAAGATTACCGATTTTGAAGTTATATTGTATGTACTTATTAATTTTAAAACCAATTGTATGTGTTTGGAATGCATCCAATAAAAACGCGAATTTTGTTTCGCACAGCTCTGTTATAAAATAGACACATTTTTTCAAAATTCGATTACAAATCTAAAACATTTGACTAACTGATGAGATTAGGAAGATGTAAATAAAACATATTCAAAGCCAATCTAGAACATGTCCTCGAATTAAAACTCCCAGTGTCCCAGTGACTTTGTTTCCTGAGAGTGAATCACTCAGGGCCGAGAGAATTGTATTGTTTAAGAGCACATCTAATCAATCACTTTAGCAATAAGTTTATCTCGGTGCAACTGTGCAACTGGCATTTATGTGTAATTGATATTAACCCTGCAGCTTTGCACTGTTACGTTCCGAATGTTGCAGATGAGGAACATGTGCTGAATTGTTTTCTACGCTACAGAAAAGTGTTTATGATTTTCGTAAAGATTGTCAGATACTTAATTAAAATTTCACTTACTAAAGATGTCACACTGGTATCTTGTTGAGAGAACGAATAGCTTTACCATATCTTTACGGCTGTTTTATTTTACGTTGATATAGTTTCTTGCCTTAACGTAATTTTTTTCTATAAATTGTCAGCGTAATGGAAAAACAGATGATGAATTTTAGTAAGAGTTGTTTCCAGATAGCGGTTTTCATATAAAAAAATAAAATAAATAAATCACTTTATTTAAGTGTCAATGTGTTTAGCACGGCTGTACTAATTGAGGACACTGTAAATAGTGAAACAAATATTATAAATGAAACAGAAACTTGTTAAAAATCCCAACTGGCAGGAGGCTGACCAGTTGGCTATATACAAAGCGTGGAGGAGTTGAATTCGGGACCACCGAAGACAAATCCATCTAGTGGCAGGGAGGAGGATTTGAACCCGGGACCTCCGGATTACAAGTCCAGCGCCCTAACCACTAGGCCACGCTGCCTTCCATATTCCACACTATTGTACAAGTTAGTTTACGTTCTCAAGAAAAATAAATGGAAAAACCGATAACATTGTATTTGAATAAAAACCAATCAATCAATTTAAATTAGAAACTGAATTATAAATTCAAAGAATGTTTACGAACACCTTCCAACAATTTGAATGTAAATTGCACCTGTCAGCTAAAATTGGGTGCGGCATGAATAATCCTAACTTTTTGCACCGCTTTAACCAAAAAATAAATTGCACCGGACAGAAACAGACAAGTGAAACTAAATAGTAAAAAAACATATTTATGCGAGAAAACATTAAAGGAACTGTGTCACGAATTTTTTCAAGTTTTTCGATTATAATCTATCTCAGTCTTTCTTATTCAATCCTTGTTTTTTCGCAGTTTATTATTACTCCATTGGTGTTTGCTATCATGGTAATCTGTTATTTTGAGGCTTCCCTTCAAGACCCTTCAAGATAATTTTTACAGTAACTGGTATAACCTCTTTCAAAAATGGTTCTTAGGATAAGAAATGAACATCATTTCAGAATTGCTATCATGTTAGATGAATTTCTCGTATTTCTTTGTAAACATTCCAAAGAGAGATTTCTTTGACCATTTTTCCCTTAAACTCGCCAGAGAGGTTTTCCCATTCAAGTTTTTTTAAATATCTACGTTTTACTTTTCCGTGTGAGATCCAAGTACACTGTAAACACTTGCTGTATGTTTGTTCTTTTTCTGACCACGTTTAGACTGCACATTACACCTTTGTCATGAGTGGTGAAGGACGGAAATTTGAGTGATTCTAGAAAAAAGTCGCCTACAGATTCGTTTAATTCGTTCTGTACTTTACTTTGCTTCAGAATATTTCTGACGATGACTAGCTCTTAAGAATAGCCCTAGACAACTCTCTCGCCATCAAAAGGACTTGATCCTCGAGTTATGAGAAGAGAATTTTCCTTAACACGATCTTCTTCATGAACTTACCTCGATAGTAATCTGCCAAGAGCGGTGATCCTGATGCTTGGATTAAAAACTTCAAGGCAACTCCAACATACACAAGAATCCGTCCAAAAGATGAGTGTTTAGCCGAGGTCATCTCTGTTTCTCTAGAAATGGTTCGAAATTTTTTATCACCCTAGTCAAGCTAATACGGTGCAATCACTCTAGTTGTTTTGGGATTTTCACCAGCTCGAGCCAGTCGTTACGCCTGACTAAAACAAATTCTAGCACAGAGCTACATTTTATTGTAGAATCCAACTTTGCTCGTTTATTAATAACCCCACGAGCACTTTTTAATCATGAACTTTCCTTTGTCGTAGAGTAAATGAAATTTTAACCTATTCAGGTTTCACTTTTACTATTGAAAAATTAATTTTACTCGAGGACCTTTCTGAAAAGATCAACTACATGGCATCGAAAACGCCTAACTGGGGTTTTGTTTATAACAGAAGATTACTTCGTTCCCAGGGTACGTGGAATTTGTGTGATCTGTGTATTACATAAAACTCTTGTAAATAAAACAGCTGTCTTGCGAACAGAACATATTGAAACAGATAGCAATCCTGTTTGGCGAATGTCGACGAAGCTTCATGTCCACATTTTTACGATCACAAGACAATGAAGGAAAGTGGAAAAAGAGTTTTTTCAAGAAGCTTTACAGCGAAGCCCACACTTAGCTACTCACACATGAACATATCAGTTGAGATACCAAGAAAAAGATCAGTTTTTCTAGGGTGAAGATGTCACCAATAAATACAAAATGCGCGCTAGTTGAAAGAACAAAGTATTTTTACCATATGACACTTAGTGCATTTCTCGGGATAATGGGGTTTGGTTGTTTTAATATGGACAGTTACTGTCAATGACGCCCAACCGGCTACAAATCGTTTGGATTTAAGGGACAGACCATTATTTTCCTGGAAGGGGGGAGGGGGTATGAAACATTTTCCTCTGCAAACTTTTTTTTAATTTATGAACATCTGCAAACATTTTTTTTTTCGAAATGCAAACTAATTTTTTTACACATATCATGTTTGCAAGCAATTTATTTTGTCTTTTTAGGCCTTGCAAACAATTTTTTTCAATATTTTTCATACCCCCCCCCCCCCCCCCCCTCCTCCAGAAAAATAATGGTCCGTCCCTAAATTAAATTAACTGACTAAAATCTAAAGAAGAAATGAAAAGGGCGCGTGGTTTCTTTTTAACGTTAAAACAGATATATCCAGGATTGACCACTAATGAGATGCTAAGCTCCTTATGATAAGCATCACAGAGTGTCCTCATTGATACAACTTCACAAAATTCTGTCAAATGCGAAGTAGCCCATTCAAATATGAAGTAATCATTGATTAACAATACAGATTGTTATTATTATTATTATTATTACTTGTGTTTATGTGAACAGATCAACAACAGGGGACAATGACTGTGCGATAGTGTGTTTGTTGACAACAACTTGACGCGTACGAATGACGTCATCCACTCGACGGTAAAACCCATTGTGATAGACTCCCTTTATTGTCACAAATGTTCAATACCACGGCAGTTAGGCTGCGAGATTTAGAGAGAGAATTAGGCTGCGCGCACTACAAAACTTTTCGTCGTTCGTTGTAAAGCGCACTGTATGGACAGGCAATCCCGAAGCGATGGATTTATAGGAAAATTCCGTCCGACACCCTTCTTCACTTGCAATAAGTAGCCCTGTTCCCATTACCTCACAAGATAGGTGTACCCCAACATAACAGAATGAAGCCCACAGTACTAGTATAGCGATTGACAACACCACTTTTCTTCCTCTTATTGTGATCAAAGACACAAATTGTTAAAATAAAAGTTAATAACTTTCTCATCTTGCCTGAAATTCATAAATAACCTTTACTAGACCTTACTAGACACTAATAAATAAAAAATATAAGCATCTAACTCTCGATCATCAAATAAACTTACATCACAACAACGTAAAGATACCAACGCGAAAACAAGTAACTTGTTTAAAACCTACCAACCTCGCGTTTTCTCTTCCTCACTGATATTTCGCAAGTGTAAATGTTCAGTTTTTAATTGTCATCAAGTGTTCAAATAGACTTGATTTACACGGCACTTCATGAAAAGCTATTGAGGATCAATAGCAGACTACAAAATGAAAGAAAATCCTTCTTAAAAGTTACTCTGTCATGTCACTTTACCAAATTGCGAATTTACTTTCTTCACGTCGTGCTTGTTAATAATTCTTCTCTCAATGTGAAGTTGATAATCATTGCACCTGCTGCCTCCCTGTGTGAGTACCAGTGCTCTCTGGCTCCCTTGCGCCAGCACCAGGTCATTTGCCACTATCGGTAGAAGCTTTTCGGATGACTTGGAGGTGGCCGCGGGAAGCGGGATGGGAGACCCGCGTGGTGTCACGGATGAAGCAGGAGATCGTTTCCTTAATGATGGGCTCTGGCTCCGACTCGTCACGGGAGAACGACTTGTATTACATGTAGCAGCATGAGTTGGACGTGAAGTTCCTGCTGAAAGAGAATAAAATCAATTGTTTTAAAGGGGCTTTGTCACGGATTTTAACAGATTTTTGAACAGCCAAAATTTATATTTGTGTCGAAGGAAAACAAAAAATAACGGGCCATTTTTATAAACAATTGCTATATTAGAGCACCAAACATGTTAACAAGCGTCTTTAGCTGCAGATGGCTACGATGGAAATGGATTAAAACTTGAAAAGTTTAGCTAAACTTTTCAAGTTGTCTCCGCGCGTCTTCAAAAAAATGGATATTTATAGCCGTAGTTTGATTTCTATCCACGTATTAAGGTTATATCTTCCTTAAAATGTTCAAAGATAATGTTTTTCACGGGTTAAGTTGCCTACTACTAATTTCAGAACAGTTTAGACCAAAAAACTGCGAAATCCTCGTGACAGACCTCCTTTAAAGTTTATATTGAATTACGTGTATTCTGATTATTTGAGTTCCTCTGCCACTGTTGACAAAACCCGCTGAGTGGTGGTGGTGGTGGGGTGCGCTAGACTCGAGTCCAGAGCAGACCTGGCCGGGATTGTGATACAAGACAAGATACAGGCTTTCTTCACCCTAGAGGGTACATAGCTACTGGGCAACTGCTAAGGAAACCTAACAAACTTCTGGGGGTTAACCTGTGATGGCCTAGTACTCCGCCCAGGGGTGAGATAAGCACTGGCATTAAGAATCACTTGGCTCCTTCAATTCAGTGAGACTGGAAAAGACCTTTTTTGCTTATTCTGTACGGCGCCTTTCTTCTGAAAGGGACTTTCAAGGGATGAATTTTCATTTTACCCACTTTTTGTTTCCAAACGACAAGTCAGAAAAATTCTACGATCGTTTTAGCTGGTTTGAAAATTAAAAACGCCGATTTAAAAGTTTCCAAAATGAAACCATAAGTATGACTAGGGGGGGGGGGGGGGGGTAAACATATATATTGCACCATTTGAGTAGAAAGTATATGTGTTGATAGCGTGTATGTGCAGTAAGAATGAGAACTACTCCTTCTTTGCGTTACTTTCTTTATTGTGTAGCGTTTTATATAATTCTTCCTCGTCGCATCAGTGGTTCGTGCTAAGCGATTAAAATCTATCTCCTTATGTTTAAACTGCACCCTATATATGCTAACAACGGCAACCCGCCATTCAACTCATCTCATCATACTCGCAATACTATTCAACAACGAAGAAACAGTTCAGTTATTTGTTTCGGCATTACTAGGGTTACGTAACGATACTACATGAGAACATAAAACTTGGTCAGTTCACAACAGTTATTGTTTGACACTAGTAGATGTTTGAATGCTCTTGAATGTTCAGCCTCTCGGTCGGTGGCCCGGGAAGAGTCAGGCCAGAACGAGAATTAGTTCCCAGATAAAAAGGATTGTTTGTTATTTCCATTGTCTTGGGACCCTCCAGTTGAAGTACTGTTGTTACAGATTTTTGCGCCTAGAAGAAAAGCAAACAAATTTAGTATCACGATCGGGGAGGGGTCTGTGCCTACAATAGGATCTGGATGTGTACACATCACATCAAAATAGCATCAAAAGTCTGAGGAAACGAATCAACATACCAGGGGGAACACGTATGCAGGTCTTAAAACAACAGTCTGAGTTGATATAGCAAGGATGACCTTCCAACACACAGCATTGCAGCCCTTTGAACATGCCTTGGCGAGAATGAAGATTTTTACTTCTTTTTACATCACTCAGTGGCTCAAGCTGAGGAGCGAAGATATGTGACATGGTTAGTCAGTGCTGAAATAGCAACAGCTGAACCGTATTGACGTTATGAACAGATTAATTTATTAAAAACTAGCCATGCTATATATTGCAATTCCTGAGTTTGATTGGTTTAGAGGCCATTGTATCTGAGCTCATATACCATGGACTACAAATATGGTAGGTGTGCGCGTCAGCGAGAACAGTCGGGCAGCTAAATATTACAATTCTTTGAGTGTTTTCAATAAAACAATTATTCCACTGGCGCTTGTTGGATACGAGATAGTCACGCGCTTATAATATCCAACGCGCGCTCATGGAATAATTTTTAAATAATCATTTCATTCATCAAATAAAACCACATTCTTTATTCCAAATGTTTATTCTTCTGCTGTGCATATAAATTATAGCACTCTGTACTCTGTATCAGTGTTTCCGTTTCCGTGTTCAGAATGAAAAACGAAGCCTTGGAAGTTTGTAAACAAGAGCCGTGATGCACCATGATCGTCTTGTTGATTTTGAACTGCGCATTAAATCGAGGTCGATAAAATGAAAGCGAGGCATTTTGCTTCCGCCCAAAATTTCCCCTGGTATACGCAGGACACCAAGGAAACCACACGAAATTAGGAATGATATGAGAGACAATGTGAAACGCCGGGATCATCTTTGTACTGAGTAATGAAGCAACCAATAAATAAGTAGTTGCAGGGGAAAAAGCTAAGGCTTAATCGGGGTTCAGTAGCGAGCATCTTTTCATTTAGAAGCTTTCAAACCCTTGAACACAATATCTCCAGTCCTCGTGCCCCAGTTTTCAGAAAGCTGATGACATGAGGTAGTGGCCGTACTATAAGGTCATGTGATAATCGTTCATTTAGTGGTTGGTCGAATGGTATCAGAAGAAAATAACTAAGCGTTTGTGTTCGTCAAATTAAACTTGGTGAACGGCGATTTGGTGTGGTCCCTCCGTAAGTTACCGAACACTGGCCATGTACCCGTGAATCTGCATATATAGCATGAGGAAAATAGGACTGAAGAACTAGTAAGAGAACAGAAAACACTTACCTCAATTCGAGGCTGAGCTGTTACCATCTCTACATGTTCATACAGCAAGACACAAATGGCAATTATCAGAAAAAATCCTTTTGAAAAGTGCTTCATCGAGATTGCTTCCACTTTGGTTTCTGTCGTCACGTTTTCTCGTCCGTGTTACCGCGTTGGTAAAGTTATCCAACAAAATAATCAGATGATCACAATATATATTTCATTTACACTCGGAATTTTGATAGCTGTTTGGGTTTTTCTTGGCGGGTTTGCCGCCGGGAAACCAAAGAAAAGTATTGCTCGCAAGACAGTAACCTCGCATCCGTATTATTTTTCACAACGAGTTTCTGTAGAGTGAAGTGAGTACGAAATTTCATGGAATATCCTACTATCACTTGAAAAAAAGATGATCAAGCAAGGTTATTCTGCAGCATATTTGAAGGGTTTCCCCACAATTTAGTGGTACCGGTTTAAGGCAGGGCGAGAATAAAAAGCTTTCCTGTCCAAGCACGGACACAGTCAACACAATACGAGGATAATGGTCAGGCTGATGGAGAAATTCTTGACCTGTGGGTCTTCTGGCCGACCAGCTTCTCCCATTTGAGAGACCCGCGAGCGAATGCGGTTAAAACTGTTCCGCCCATAAGATAAGAAGTTCCGTTTAACAGGTAAAAATAGAACGGGTGAATAAAAAAACTGGACAATTGAATTGAATTTAAAAAGGAATTGTTCCAAAATAATTGCGGCTTGAAATTAAAGGAAGGATTTTTCCTTGTCAGTTATGCAGGGGGAGGTCTATTATCCGTTTTGGCTTTATTTGGGTTATTTCCAGATCAAGTCATGTTATGACTTGTAATATCTGACAGAGCTAAAACAATTGCCGGACATCTCGAGCATCTGTTTGGCACAGCAGAATAGAATAAGAGCTTGCCGACATAAAAAGCAATTAGAACAAATGCCTTTGCGAAGATATAACAAAAATCCGGAAGTTCTCTGAGGGCCGGCCACCGCAAATGTTCTTAAATCCGATCTGTTTAGTTCAGGATGAAAAAGGTTTATAACAATGTTGGCAATCTGCTACTATTGTGTCTCTTTCATGTCTCCGATAAACAAATTAATCCTTAAATTGAAGCACTTTAAACCCGACTCGACGATAATGCTTTTGCTTTGTTTTGTATTATTTTTTTAGAGCACTAAAATTGATTGAAAAATATTGAAAAATACAGTTCGTTGCTATTGTTTTCAATATTGTGTTTTGTCCCTCACTCTTTTGCTCACTCGATGGAACGTAAAAAACATTGATTTGAATATTTTAGCATAAATTCCGAACGCTGAATTTTTAACGCAACGTTTTCGTCGGTTCGAACGCCTTCTTTAAGGATAAATTTGGACGTGTTCCAGTAAATCAAATTTAATAAAACTTTGGAATTAAATTCTTTGCATTATCAAGCATGTGTTGCGAAAGTTTCAAAAAAATCGTTGGCGCCGTTTTGGAGATTTTCGAAAAAGCGTTAAAAGTAGAAAATTAACCAAAAATTACATTGGTAGTGACCGTATGAAAAAATCCAATTCTCGGGATCGCGATAACGAAAATCAACAAATCTTTCACTTCGACGAAAGATAAGTTAAATACACATTTTGGAGTTATGTTGAAGTAATTTCATCAAAGCAGTGTCTGCGTCTCGGTCCGTTTATTATTATAATGCAAAAAGCATGGTTTGAAATATATTTGCGATTTATTCGAAACTAAACATACAGATTTTTTTTATTATTGTATATTTGATGTGCCGTACACCATAGTTTCAGATACTGGTGTTAGGTTTTTTACGTCAAATCGTATTCGCGTAGAATTCAAGTTAAACTGATATCTAGTTTTTCTGTTTGTCGTTGCCATGGAAATATCGATTTTCCTAAAAAGTATATTATATCAAACTTCAATCCAATTCCAATATCTGGTGTAAATTTCACATTGATCCGAGTCCGGGAAGTTTGCTAAACGGCCAAATGTAAATGTTTGGTATGGTCCAGAAAAAACTGTAGAGAGACACCTTAAAATTTCTTCACTCCTTGAGATTAAACGTTGAATAATCACTTCAAAAGTGCAAAATCAACGCTTCTTTGACATCTAAGAAAATCGTTTCCTTTTTCCAGTCCAGAACAAGAAATGCTTTTTTTTTTAATTAACAGTTTCTTGCCCGGAGGGTTGAGCGATTCTTGTTATCCGATTAAAAAAGATGACAGTTTCGACAACACGACATCACAGAGAAGCCATACATTTACATGGAAGAACAATCATGAGCTTCCAAGCAAAAACATGAAACCGGTTGCAAGAGCGGAAAGGTCGAGCAAAAGGAGCGAAACGAGATCAGCTTTGGCTTGCACCTGATTTGCTGACGACACAACATGTGCGCTGTGATTGGTTAAAGTAAGTACTAGTTACCAAGCCCATCCTTTTATTAACGCAGTTACACAATTCAACCCTAAACAATTCATTCACTGACTCAGTCATACACTTATCTACTTACCTTCAATAGCTGATCGTGCTACATATCCCGGCACCCATCCTGCATCTGGAAAATATTCCCACTTGGAATTAACTGCCGGCCACATCTTCATCGAGCACAGCGGCGAGGGAACTGGAGACGACCTGACCATATGTGAGCGAGAAGATCCTTTGGCCGTTTCTATGCGCGCGATGTGCCTAACAACAACATTGTCCACAATCTCCTCCCTGTACGTGCGCCAATCGCTCTGCTGAAGATATGTTTGACACAGAATGCTATCTTGCGGATAAGAGGCAGTTAATCGTCGAAGTTTATCAAGAGTTGCAGCGTCCGAATACTTGAAGAAGATTTCCTTGGCCACTTTAATCACTTCACAGCCACCGCTGACCAGTGTGAAGCGTCTTTCCCTGGGTTTATTCTGGTTCTTAGACTGTCGTTTGATACTTTTCACCTTGTTGATTTCTCTTTCACTTTGATCTGATGAAGAGCAGCCATTTTGCGCTAAAGTTAAACATTTATCCTCTTGCTCCAACAAAGACCACGCACCCTGTTATGAATAGAAATAAAATCACGATTACAGTAACTCTTAATATGACACTTAGTGCGATTGGATGGTTAGATTCCTATCAGGGAAAATCTTCACCTCTCTTCAGCGATTTACTACTGCAAATAACTTCTGTTACTTTTTTTCTCCTTACGACACAGGAGCAGGTTGGTTGAAATTTTATTGAATGAGATGAGACTTACAGGAGTAATAAAGAAAAAAAGGAAATATATTTTCTACAACAAGGCATATTCGAGTAATAATATACGGTGTACTTACAAAGTCTGTTGAGTTATAAGTTAAACATACAAATCATGTTAAGTTAATATATTACACTTACAAAGCACTGGCCTGGTGTCAGCCGGTCCACCATCATATAAACGCCAACACCAACCCTATCCTCTGCACGATTTTCATCAACTATTCTTTTGTTCTTCTCATCGATTGCCCTACAAGCTGGCGCGGGTTCAGAAGATCTTCGCGCGTGTCCGGAAGATCTTCGTGGTGTTTCCGAAGATTGCCAGCGCTCTTGAACTACACTAGACCTCTGTTTTTCCTCAACTCGGAAGGTCACTCGTGATTTCGGTGATTTCCCTTTCGCATTTTCCGAGTGTAAGATTCCCTTCGCTGAAGGTTGACTAGCTGTGTGCTCTGCTGGTCGACCACCCGTGTTAAAAATGAACGACTCGGATTTTGCCTTTCTGCGTGCGACTGGTGCATTTTCCGAGCTTTCCAAAGTCGAATCTTCTTCGGGACTCTCTAATCTTGGATGGTATCCTTGTAAAACGATTGAGCTCAAAGAAATGTCATGGGCGTTAGGGCTATGGGAAGATGATGATGACACGTCATCTTGTATTTTCTCCATTCTGTATTTTACGGCGTGGTCGATGTACTCTTTGCAGTTGCTAAGGTCTAACAGCCTCAATACGTCACATTGCCCCTTGAATAGGAGAATAAAACAAATTGGTATAGAAAATTCAAAGTTTAAAAAATCTTTTGTTTACAGTTTTAAAGTCCTTTGTTGTAAGGTGACAATAAAAAAATAGAGAGGCTAACAGCACGTTTATTTTCTCTGTGAGTGGCAAAAATTCTTGTTTGGGGCAGCAGTTTGCCTTATCACAGGAAGGTGAGTGTAGTTTCGTGTTTGCTATGAATGTAAGATTTCGTGTGAACGAAATCACGCATGGGCAAGATAACGTTTGCCATTTTCCGTAGAACTTGATGTCCAATTTCTTTATTGACGCGAGTAGGGACGAGAAATACGATAACTGAATTGCAGAACAATAAAACAGAACATGTGTAGTAAAAAGTGTAACGGCGAGTCTTAGAGCGTACTGAACATATCGTTTGAAGAGGCTACAAGGTAGCAGATCATACAGAGTATACAAAACATACCTTATGAGGAAGCTACAAGGTTTTTCCCGCCAAAATGACACAGTTTTATACAAACATTATCATTTACTGAGAAATCTTGTACTAGGATCTAAATAACTATGCTGTGGACAGATACTCACTGATGAGGGGCCAAACCCAAAACGATTTGAAATGATCTTGCCACTAAAACATATAACATGTGATGATTCATGCAATCAGTTGCCGCGCAGCCACCGAAGCTTAATATCTTCAATCACAAGTATGCCGTGGACAGTTGACACGTGACGGCGAAATGGTCTTTAACTTTGTCAGTCATGCGCGCACTTTTGTTCCGTTGCACGAGCTACGTTCTGTGGTCTGTGATACAACTTCAATATTTCAACTCACATCAGTCTCCTTGGATTTCAGCAAGTCATGCCCAAAATCCATGTGTTATTTTGGAGCTTATTCCAGGCCACTTCAGCGCAGAAACGCGCGCTTGGCCAGTCAAGAGCAAATATGGCAATTGCCCTCCCTCGAAACCAATCACCATTCATTAATTTGCCCTCTAACATTCACTTAAATATGTTTATATAGATGATTATCACACGCCACGTTCATTTAATACTCGGCAATGCGCGCAATTAGAGCATCGTAAACTTGCCAAAATAATCCATTTCCCAATCTTTAGAGTTCCAAATGTTAAATGTTAGTTTCACGCAGGAGATACCACTAAAGCTCTTATTTTAGTCATTACCCTTCCCTCACCCCAGTCCCCGAGCCTTTACCTTAGTAATAAATATAATCCAGTGCAGCTTGCAGGAATCACGAACAATCACTTCATCGCTGTTATAGTCTTGAAGTCTGCTCTCCTCTGCGACTTGCTTTACTACATCTTCAGGCCACGTGCTAAACACAGGATGTTCTCTGTGACGAAATGATAGTAAAGAACAAATTAACTAAAACCCGAAGCGTGTAATTGAACATGTGACCTATGGCAGCACGGGAAAAGTTTCGTAAGGTTTAGCCGGATTTAAGTCCAGATCAGCTTCAACTTCAAATTTAATCTTTATGAACTTAATTATTGATAATTCTGTTGGTGCTTCTTCTTCAGTTTTTACTTTAGCTCGAGCTATAACAAATTTTTCCGTAAAGCGATATTTTATTTAACAGGTGGATTTCCTTAGTTCCTAATCCTCTCTTGTTAAACATGTTCCTTACTTGAGAAGTTCCACCCGTCTTTGCATGTCCGCGTTAAAGCACAAGTCAATCTTGGCGGAGAAGAAATCCTCTTTCTCAACTGACAGTAATTCGGTTCGCTCCAAACAAACCACAGTGGCGGCTCTTTTAAGCTCCCTTATAAAAGCCAGTTCCTGTAAGCAAGGATTAAAACAATAAATATCGTGATTCACTGGAGAGTTATGTTCATATAATCATATCACGAATGAGATGGTAATCATGAGGCAGTAATTGCCTGTGTTTGTACGTCGTAATGTTGTGTTTCCGGCGGGTAATGCATTTTACTCTCAATGTGCCTCTCTTTATCCAAGAGTTTACACTGAATTGAAATGAACTTTTTATGTGTCTCTTTGATCAGCCATTGATGACGAATTTTAGTCAAGAGTTGTGGGTATCGATCTACCTGGCGAAGGCGAGTGGATCTGCAGTGATAGAGATTTAGTACGAGTGCGACAGGGGGGAAGCTAGGATTTTCCAAATGGGAGGGGGGGGGGGGGGGTGTCACACTGTGTCACCACAGGGTACTTACATAGTCCACTACAGATGTTCGGTTCCGCAAATGAAGTATGTGCACAAGAAAAGATTAATGGCATGTTAAGTCTTCGGATTCGGATTCATCGAATTCGCACGCTATCACCACCTGTTGTTTACTTAAAAAATTATCTCACAAGGGGGGAAGGGGGTGGGGGGAGGGGGGGTCACGGGCACCCCAGGACCCCCTAGCTACGCTCCTGTACGACTTTTCAAACCCAATGTTTATGCTTTCGTACCAACAGTCTCCTATTAAACTGTTCAGCGACAGAGAGGAGTGAGGGCCCTGAAAACGTATTTGGATTAAAATTTCATACTCTTAGTTCTATCTAAAGGTCGCTAATGCTGTATTGGTTATGGCAATGAATTAATGTCATTCTTTATACAGTGCAGACTCCATGTGTATATCAGCATCAAATGCGCTTTACGATCCAGGCACACGAACAGTAAAATGTCTTGTTCCGAAACCCGACACGGAGACCATGGTCATTCTTCAAAAGCTATTCTAATGATAAGTAATCAGACTCTTCAATGCGCGTCCTGATTCTACATGCACCTACCCCAAAGTGGTCCCCTCTCCTGAGTACAGCATTTTCTGTTGGTTTGGCAAATGCACTGTGTTCATCATCATCAACTGTAACACACACCGCGCCACTGAATATGAAGTAGAAACGCTGGGCCACGTGACCTTTTCGTATGACCACTCGACGTCGACCAAAGCTTTGAAAAAATTCGAGACATGCATTAGATCCAAAGTCACCTTTTGCGGAAAGGTAGAGATATGGGACAGGGCATAGTACAGTACCGACCTAATTTAAATAAGTGATTTCTTCGCAGCAATCTTAAAGCATATTGTTAGATCAGACGTCAAAATATTTTAGTTCAATCTGGACTTACCAATCGTATTTCAACGCTCCACAAATGGCTTCCTGTATCTTAGAACTGTATCCGCGAAAACCTTTAAGTTGTTTCATGAGTTGCACAATGGAGTGAATTTCTTGTTTTGTCCTCTCCGCTGGCTCTTTGAGGGTAATCTCTTTGGCCCAACCTGGCATTAGAAACTAAAAACAAGAACAAATGCATTTTTACTATTTTATAATGACAGAACAAATACAACAAGCACCGAATATATATGTTGTGGTTCAATTTAACTCTTGGTAAAATTTGGTATTTTGATAATTAGTAAGAGTATTTTCGCTTGTTGTTGTGCTCAACTTACACTATATAAAGAAAACGTTTTTCAGCAGTGGCCGGTTATATCTCGAACACTCAGCTAGCCGAGTAACTCACTCTTATTTTAGACATCAAGATATTTAAGTGCAATGTTTTATTGGGGATTTGTACGGAGTCAAGTGCGTCCAATATTGACGGCTTATGTCTTGAGTGTTCGTCAAATCACCGTGAACATTGAATCTAGAGTTAGTCCTTGAAGGTTACAGCAGAAACCAGTGAATAAATGAAACTTGCCCCTAGTTCCGAAGAGAAAAACGACCGACGCAAAACGAACGTAGTACATACAAGAGTTCTTTAAACTACCAAAGAAAACTGCCACTAAACTTAGAATAAATTAGCCTAATTAAATATCGAGGCGTGTCCCTTGGGGCTGCACACAAATGACGTAAGTTCAGTTCAAGTTTGTTAACATGCAATCTGGCAATTCTTATTGGGTTTTCTTTCTTTAATTTGCTCCAACGAAAAGTTAGCGCTCGAAACGTCAGTTTTTCAAAATTAGCTACGGTGGTTTATTAACTTTTATCAATTTCCTGGTGATAACCAACTAAGAATTATTTTATGCGCCCGCCTCTGGTAAGCGATCATAGCTAAACTCTGATGAAAACAAGATGCATGCTGTTAGAACTTGCTGGGACAGTTTCCAAACAAATTTATTACAAAAAAAGGTGCGCTCCCAGATGGTAATACGCAAAACAAAAATGCTGGTTAATGCCACACCGTAAAGAGAGGAATCTCTTGATATCCAGTCAGAGTAAATCATGGGATTGTTGAGTAACTAATCAAAGTTCTATTCATTTTGCCATCACTTCATATTTAGCTCGCCAAGAAAAACGGCGCGACACTAGCGAGACTACTTACCAAAACACGCCCGATCAGTTATAAATTACCTCATGGTGGCATTTGTAATGCTCTGGATCAAACATTAAATTCTCCATAGCACCCTGGGCGGCGGCGCTCTTCAAGCTGAGTGTAGCATCGGAAGTGACTTGCTTGTGTTGGCCTTTCTCCACTGCGTAATGTACGATGCTTCGAAATGCCGTGTTACACGTCAGAATCTAGAAAAAACATGAGAGAGCAGTACAACTTAGCCATAAAGGGTTCGGACAAAAGTGTTGAGAAGCTTTCCACTTTAACTTGTTCCTCCTCTCCCACTCCCCTTTTCAATGTTGAGATAATAGCAACCTTGCTCGCAAGTTTGTAAAGTGAGGATCCAACATTGATAGGCGGGGGGGGGGGAGGAGCGGGGGATCCTATAACAGTACAACAATGATGTTTGCTAAGTTGGATTAAAAAAGTTAGATTCAAAACTCAATGTAACCTTCCCAAATACTTTTGTCTGGAATTGCAGCCGCATGATTCCGAGATCTCAGATCAAAACCCCAACAACAATATATCGATTGAGTAGCCAGTAGAACTGGACAAATTACGTGAACTCACTGGCAAGTCAGGATGGTTAATGATGTCGAGGATGGAAATTGATTGCAATGCGAACAAACATGAAGATCCCGATGAGCCTAACTTGCTCAGAGTAATGAGCCTAACTTGTTTTGTGATTTTTTGTACATTAGAGAAACTTCCGTGAATATGCTCTCTCCATAATGATAATCCGTTCAGAACAGAATCGATTAACTTACCAGCCTTACAGCACGCCTGAACCGGTCCAGTGGCTGAAAAATAACCATATGAACTGTGTTGTTAGAAGGCAAATAGGATGATACTTACTCGAAGTATGGTTCCCTTTCCATATTTGCTCACTAGTGTCAATCAATCAATCAATCAATCAATCAATCAATCAATCAATCAATCAATCAATCAATCAATCGATCGATCGATCGATCAATTATTATTAGTAATTAGTAAATAACAATTTATTCATGACTCTTTAAAAAAGAAAAATAATTACATATACCTTAATTTTTACGTATGCACTTATTTTCGCGGGACTTAATTTGCGCGATTTTGAAAAATCGCGAAATTACTCTGTTAAAAAATCCTTTGATCAAACGTTCTAGCGTCAGTTTACTCCTGGCCACGATTATCTTGTCAATGTTCTGCATTTAGGTTCGGCGTTCAAACTCTCTTCGCATGAATCAGCATCATCTTCTAGCTGCACTTCTTGTAAGATATCCTTGGCGCAGTCGTAACAGTAGTCAGTTTCGTTTTGTTTTATAGTTTTGTTCACTGTCATTGGAAACTATTAGGCCAGTTGTGCCATTTCTGAGGCTAACAGTTTGTTAAGGCAGATTAGTATTTTGACTATTTTCGCAAAATTTAGTTCCTTTTAACGTATTTTTAAGGCCAAATCGCGAAATTTAAGCCCCGCGAAATATGCCCGCTCCATTTTCGCGAAAAAGATTAAAAGTGTGATACGTACGAGTATCATGAACTTACTGTATTGAGATATTTAACCACCAAGGATATCGAAAAATAAAATATATTCTAGGTGTTAGATCTTGTGTTCAATTTAGCGTGTTTTTCTTTGTTTCAGTTTAGATTAATATCAATAACAACAACAACAAGTTCGTTAAGAAGCAAGAAAAATAAGCATGCATTTTTTGCATGAAAAACAATGAAGAAGTGAATAAAAGATTAAAGAATAAAAAGACTCAACTAAGAAAATACAAAGCATACACAGCAAATTACAGAGACAACTTATAAAAACTGGAAATACTGTTCGCCGTTTTGCTGTATTTATGTCTATTTGTGAAATTTTGTATGCACACTATAATCTCTTGTATATCAAGGCTTCAAGGCTTGTTATCATTCGCCTTCATTTTGAAAACGAGTGGTTACATGCGTACGTTTCTAATAAAGACAGACGGCAATGGAGTATATTTAAATTCCAATATTTCGGAAGGCACGGTCTTCATTCCTCAGGGTCTTCAGGGTCTTCTCATTCTCTGCAAGAACCTGAAGAAGGAAGGCCGTGCCTTCTGAAATATTGGAATTTAAATATTTAACGTAATCAGGTAATAAGTTATTACCGAGGAGGAGGTGAATAGTACTTTGCTAATCACCTCCGAGTTAACCAATGAGAACGCGTGAAAAGCAGTATTTACTTGTGTGGTATATACTTAGCTCCCATATCGTTTAATCAGCCTTGTATTTTATCTTCGTTAATTATTCAGTTATAGCAGATTAGATCCTCTACCGTGAGAGGATCCGGTACTTTTATTTTGTCGCGGTGGTCCTTGCAAATTAACGTTCGTTTTCAATATTCTACCAACCTGGAGCTTTGCTTTTCTTTCCTTCCGAAGATGTGCCTATGGAACGAAAAAATGTTTATTGTAATTTAAAGTGGTTTTGAACCTTTCTGATCACTTGGTATTTATTTCTGCTCCAATTTTTTATTTTATGCATGGAATGAGAATATAAGCTATGCCGGATCAGTGGCTGACCTGTGCTGGGTCAGACGTAGCCCTGGGCAAAAAAACAAATGCGATTACTTGTATACACGACATTATTCAGCAAGAAATAAGAATACGGATCAGCACAGAGCACTAATACAAACAACTTAATTGTCAAGAGCGTCGAAGGCTTTTGTATCAACATAAACGCGTGAATACTATTTTGAGTTGCTTTGTTGACATTTTCATCACGTCAAAACTTCATATTGGAAGCTTCAGTTTCTATTGGTGTTTATCCAACTAGTTATAAATTGTACAACAGTGCATGAGTAGATCTTGCTTGGTTACCAGCAGAGGGTTTTCATAAATTCCGTTGCTCATAACAGATAGTTTGTACGCGTTTCCTAGGAAGAACCCGGCCGCCATATTGCGAAATCATTTGACTAATAGAGGCAACCCTTACTTCGTGTTTCCTGTGTAAATTGTTCGGATTTGTTGAAAGAAAATCGTGATCGAAATCTGTGACTCAAAACAATGATAGCTTAGTAAACGACTGTCTTCATCCTCTGTGTAGCACGATATAACAACCATATGAATATTATTTTATGCGCCATCAATATGTACAGCAATTTCAATATTTCAAGTATGTACAAATTGATCTTCTTTAATCTGTCCCTATCATGACCTACAACATTCCTTTAAAGCTAGACTGAGAACGTGACAAAATCCACATCGCTATTAAATGCGATGGATATTTACACTCAGAAACAGCATGCATGATTTAAACTATGAAAAAGATTGAACAGTGTTAAAAAATTGTCTTAATAATTGACGAACTTTTGTCACGCGATTTCTCTGAAAACTTCACGCGAACAAATTAAGAGTGTGAAACACGTTTGTTCGTACTGGAACAAAAATATTTTACTGAGTATAGTTAAGTTAAGCTATCAGCCAGGCCGGTTTTTAAAGTGTACAGTTTTTCCAACAGTATATGGGGTGAATTTTTTCAGTTCATGCTTAAGAAAAATCGCTGTTGATCAAGTTTTCCATTGGTGTCAGGAAATCGTGCTTGTTGTCGTTAGATACCCATAGATACCGCAAGGGGTGATCCTTTGAGCAATTTGCTCGTAAAAGTTTGAGAAAAACTTACCTGCTTTTGCTCGTATTCTCTAAGCCATCTTTTGGGTACATTTATCTTCATGTAATCAACATGTCGTCCTGTTTTGTGCTTTTCAAACTGATGCCCATTAAACCTAGCCGGTTGTGAAGGCCTGCGATCATCAAACGAAGGTTTGGACGAGACGGACCTCATTTTCTCGGGTTGTAAAGAGCACCTTCTTGTCGAACCGATCGCCCAGGATTTGTGCCGAAGTCTCTTCTTAATATCTGCCAGATCATCTCCAGATTCGCGGGGACTCGCTTGCCTTTGCATCTCACAATCTGAACGCTGACTAAATATGAAAGCGACATCAATACTTTTGCCTCGCTGCATTCTGCGCTGCGCTTCAGTGATTTTCGGATTCTCCATATTAATCAGTTCTTTTCTTCGCTAGTGATCCATAACTTTGTACTATTCATAAGCTTATTATGGAGGCTTTCCCAAATGCCGTTCCATTCTCTTTCGATTTGAGACAAAAAAAAACTGTTTGCGTTAAAACTAATTTGCTGTTGTTCCTATTGTTTACGTAACGTGATTTTAAAACTCGCGTGGTTTCTACGCGACGTACCGTTAGAGTCGCGCGCGCTTGACGTAAAACTAATCAAATCTCTTCCTCGGACAGTGATTCTTTTTTTCTGCTATTCCGTGAGCTTTTCTTAAAAATTTGGATTTAGGTTTGAAGAGTGAAATAAACTGGTTCAGTTTATCAGTTATTCCGAAGATTCTTTTTTTCTGTACGATCTTCCCTTAATTAAAATTCACCCTAAATAAACACGATCAGAGGAACCACTGCGTCCTATTTATTTTTATAAAGTATTTTTCTTTATCTTTGTTCAGAAATCCTTTAATCCTCTTTTGCCTTTTATCGACCACGTGACCCAACTTGAAAGAATCAGTCGTTTGATCAGGCTGGGGTAACAGCTCTCACAAGGTCTGACGTACATGAGTGGCTCGCTACCTTTTGAGAGGTCAACACAAAACAAAGAGGGCACAATTAACAGGAACAGGAACAGTTTATCCAGCCAGAAACCCGCCAAAATATTTAAGTTTTGCGCGGCAGTCAAACTGTGAACGTGGAGAAGAAGGTATTAAAGCCTCGGGATGTGGTGTTCAATTTCATCGTGATTGACAAATAATTTGATGTTTTCAAGTGCGGACACGATTACCAAATTGAAAATTTGCGTAGACAAATTTTGTCGAGATTTTTGGTAAAGCCAAACAGATTTTGTCAACGTAGTGCGTACGGGACCTCAAGACAACAGACCCATAACAAAATGACAAACGCAAACTCAAAATTTTATGCAAAAAAGCTTTAACCAAAGATAAAAACCATCATTGAGCTAGAATGGTTTTGTAGTGACTTCCATAAAACAAACTAAATTGAGTAACTGCAACTAGCCAATCACATCATCAGTGAAGTTGAAACATGCGACCAGTGTCAAGCGCAGGAAAAACGCGTATTAAAGTTTGCCCTGATTGCATACAACCTTTTGCAACCAATAAGTGAGCTTTCAAACATAATACGTATTTGCCACCACAGGGCCTCGACTGTCAAAAACATGCACACAATTAGGGGCCGGGGAGACCATTTAAAGGTGGTAGGGCTAAAAATCTGGCCAAGGCAAACAAGCATTTGGGGCCACTGTTCTGCCATTATCATGCATTGGCGCACTATCATAAACCTCAATAAATATAACATACCCATCATCACTTGGTATACCATCCAATACAGTAAATATGTTGAATAAAACAACGACGCTCTCTACTTTTGAGGTTGCAAAAATTTCTCTTGCGATTCTCGTTGCAACATCAGCTATGCAGGCAGTGTCTATTCTCTGCTTGTGGCCATTCAACACGGCTAGGTTGCTTAGCCTGTACAGTCGTCCCGCTCCCCTCAAAAAAATCGGGGAAAGTTTTTTTGAGAAGAGCGGGATGGCTGTACACAGGCTAGGCTGCTAAACCTTTCGTCGTCCATCCTGGATCTTAACCACGTCTTCACTCAGAGGCCGGGCAGATGAGAAAGAACGCTCGCCAGCAGCGTTGGTTGCAGGATTTACAGCAAGCAGGTTACAGATAGTTTTGACTTCCTGAACGAGCTTCTTCTCTGGTTCTGGAACCTTCGTCACCGACACCGCCGACAGGATGTCGTCGAAACACGATGTCCCCTCCTTCTTCAACATAACTTCTTAAACACTTAGCTGGCAGGGTAGCGTCCCATTATCAACTTGGCAGTAAGATGCTTCAAGAAACTTGAACTCTGACTCAGAATCGTCACCATTAGCAGCTTTGACCAGGAGAGTCTCTATCTGTGCGTAGGAGCTAAAGCTTCCCTGGTTAAAGCGCTTGTCGATAACACTGACGATAAGATCAAGGGCCTCATAATACACCCTTCTTTAAATGTGATCTTTGGGAAGGCCTGTGAAAATAACTGCTGCCGCGCAGCTTTGCCGAGCCTTTGACTTCGTGCATGAGAGACGTGTAAGAGTAGACGCGTTTTGTTACTTTCAAGTGGTAAAATTCATACATCATCGGAGCCCTAAAAATTAACCCAAGCCAAAACTGAGTGGTAGGGCGCTAGGGCACTTGTGCATATGCTCCCATCTGCTCCCATGCAAATGTGGCCCACTGAGCACCAGTTCCTTCGGGGCACGCCAGATCGAGGCACAAATTTGGCGCGTTTTTCAGGCGATGTGTGCGCAGTCAGTGTTGGTTCTTCGAATGTTTTGTCTCATTTCACGACCTTTCTTTGGTGAATATTACTGTTGCTGGTAATTTTATCGTTCTTATGGTGTTCTATTGATTGCAGAGGAAGTTACTGTAAAACATTGCCGGTAAGTTTGCTCGAACAGAGTTTTTAAACTTTACTCGAATCGAATGCAGCTATGCTCATGCAAACTAAAGATTATATTGTCGATCGATTTAGCTCAAATTAACTTTTATTTATGCTAATAACTGGCAATTTAAACGATTTACGAACAAAACAGCATCGGTTTTCGTCGTATCATCGTTGTAACTGTAGCTATTTTTAAATGAAGCATACGTTCGATGGATGGATGGATGGATCGATCGATGGATCGTTCGATCGAGCGAGCGAGCGAGCGAGCGATCGATCAGTGTTGTGTACAACAACCCAACAACCCAAGCTTATTTAACTACATTTTATGTTTAGTACGGAGACTTTAATATAGTTACCTCTTTTGATTGTTTTATACCACAGAGATGGAAAATCTAAACGATTTAGGCGATTATCTTAACACTGAAATCGTTTGCACCCTTGCTGGTCTTGGTTACTCGGAGGGAAGCGATTACTACAAGAGTCCGGACTGTCTTGGTAGGTGAATATCTTGAAAGCTGATAAATACGCCTGTTCAAAGCACATGGCTCATCACCATGTAGTACTTAACTCTGCTTTCAACGATTATTAAAAGTAAAAGCACTATCTTGCTGGGGGTGGGGCGGAGGGGGTGTCTTAATTCGCTTAACACCTTTTGAGGGGTGGGGGCTTATCAGAGCTTTTCAGAGGCTTTTTCAAATCATATGTCAGTTGAGTATATATGAAATAAAGCAAGGTTTTTAATGTTTTAGTGCTATAATGCATCAGTCAATTCCAGCAGTGCCCATCCCTCCCCAGGCTAACCCCCGGGCATTAGCATTTCTTTGGTAAATTCCCCGGGGTGGGGATGAGGGAACCGGGCAAATGCCCCGCTCCTGGGTTGATTGTTTTCAATCTCTCGATAGGTGATATAAGAATATAATACAAGTCGTTGCTTCTTGACAATGAAGAAATATCTAAAATTCAGAAAATATACCTTTAAAAACATCCATGAACATCCACGAGCTTCTCTAGTCCTTCATGGACTAGCTAATCTGCAACGTAGTCCACGTCTTACGGTTTCGAAAGCACGTGTCAAATGCCCGGGGGTCAACCCGAGGTACGCAAATGCCCCACCCCCAGGACGGGCAACATTAGGAAATGCCCCAGGGTTGCCCGGGGGGGGGATGGGCACTGCTGGAATTGACTGATGCATAAATACAGCAATAGTAAGTAAATATGGTGGATGAATCACTTAGCATAAATGCACCTTTTTTCCTTGTTCGCAAATTGTCATGATATACCACCTAGGGAAGGCAAGGTGTCTGAATAGCCCTACCCCAAAGGGCAGTGTTCCTATTTAGATAGGGGACTTATTGGAGAGTGATAGGGAGGGGGGGGGGGCTTAAAAGAGAGGGGCTCAATAAAGCTTTTATGGTATCTACAAACATGGTGAAACATAAACATGGTACAGGGCTCGACACTAACGGTAGCCAACTAGCCACAGACTAGTAGAAATTCAGTTTTGGCTAGTGGGTTTTCGATTTCCACTAGCCACTTTGGCTAGTAAACAAAATGAAATTGGCCGAACTAGTTTCTGTCATTCACAAGGAAGCCATACGCAAACAATTTTCTCGGAATTTCTTTCTTGTTGACATACCATATTACTGGGCATTGCTGTTCAGCACGTATGCAAATTTAAGACTGTTTACTTTTCGTTGCGTGGCATTTGACAAACAAGACAGCATTTTCTGAAAGCACACATCGATGTTCTTTTTTGTTTCGAAATTAGTAGAACAAGACACGAGCTTCTCCTGATTAAATCATGCGCAAAATTGTGCGGAACTATAAAGGGATAACATTTCATTTTGAGTAACAACACATCGGTGATTTGTCATCATATGCATACTGACAAAGCTTGCCACTACAAAAATAATTAGAGAAAGATTTATATCCTTCCAAATTTAAATCAGCCGTTTTAAGCATTTGAATTTCGCCAACAACAGTTTGCAGTATTGTTCAGATAGTTGTTTTGCTTTTGAAACGTTTCTACCCCGGCGCCTGTTTGTAAAGAAGACCTGACAGTGTTAACAATGACATCTCGGTGTCTCGATATTTTTCCAAAGAAGTCTCACAGAAAAACAGAGTCCTGAAAGTCTTAACGGGAAAATCTCTGGATTTTCCTTTGTGAGCTGTCGGCCTGAGAGATTTGATGTAAGGAAAACACAAGCCCATTGAACAAAATTAAAACCAGCGCAATTCATTTAGATGATAAATTCGTTCGCTGCGTTTAAACCAGTCAAGCGTAACACAAGCTGTGCCGACTGTGTCAAGCGGTTTGAGACGTGAATATTGTTGCTTTTTCTTAAAATTCTATAATCTCGGGCATAATGGATATAAGAAGATATTTAACTGGAGACATCACCGCGTGGCTAGTAAAAAATTTTTTTGGCTAGTAACATCTAAGTTGTCACTAGCCACTAGGCTAGTAAGTTGAAAAGTTAGTGTCGAGCCCTGATGGTATACAGTTTATCAGTACTGCTTTACAAGGCCACAGCCATCAACCTTCACCTTTCCAATTTTTTCCAGAGAGTCTCAAGGATTTGGTCCGGTTCTTACGACGTGATGACACAACTTGTGAGATAAGACGTCAGTTGGGATATTCAGAAGTCTTACAAAATGTAAGTAATTTATGTCTAATAATGGTTCAGGGGTCACGCAGTGCAAGAGTGTACACTAATGCCAAATATCTTGACCATGTACACAATTGAGAAAGTCGCACTGTTCATCCAGAGCTCAATGTCACCTTCACCTATCCCCTGGTGACTGCTTATGACTTTTTTGTCCTTGTTCATCTGGGATAAATTCTCAGGATTGAAAGCATTTTATTTTGCTGTCATGTCCCAGATTTCTGTGAACATTAATCAGGACAGACTAGAAAGTCTGGCTCTAGGTCATGACATACTGTATGGATTGAGAGTGAGTGAGGGTCTGTTTGTATGTGGTATACATGACCAACTCAGTCAATGTTGGTGTGTTCCATTCTTGAATGTTAATGTGAAGAAATCATCACTGACAATATAATAAGCAGTCACAAAGCCTGAAAATGAATAATTCAGCTAAACCACTGGTTACAATTTCCTTTTCAGGACCTTGTGGCAATTCTTAAAAGCTGTTCATCCAAAGAGAGGGAAATGTTTGATATGGTTATAAGGTGTGTGCATGTAATTTTGTTTACTCAAATACTTAATGATCACTGTTCAGTTACTGTAAGGTCCTATCTGAACTTTGAGATAATTATTTTAGTCTCCCAATATCCTGTAAGTGCCAACAGCAGTGGCTTGCTACCATGTGCTTGTTTTATCATTGTCAACTGCACAGCATAAATAAAGAAACAAGTATTTGTTATTGTTTATCACAAGGAGGTCAAGATGTTTCATTAACTGGCTTGATTTAAGACTAATGATCTTAGTCTTTATTCACTGAAAAAGAGCACATTGTACAACGTAGGTTATAAAGAATCACTGTATGCATAAACTCAACATACCCACCTCAAATACCTGTTCGAAGTGATAGCCAGTCATAACAATATGGCAGGTTTTTGTCCTAAAATTAAAACTCAACAACAGCTTGTTTTACGTTTCCATGCTTAGATTAAATGTTTCATTTCTTGCATTTTTTTTTATCAAGGAAATCAATATCACTACAACTTACATGATCATGGATGGTGCATTTACAATAATTTCTAAGTTATTTATCATATTTTGTCTTTTGCTTTTTTAGGCTAATGGTGAATTTGACTCAGCCAGCAGTGCTTTGTTTTGGGAATAATATTCCAGATGATAAAACAGGCCAGCATTATTACCTGGACATTGTAACTCAACTGCAGTCATACAAAGAGGTATGTTGACACTAAGATTTACATTTCCTAAATTTAGTTTGGGAAGAAGTTGTGAAAACTCCTATATCCCTAAATGGGTAATTGTGAAGAAGAGCTCTCCAAAAAACCTGTCGGCCGACTGTTGGCCATTTGTCGGTCGATTGTCAGCTGACAGTTGGCCGTTGAAATGATATATCGGTTTCGCTTTTCAAAAGCTGTGGTGCTTTCAATAAACATCTTGGAAAGAAATAACTTTACCATCGATCAGTAAGCGCGGTGGCCTAATGGTTAGTGCACTGGACTCCGGATCGGTAGGTCCGGGTTCGAGCCCTGGCCGGGACACTGCGTTGTGTTCTTGGGCAAGATACTTTACTCTCATAGTGCCTCTCTCCACCCAGGTGTATAAATGGGTACCGGCGAATTTACATGCTGGGGGTAACCCTGTGATGGACTAGCATCCCATCCAGGGGGGAGTAGCAATCCTCCTAGTCGCCTCATGCTACAGGGATTTAAGCTCCAGCCTGATGGGCCCCTAGGCTCGTATACAGACTTTACCTTTACCTAGTAAGTACAAATTAGTGGAAATTAGCGATTATTATCGTTTCTGTGTCATGTTTACTGCGTGTTTTCATACAAATTTTCTTCTGTCGGTTAACTGTCAGTAGCCTGTTGGTAACCTGTCTGTAATCTGTCAGTGCTATGTCGGCCGACAGTTGACCGACAGTCGGCCGACAGGTTTTTTGGGGAGCTCTTCTTCACAATGACCCCTAAATGTACCTTTACATGAAGTCCAGGCCTGTGAGTTGTATGCTTTTAGTATAGCTAAATAAAAAAAGTTGAATGTGACTTTAATTTAGTCATTGTTCTCTATGCCTCTTGTAAATGCAGGCATTCACAGAAAAAGAAGTGATGTCAGTAATTGGTAGAGAGCTTGGAAGGCTGCTGCAGATGGTATGAAGTCATAGACATTTAATACACGCGATCATGTCAATTGTTTGCCATTTTGGATCAGTACTGGTCACTTGTTCTTTTGTCACAAGGAAATTCTTAGCATTCATCACTACAACCACAGACAAAAGTGTAAGCAAGCTTTGCACTTTTGTTCTTTTGCCCACTCTCCCTCCCCTATTGACACAAGGTTGTACATTGATAGGGGAAGCGTGGGATCCTAAAACAGTACAGCATTGGAGTTTACTATTTTGAAATTAAAATTCACTGTAATCATTAAAGCTTTTACATCCCTCTCAACCACTCTTTAATTATTATTTAGCATTATTTTTATTTGTGGTTAATACTTGTTAGGAATGGGATGACAGGCTTGAAGACGACTCACTGTTAATTGAGAGAATTCTGTTGTTGATAAGAAACATTCTGCATGTGCCAGCAAACAAACAAGCAGAAAAGGTAATAATTAATACATTTTTCATTTTTTTGTGCCTGAGATTCAGTATCACATTATTAAAGCCATGCTGCATAAGTATTAAAGTTCAGAATGAAACATATTGATCAGTATATTGTTGATTCAAAATAAGGTACTGACGTTGCTTCAACAAAAACCTCAGTGAACAAACTCATGCTAGCCCATCTTTGTTGTTGTTGTGGACACATTTTAAAGTGTTGCTTCTTATTTTTTTTTACCCATCCATTCCCTTTTTGTTTAATTTACTCTAGCTGCATGCATGTATTTTGTAGTTCTTTCCAGTGGGCCTATGCATTATAATTGGGGTGACCCGAAAAGACTGACCCCCGGTCCGTGGACCCCCACTACGGACCGGGTCCATTGACTGCTTACGGACCGGTCCACGGACCACCTCCACGGACCTCCTTTACAGACCACCCCCAAATTACACACAAAAACAAAGTGACAAGAAAGTGATAATTACCGGTTGTTAGGATAGACCACTCCTGTCGGCGTCGGCGAATTCGACCATTACGCTGAACGTAAGTTTAACCAGATTTAACAGACTTGAGGTCACCCTTGGGTACGAATGCATTACACATTGCCATTTCCTCACTTCAGCAATGTAGGGAGGACTGTAGTGCCTTGAAAATGACCGACAACTAAGCTCTATTTGTGCTTTCTTTACCTCCGCCATTTTGTTCGGCCCAGTCTCTCACGGGTTTATGAACTCGTCCCAGGCTTCACAAAATGGCGGAGGGAAAGAAAGCACAAATAGAGCTTAGTTGTCGGTCATTTTCAAGGCTCTTCAGTCCTCCCTACATTGCTGAAGTGAGGAAATGGCAATGTGTAATGCATTCGTGCCCAAGGCAGGGTTGGAAATAAGGAAAAACAGTTTGACAAGTGATTTTTTGTGAAGGGGCAAATCATTACCCATGCTCTCCACCCCATATATATTAATGGCTCTTATAAACAAGAGCTCTTTTAGGAGCCACAACAATGAAAAAAAAAATTGACTACTTAAATAAGTTGTTTTTAAATTTTTAAATTTTATTTAATTTTTGGCTGGTAAATTGGATCGGTAATTACCGATCACCGGCCATTATTTCCAACCCTGCAAGGGTGACCTCAAGTCTGTTAAATCTGGTTAAACTTACGAAGCGTAATGGTCGAATTCGCCGACGCCGACAGGAGTGGTCTATCCTAACAACCGGTAATTATCACTTTCATGTCACTTTGTTTTTGTGTGTAATTTGGGGGCGGTCCGTAAAGGAGGTCCGTGGAGGTGGTCCGTGGACCGGTCCGTAAGCAGTCAATGGACCCGGTCCGTAGTGGGGGTCCACAGACCGGGGGTCAGTCTTTTCGGGTCACCCTTATAATTGTCAGTGTTTATAATGTTTGAATAAAGTAAAGCTCCTCCTTCACCCAGTGCCAATTTGTAGCAAGCCTATCAAGTGGCTATTTGCTCATTCCTTGAGGGTGGCCACTTAAAAGAAGTTTGAGTGCAGCCTTATGTTATTTACCACTTTGCATTATACATAAGTACAGATAATGCTGGTTGTGACTGTTGTTGTTTTTATTATTTAAGAGAACAGATGATGATGCTAGTGTTCACGACCAGGTTATATGGTTAGTTGCGAACTTTCATTCCACATTCTTGTACTCAATAGCACTCCTGTTTTATTTATATGAACAGGCGTAGACCATTGCAGCTGTGTAGTTTATTTGGCCAGGGTTTTAATTAATTAAAGGCGTGTGATCCCATCTAAACAAATATTGCAAAATATTATTACTATTGAGATGCTCGAGTGTTTTTGGTCTAATGGCTGCATAATTATTATTTAATTTGCTCTTGCAAGTATAAGATGTTTCTACCTGCTTTGTTTCACTCCTGTCTATCCATTACTCTTTAGTGATACAGCCTGGCTGCAACTGCACAATAATTTATTATTTTACCGGTATTTATTTTAACCTGAGTGTTTAAAACTTAAGATAAGGACCCAGGTTACAGAGATTTCTAACAATGTAAACCATAAAAACAAACACACTCTTTCCTGCTATTTCATATTTTCCTCCTCGCTTATCTCCTCATTAAACCCAGCCCACCGCACACTTATCTAACAATACTCACAACTTTCTCTTCAAATTCGTTCAGCTGCTTACATGTACATGTAGTTCCATGCCAAAACAGGATATCTAACAATGCAGGGACAAAAGTTGGGCCAGATCAACTTGGATTGTTGATTTGAATAAGAATAGCACTATTGTCTATTTCCTCATTCTTGAATAGCTGCTGTTCTTATTCAAAGCAGCAATCCAAGTTGATCTGGTTCGACGTTTGTCCCTGCCTTATCTAAAATGTTCTCTCACTTGCACAGGAATCTCCATGCTAATGGAATAGATGACCTTCTGCTCTTCATAGCAAGTTCTCCAGATGAGGTGGGTTATTGTTAATTTTAAGCTTTTCGTTAATGAAGTACGCAGGGTGCTTATCTCAACTTTCAGGTGTGCCCTTGTCAATCTTAATTGATTGAACTAACTTTACCATTCATTTTATTTTGGGCATGATCCACTTTTATACATTCCTTTTGACTGCTTCTAAAGGAGTTGGGTAGAATTATTAATGTATTAAATTCCATGATTCTGTATGGATGCTTATTTGAGGACGAGTGCTTAATCAAAGGAAAACTATCAAGAAAAGATCTGGAACAGAAAAAAGAAAAAGAAAAGAACAGTCCTCTTCATGTACTTAGGCATTAATTTTCTTAGTCGCAGTGTTGTTTTTACAATTTTGAGTCTAATGCGCATGCGCTTTAGACTCTTTGCAGTGGAAAAAAGCTGTTAGCAATCCCAAGGGAATGGTTCGGGATCAATAATCGTCCGGTGTAATTGTGCTTAAACAATAGCCCGCCTCTTTGTGGGCTTGGTGCGATGATTGTAATCCAATCAGGAAGCAAGGATGTTGTTAACGAAGCAACGGTCGAACAGAGCTCGAGCACGACACGCACTTGTAAAAGAAATTGTCATGTATGTAATTGGAATAAATGTTTTACAGTGCAAAATAATATGACTCCTCGTTTTCAAGTATGAAGCCACTGAAAATGTTATCCTTCCAGCTGCATGTTTTTTTATAATCCCTGGGAAACGCAACGTGAAATCGACATCTTTTGATGAAAAAAATCCGGAAGTGACATTTGTGTTCATAAACAAAAAATAACTGAAAAAAAAAATGGAAAATTAAATAAGATTGTAGTCAGCAATTCAATTCAACTGAAGCAGGATCTCATTCACAGAATGCAACTTTCATTAAAAAGAGTTTTGTTTTCACGATACAAGATTCAATCTAGAGCTTGAAAACAAGACAGTGTAATCAAATAACATTGCGCGCGAAATTACCATAAATATTGAAACTTGCCAAAAAGTAGTTAAGACAGAATGAAAACTCGCTTTAATAGTTATTGAATTCTGATCTGATTGTTATTTCCATGTATTGACTATTTGAAAGCTGTTCTCAGTCATGAAAACAAAATTCTTTCATTCAACTGCTTGCAGTGATTAATAGACGTGAAAATATTTCGCTTAATTAAATTACATTCTGCACACAATGTTTTCTTTGCTCTCCTGTGTCAAAACGTTTAAGGAAATTGAAATCTTTGTTGAGCAGTATTGCATAAATTGCAAAGGAATTGAAAAAAATATATATATATAGGTTATTCACCAGCCGGGAGGTCCGTATTGGGAAAAACTGTGCCCGAGGTCTTGGGCCGCAGGCCTCGGGCGGTTCCAAGACCGAGGGCACAGTTTTTCCCAATACGGACCGACCTGTAGGCTGGTGAATAACGTTTTTATTTTTTTCTAAAAGCCGGTAAATAACTTATTTATTTTTTTCTTACTTGGTTAAAAAAAAAATCAAAAAAGATTGTCTTGCAAAATGTAATTGTAATATACGCGCGCATCCAATGTGCATGTTGAATCGATCGCTAAAAGCTGCGGCTAAAGTGAAGAATGATTTGTTTTCCGCCAAACAAATTAAATTCGCGAAACTGAACAGTACTCACGGAAAAGGTCATCAGAATAAAAGAGAAAAGTAACTTTAATATTAAAAAAGAAGCACAATGTAGCAGCAAAAGAGAGCATAAAAAAATCTCGAGTCACGAAAGTGAAATTGAATGAAGTTTGTTTGTCTAGTTTGGTCGTCTGCACACGGCACAATTTTGCGAGAATTAATTTGACTGTTTTTAATCAAAACATCTCATTTTCTTGAACAGTGATAAGCAGTATTCGGTTTTGGGAAAAAGTAGCAGAAAGGCAAAGCGTTTAAAAGGATAAATCGAGTCTGTAAACCAGCGACTTGCAGTAAACCGCATTTTAATACGGAGTGAAAACCAGTGCGAATGCATAAACAACGATCGACAAACTATAACTTGATTTTGTCAATAAATACATAAAATACCCGCCTATTGGAGAACTTCAAGGCCTTTAATTCAGTTACTAAGTTAGCTTTTGAAAGAATCAATCGGGTATGTAAGCCGGCGACTTGCAGGTAAGCGCAATGGCGTGAAAATCAGTGTAAATAATGCACAAACAACGATCGACAAACTACGGCCATGAAACTCGGTACAACTTTGATTTTGTCAATAAAGAGAATCAATACTCGCCTTTTGGAGAAATTCAAGGCCTTTAATTCCACTGCTTACTTTTCCTTTCATATTTACAACGGTTGGTGAACAACTTCATTAATTTTGGAGAGCAAAACTTTCATGGGTTCGATCGTCTCGCCACGAAATGAAAACACAGCGAGCTAGCCGGGCGGAATCGCTCCGTGAGCGGGCCGGATGGGAGAATACCGCCCGCTCCCGGAACCAATCAGATTGCTGGATTTGTAGAATACCGCCCGCTCACGAACTGAGAAAAAATAATTTGGCTTATTTTGATGGGATTTAGGATATTTAGAATACTGAATAAGTGGCTGTATCTTGTCTATCTATGGGGCGGACCATTATTTTTTTGGAAGCTGGGGGATGAAGATTTTTCCAAGACAAACAATTTTTTTTCTGTATCGTTGTCTGTGAAAACATTTGTTTTCCGGTGTCATCTTCCTGCAGACAATTTTTTCATGCCTGCAAAAAATTTAGTTGGGCTTTTTTTGCTTTTGCAAACAAATTTTTTCAGGATCCCTCCCCCCCCCCCCTCTCTCTCTAAATCTGTACGATCTTCCTATGGTCTACAATGCACTAATCTTTTAACATGAATCGATGAACTCAAACCCCAAGTAACAAGTTTTTCCTATTTCAAATATAACATTTCGTCAACTTTCTAAATATATATACTTAAAAGAACAAATATTATCGACTTCTTCTGAACCAATCTTACTACCAAATCTCCACTACACCTCTTGCTCTATGCCGTAAATACTGAAACTACTTCAACATATTTCAACCGCACTAACAATCTATGACGCATTAGACTCATGTACCCACTGGGTACTATTTTTCAATATTTGCTTTTTGCAGAGACGATGGAGTATGCATATATTGGAAATTGTTTCACTGATGCTCAGAGAACAGGTTGGTTTTGAAATACTGACAGTAGTAGACACAGACTTTCATGACATATTTCTAAACAAACAATACATAATGTGTGTTTTTATTCCACCAGAATGCCATTTTACCATATTAGGTCAAGAGCATGCACAAAACATGACATGTTATAACATACAGACAGAAAGACTAGCAGCCGCCACTATCGGCAGATACTGTGTTGTCATATTGGCAGATACTCGGTTGACATACGGTTGAGTGTCGGTTGCGTATCGGCCGATATGTTGACCGATATTTGGTCAGCATGTTGACTGGTGTATCGGCGTACATATCAACTGAGCGTCAGTTGACACATCAGCCGAAACTCAATTGATACGTCGACTGACATGTCAACCAATGCTAGGTTGACACTTCTAAAAGTCGGTATGTCGGTTGACACTCAGCCAATACCTCAAATGTTATGTAACTGTGAACTGTCAGCGGCATTCCAGTTTACTGTCGGTGGTATATCAGCCGACTGTCAGTATTGTGTACCTTTTTGTTTTGTATTGTGTTTTGCTGAAATGTCACCTGCATCAATTTTGATTAGGCACTGTGGTGCAACATGCAATACTACCATTTTGGCGTGCAGAGTAAAAAAGTTTAAACAAAAACTCACTAGCGCACTTGCTGTTCTCGGTAGACTGGTTAATGCCACTGAAAGTCCCTTAAAAATAGCTGCATGAGCAACACAAATGAGACATTTGAGTAAAGAAAGAAAATAAAACTCAGTAACAAGAGTCAATCAAGTAATGATAGAGTATCCACTGAGTGCCTTTAGATTATTGGCCAATTGTCAGTGGCTTATCGATCGATATGAGGAGTATCAGTCAACATCCCAACTGCCACTATTGCCCAAGTATCGGTTGACATGAAGGCCAAGTCTTGCTCGACATGTTGGTGGATATGTTGACTGACAGTCACACGCAGCTGACCAATGTCGACTGCCACACTATCGGCAGAGTATCTGTTGGCATATTGACGGAGTGTCGGCTGATATGTCGACCGAGTATTGGCCGATATGATGACCAATATTCAGCTGATAGTGATGGTCGATAGTTAGCTGATGGGTGCCTTAAGTACACATGATCCAGATTACATGTTGTGTGGTTATACCACTTTAAAATATCTCCTGCAATTTGCAGTCATAATTATGGGGATTGTTCTACATCATGAATAACTGACATAAAGTAGTATACTATGTGTTGATAACTGCTTTTGTTGTAGAATCCGGAGAGTTTAGCCAAAGCTGGTGAAGGGAGATCAAGGACTGAGAAAAAAGGTGATGAAAGGTATGAAAATGTGTAAAGGCTATTATCATCCTTTTGTGTGAATAAGAAAAATTTACACTTAGGTCCTTAACAGACACACTGCAGGAGGTGCAGTGTGTTATTGTGCTGGTCAGTTGATTGAGTGGTCCAGGTTCGAGTTCTAGATGCAGGCATCGTGTTGTGTTTTTGGGCAAAGCACCCAGTAAACCAGTAAATTAACTGCTAGAGTAACCCTGCAATTGACTTAAATCCTGTGGAGGATAGAAATACTCTTACTACAGTATTTTTCGATGCTATGAAAACCAATAAAAGTGAAGTGCCAGCCTGGTAAGTGACCTATACTTGAAGGCAGAGTTAAGCTACTTTTACTCCTTAAATAAATAAATAATTAAATAAATAAATAAATAGATAAATAAATAAATAAAAAGTCTTTATTCATAGTTTTAAATCAAACGTTAACTTACAAAGTCATTATAAATTGAGATGGAACTAGCTAGCTATTTAGAATAAAAAAGACATCTATTTACAAAGTACTTCTTAAACCTCTCTGTGTTAACACGTTAGCCAGCATAGCTTGGCGTTCTAGTCAGTCAGGGAGAGCGAGAAAACAAGCGTGCGAGCAAAGCGAGGAAGGAGAGAAAGAACGCCAACGGGAGAAATCTTTTGAATTAGCGGCCTCCAGAGGCCGCTAATTCCCATTGGCTAAAATTGCTTATCTGCCCTGTGATTGGTTCGTTGGCTTTAATTTATTCCAAATGGACTAATTCGCATGCACGCAACATTCAGGCCGCTCAATTAGTATTTGACAAGTGACGAGTGAAGCAAAGCAGTGTGAATTACACCTGGATGCTATTGCACGCAAAATTCGGGATTTACATTTAAAAACCGAACAAGAGCAAGCGGTGAGAAACCTGTATCTGGGAAAAGACGTCCTTGCCGTTCTGCCTACTGGATTCGGCAAGAGCCGCATTTATCAAGCGTTTTCTTTACTGAACAGCTGTGAAAATACCGGCACTACATTGATTGTCATTGCTATATTAACAAGTATTGTTGAAGACCAGTTGGCCGACTTGCGCTCGCGAGGTTTTCGTGCTGCTGCGTTGTCTTCTTTAAGTTCAGCTGAATTAGAAGAATGCTCGCACTGGTGTTACTGTTGTCGGCAACAATATTTTCTGTCGCTTTGAACTTGGACTTGCCGCGAGCGATTTTGACGGGGTAGATGAATTTTCTTCTAAACCGGTCGTTTGTTGTTCCTTAGGCTCGGCATCATTCTCTGTCAATTTCCCGGTGATAAACGTGAAGCAGTCGGCTGCATTTCTGATTTTCCTTGCGCAGGGGCGGCAAACTTTATCTGATTTTCCTGGATCTTGAACCAGCTTCACACCAACAATGAACAAAGTGTACGCCAACACACAACCAGCATCCTTCCCGAAGGCAAAAACAGGTTCTCATTTGAACATTTGGTCCCCATTAAGGCAAAAGAAGAATTACAAATTCGGCAGTGATCATTTGAAACTTTAACTGGTTTTCTCCCCCCGCTTCGACTTGCAGATGAATTTTTCTTTGGACCTCCCGAATTTGCAGCCATTTTGCAAAAACGAATATGAGCCCTGATAATTTCCTCGGGATTTATTTGTTTTGTACATCCTGTACTACACTTGAGTTTGACAGAACACGTCACCTTTTTATTTCCGGTCTTCACAAATTATGCGTATTATTTACATAATTACGTGAAAAGATTTCTCCCGTTTAAGAGGTGTCTGGTGGCTGGCGTTCTTTCTGCTCCGCCGTCGCTATGCTCGCGCGCGCGATTTGATTTCTCGCTCTCCGTGACTGACTAGAACGCCAAGCTACGCTGGCTATTAACACGTGGGATCTGGTAAGGATACGTCCTACCATGTAGAGCCCGGTTCTTAAGCGGGGGGAGAATATCCTGCAAGGGATGCGAGACAGTACCCATAATACTTTTCCAGAGCCTCACATCTCTGTCTTTAACAACCTGTTGAATCGATGATTCATGTAGAATATACCCAAATCGAAAGGCCCTTCTCAATAGTCTATCAATCTGAATAAGGTATTTGGTATAAGAAGCAACACCCCAAACGTTAATACAGTACCGGTAAGTTAAAAGTGACATAATGAGGCAATTATAGAGGTAATCAAGATCAGATACACTATAACCATTTCTTTTACACACTCTAAGGATATGCATACGTTTTAGAGCTCTTTTCATTAAATCATCAAAATGCTTATCCCAGTTGGTAGGACTATCCTGAAAAGTTACTCCTAAAAGCTTCAAATATGCCACACATTCAATGGTAACAATTGGCTGAAACCAACAAAGACATCAGGCTTTTCCTCTGGGAACCGGAATGACTCCTCATTTTTATTCAACAACATACCCTCTCATTGTGCAGTTCCAGAAAATATCCACACCCACCCCAAGGATGGTCATTGGAGATTCTGAGGGGGAGGGGGTTCTAAATAGCCAAACATTTTAAGGGAAAGTATGAAGCTAAATTGGAATTTCCAGGGGGTGGGAGGTTTCAAACCAAAAAACCATCCTTGGGGAGGTATGGATATTTCTTGGAACCACACATTACAGATATTATATTACAGTTTGTTGTTATCTTGAATTCCTATGACAGGCAACTTGAGATAATTCATCAGCAAGAACTTGCAGAGAAACTTAATAATGCAAGAAAGTTTTCTGGCAGGTAAGCAATCCTTATCATTACAAAATGTTTTGTGCTGTTTGCACGTTGGTCCACAAATTTCTAGAAGTTCTGCAACAATAACCTCATTGCATTGGAAAATAAATATACAGTATTGCAAGGTTTGCTGGCAGGTAGCTAGGCAAATGTTATTGTTACAAAAATAATGTTTGTTTAGTTTGCAGATTGGCCCTCAAATTTCTGTAAATTTCTAGAAGAATTGCAACAATAACCTCATCACATCGAAATATATTCAGCTAGCCTGGAAGTCATAGGGTTATTTATCATCAGGCAATGATTAAGTTGTAAATATTGTAGACACCATTAATTTTACTACCCATCTTAGGCATTCCAGATTTGGAGGAACATTCTATGTCCAGAATATGAAATCTATAAATGATCAGAATCAACTCATATATCACAGACCTCTTGCTGGTGAGTGGGTTTGCTTTTTTTTCTTAGTTGAATCTGCCAGGATAAACAAATGGATAGTAACAAACCCGATTTACCTTTAATGTGATAAATGCACTGTAATGAAAGCAATTAGTCCAATTTGCATGCATATCAAAAAAATATTTGAATATGTCGGCTTAACCATGTCTGAAATCCCACAACGAGTACATAGTCCTATATAGCCTTGCATGTATACTGGTGTCTGGGAGGTTGCTTCCATTGTGTATGTGATCTATGCAGCATGATCCCTTCTTTATTCGAATGTGATCAAGGCAGGAATACTTTTGTCTCTGATATTAGCGGCACTTTATTTTATCTTTGTTGGGACAATGCTCTGTATACACTCATCACAATACTTAACAAACCACTGATGTGGTGGTGTAGGTCAGCACTTATTCTACTGACCGCTGAAAGGTAGTAGAGGCATTGCTGAATCCAAATGGTAACACCCATTCCTCATTCCAAAAACTGAATGCATAGTAGTTCACATACATCTCAATGCTGCCTGCCAGAGTCCACTGTTTTGGTCAAGTGTTAAAATCCATTCTTTTCAAATAAAGCTATCTATTGTTGGCAATGGAACAGAGTCCCTGTTGTTTATCACCACTGGGTCTTATGTTTATATAAAAGGGATATTCAGACAATCTGTTAAATCTCTACTGAATAACTGTCCTTAAGGTAGATAGTGATCTCTCCTGGGGATGAATGGGTTGTAAGCAGTGTAGGCATCATATAAAGGCTAAAGTACCATATACGGGTAGGTATGTGTGAGAGATAAGGATCTAGTAGAGGTTTATTCAGATAGTTTTTACATATTGTACATGTACAACAATTGTATGACATTATACAGTTCTGAACAATTACTTGTAACAATGTTCTCTTTGTTACTTAGAGGTGAAAAATATGAGTTTTGATCACAATAAAACAGCACCAAAGAAGAGGAAGAAGCAACTGCCGGCTAAAGAAATGGGGGAGGAAAGAAGATCCACATTGAGTATTAGGTATACTCTGATATACGAGTATGGCATTTAATCTGCAGTGCAATTAGTCGTGTGTTTGTCTACATACCTTGAAACTAATGCAATGAAGCATGAAAGTGACTGGGCATTTACCAATTGTTGTTTATTGCTCTTTTTAGGTTGTTTCTAAAAATTTTTTGTAAGGAGTTTTTACAAAACTGCTACAATCCTCTTATGAACATAGTAAAGGTCAGTAATAATCAAAAATAGACAGACACTTCATAATTGTGAACATTTGGTTTGTGCTTGCATGCATGTAATCTAAAATCTGTTTTCCATATTGTAATTTTAGCTTTCAGCTTTTTTTATTCCGTTTTTAATCTTGTCATGTGCATTTGAACATCTCGTGAAATTTGCACATTATAAATGTATATATTATAATTATTATTATTTATTTCTTAGGATAACATCAAACATGGAAGGTCTCAACAGAATGATGAAACATACTTCTTGTGGGCCATGAGGTGAGAGTGTTTAATTCTTTTGTTGAATATTAGTCCTGCGGAGAGGTGTGTGAAATGAATTTCATGGCAGTCAAAACCATCATTATTGCCCCAACAGGGTTTTGGCCCAGAGGCCAAAACCCGAGGAGGCATCATTGTAATCCGCGGGTAAATAGAAGAAGTACTTACAGTATGAATATATAGACGATATAACCGGATGAAATCTCGATTTGCCCAAAGTGGGTGCGCAAATAGTATCGGGAGTTGTGCAGAATGCCCGCAAGTGGGTATCGGAAGGTGTGATAAAATTCCCTGTACGGTGATTGGTCAATGATGACATAAGGTGAAGGAATCTCTGCATGGTGACTGGGTGATGATGACAACCCATCAGCGCAAGCAAGTACGCACGCGACAACGTCAAAAAGAAAATTTGCTCTCTATATTTTGCAAGATCTCGAAGACGAAAGATACAGAGTTTATTTGTCCAAGAACCATTACAAACATATCTACAAATTTCTCCAGGATTAACGATAAGCAAGACTCAGTCCAAAAACGCGACTTACCAAATACAAACTACTTGACCGGATAAAAGATTTGATCAGTCTTCTGGTATTTAAATGAAATTTGTAATTGATTGAGACTTGTCAAGAAGGAAAGAGAATTCAAAAGAGTTCTTGAGGTAATTAAAACTCACGGCTGGCGTTTTCATTTTCGAGCTCAGCCGTCAAGTTGGTCACTGTTGCTCGAGTTCCCAGCCCTAATATATTGAAAAAGTTGGTCTCAATTGGTAGTTTTAAAACGTTTGGTTGTTGCTAACATCTGAGATCACTCATTACAGCGAAAAAGGCAAAATGATATCAGGAAGTTGGGGACGCGTTCGTGTAATTACATTTACGTGGCCATTAATCTTTTAGAATTTTTGCATATTTGGCTTTGATTTGCTTATCTAAATTCACCCTGAAAATTTGTTTTAAATGGCACATCCTCATCCCATGATCTTGAAAAAGAGAAAGCCAAAAACCACGTGATTCTTTGTGAGCACAACGCGAGAAAAAATAAGAGTGTTTTCTTCTGAATTCTCGCTGACTGTTCCAAACAGAAAACTGATTTTCTATCAATCTAGGAAATAGTAGAGTCAAAATATCAAGCGAAAGAATTGGCTGTATTAACGGTGCACTGAGAAAAAAAGAATAACAGCGGAGGCAGCTGTAGTGTTAACTTTCCCTAGTTTACTATTGCTGCACTTCAGTGAATACGTGTAGTAGCCAATTATCACCTTTCTGCAGTTTAATATGTTCCAGATATACTGCAGTCTGCAATCATTCTGTAATATACAGTATGCAACTGGTATACAATCTACACTCTAAAATCGGAATATTGTAATATCTAAAATGAAAGTGGTTAGAACCTTTCATCTGAGCTCCATCCTTAAAGTACAGAATGCATGCTGGGAGAAAGGAACCACAAGGGAACATGGTGAACAGTTTATTTGGCTGTGTGTTCAGAGAGTGCAGTGAGTAACAGACAAGTAATCCCCCAGACAGACACCACATGGTATTATAGTATAAAATGTATTGGCATAAAAATTAATATAGGCTAGGGCAAACAATTGTTATATTGAAACCAGCAAATACTAAAATCTGCACACATTGGATCCCAAACATTTCTAATGTGCAAGTAACATGCACCAAGCATCAAACTAGTAATGACCACTTGACCAAGTAATTTTTAACTCTTTACTAGGTTTTTCATGGAATTCAGCAGGCACTATGATTTTCGAGTGGATTATGTCAGGTAAAGTAGTAAACCTTCCTGTCATTGTTATCAATTTTGCAGCTCACCTAAAAAAAATGCCTTTAATGTTTCATTTTTTGTCAGTTGTCTTATTATTAAATGTGTTGTTTCAGTGAGACACTGAGTGTGGTGACCTTCACTGACCTGCTAAACATCATTGTCAAATTTTATGATGGGACAGAGTCAAACAAAAGTGAAGCATTGATCTGGGGACGGAGGTAAGAATAATGATGAAACAGTTCATACTGTCAGTGTTCTTCAGTCTTTACAAGGACTGTAAGTATGTCCAAGAGTTTCTAATCTAATTATTAAACATGGTGAAACCCTGGGGAAACTGCTGTTTGGATGACTATGTAAGTTCATTTCCAAGGTTGTTCATTCATGTACAGAACGTGCATTACACTGTGTCGTTATTAAGTTACTTGGCTAAGTCAAACTCATTTTATGAATCACTGTTTTCTTCTTTGGAGTGTTATTCCAGAAGCATTCATAAGGTGGATAATTATGTAACTTGAATTAGCATGTTTTTTTATGCAGTGTGCTTTAAAGTAATATTTAACATTCTTCAAAATTTCTTCAGGCTTCATCTGGCAATGCAAGCTTACAAAGAGCTGCTTATGAATTTAATATTCATGGATAAGTCTGAGGATGAGAATTTGAGAGAGAATGCCAAGATCATTAAAGGTAAAGTTGGGGCCATTAAGTTCTTGTAGCAAGTGAAGTTTTTTAGCTTTGCAAGAACTGTGTAGTGATGTTAGAAAATGACCACTGGTTTTCGTTGGTAATGTTTTCTGTTACTTTGGTGGCCAGCACTTTCTTTCTGCAATTATGTTTACCTTGGTGAATATGGTTACCAAATGCAGCAAATGGCAGTGAATAATTCATGGATGTGAAGCCTGTCTAGTTTCATAGAACATGTATCATCTACAGTTAGAAGTTTACTACATATGACTTTGCATTTTCAATAATTTCTTGTTCCTGTTTCCATAGGCAACATTTTTTACACACCTGAGTACAGAGATACATTTCTCTCTCTCTTGAGGAAGTTTAACATGTGTCAACAGACCAAGTACGAACAAGTTTATTGCTTATTTTATTGAAAGTAATGCTTTTCTAATAAACGCTTCTTGGCAAAGTACATTTTTTTTGGTAATTTTGAGTATTGCAACATACTAAAAAAATTTCATAGAAATCGCAATTGATTTAGGATTTTAAAAAGATATGTTTTTCATACTTTAGTATCCAGCATCAGTATACTATAAGGAGGTTTACAAATTATTGTCATTTTTCTTAAATGTTAAATTAACTTCCATTGTGCTGTTGAGAAATTTCAGTAATAACCTAAAAATATTTCAATTGGTTTGATAGATAAATAACTATGTAAAATGTTCCTTTTCTCTAGGGGTTACCTGAGAGACTTGATTGAAGCTTTTCATATTTTCTTGAAAATGCTGGAAAAGTACTGTGCAGGAAAACCTCACATGGTAGTACAGGTAAGCATGGATTTAAATTATTTCATTCAATTATATATTTGAGGGGAGCAGGGATAGCACAGTGGCGAGAGCACTTGCTTTCCACCAATGACCCCTGGGTTTGATTTCCGGGCCCAGCATGGTATGTGGGTTGAGTTTGTTGTTGGTTCTTATCCTTGCTTGGTTCTCTGGTTTTCTTTTCTCCCTAAAACCAACACTTCTTGTCAGTCACAAGACTGTTATGTGCAACTCTCATTAAACAAAGTCGATCCCATTATAATTACAAGCGTTCTTCTGATTGGATAGTAGCCCCCACTGTGTAAATATTTCACATCGAATCCAAAACAATACCATTTCATTTCTGGGAAAACAAAATAATACAAAACTCAGACATATGTATATGATCTTTTTAATTTTTTAATTTTGACTTTTAGAAGAAGAAAAAAGTTTCAAAGAAGAAGAAGAAAAGAAATCAGCATGTGGGTAAGTCAAGCTAACAGACTTACATGCCATTGCAACAAGTCTTGCATCTTTTTATTAGTCTTTTAATCACCAGTAAAACTCAAACAATAAATATATATAATCCCTAAATCATATTTGATTTTAATTATTCCTTTTCCAACAGCTCCAGTAAACTTGACGGCAGAGGAAATTGAGCAGAAGTGGCAGGACTTGGCTTCTGACCTCTCAGCCACACTTCAGGGACATGCTGGGGAGATTCCTGAGTCTGCTGTTCCATTTGATGCTGCATCAGAAATCCCTGTTGACGAACAAAAGTGAGTCACTGTAGATTAGAGGCCACTTGTTGACTCATTCCTCCATATCTATCATTTAAATGCTACTAAGATCCACACATCCAAAGTGATGTTTAGGGCACAGTATGCCACATTTTCGACAGTTAGTATGTTTATTATCACACTTCCTAAATATTGACCCATATTTCTCTATTAACCTGATTTGAGGAATGAAAAGCTGTGTATGGGATGGGTTAGGGATCAGTGGTCAACGAAGGTGGAATAACTGACAACAGCAAAAGCTCTAATTTCCTCATCACTCATTTGTCTGTTTCTTGCCTTGCAAGTCGCAATTCACTCTGTTTTTCATTACAATTGAAATATTTCCAGCAAAGGCATGGAACAAATTCTTCGCTAACCATCTTTTTTTTTATTGCAGGACAAATGCTTTATCTCAGATTCAAGGATTGTTGAGAAATCAGTTGTGTGGTGAAGCTGTGGCTTTGCTGAGGGCAGCCAGGTAAAGACAAGACCTTACAGGCATTCTAAATAAGAAACTGATAAATAAAATACATGTAGGTTAATGCCATAAGAAAACTACAATTTAGTTGCATAGGGATAAAGGAGGATAGCAATGGAGTATGATTATTATCATCATCATCATTATTGTTATTATTATTAGGGAGAATAAAAAATCATCATTCAGAATATGTTGATGTACCACCAATCAACCACTAATCATAATTCTAGCTCAAGTGCTGAATTTGCGCTTTTATTTTTCACTTCAGAGATGTTTGGTCAGATGATGAACATTTTGGATCAGCTGGAATTAGTGCAGAAGATGAGTTCATGTGTTTGTGTGATATTTTCAAAATGGACCTTCCCTCTGGTGAGTGAATAGTAACATGTTTCTTTTGCATGCACCTCTTAACGTAAGATTCATATTGTGCTGGTATCTTTGTGATCTTACCTTAAGACGTAAATCAATCTGCTATTCTAGTGGAGAAGATTAATTTATGACGCATATGTTTTTTGGTCATTTCAGTGGTCAGTCCAACTGAAAATGAAGAAGATGAAAGAGAAGAAGAGGAGGCCAACCCAGGTCAGTGTAATACCTTTTAACATATAGCTTGTGCATCAAAAAGATTCTTTGGAAAATAGAATTTGCCCTTTTGAAAAAAAAAGGTGATTACAGTTGTACCTACCTTCTGTGAGCACTTATCCCCTTGTTACATCAATGAGCTTGGGCTGCTCGTGAAAAAAGGTCGACTATTACATATTTACAATAAATATAGTTGGCATTTTTTAACACTCAACAGAAGAGGAAGAGATGGCCGCTGTACAGACACGTGAAGTAGAGTTTAGTATCCAGGATTTTCTGAACAAGTAAGTTCATTTAGCACGGCTGTACTAATTGAGGACACTGTAAATAGTGAAACAAATATTATAAATGAAACATAAACTTGTTAAAAATCCCAACTGACAGGAGGCTGACCAGTTGGCTATATACAAGCGTGGAGGAGTTGAATTCGGGACCACCGAAGACAAATCCATCTAGTGGCAGGGAGGAGGATTTGAACCCGGGACCTCCGGATTACAAGCGCAGCGCCGTAACCATAAAAATTGCTATTGACTTAACACTACTACTGGTTCTACTGTAATATTAACTACACAGTTACTATTACTATAAAGTCCAATGAAATTGAACAAAGTGACATCTAGGAGACAGAAAAAATCAAATATCGGCATGTCCGTTCCCCTCTATAGTGAACTATCCAAAATTGCTTGCACTTATTATTTTCATCGCAAGATATAATTGGCTTTCTAACCATTTTGCCGCAGAAATACCCTGTCTGTCATCTACATCTGCCATCCTTGTGTTCTTTTTCAGTTACCGATGTTTTAAGGCTTCATTCAAGCGATTTTATCATTAAAATATAGACTTACAGACTTGCATTCTCTTCCTGCTAGGCTTGCCAGTCCTGTTGTTCTAAAGCCATATTGCTGGCTGTTAAAACATTACAAAGACAACAAGGAAACAACAAACCATGCGATCATTAAGATGCTTCACCGTGTAGCTGTTGATCTAAAGACTCCCGCCATGCTCTTCCAGTTGTCGCTGTTTTGCACTTTCCAGAAAATCCTCTCTGATCCAGCAGCAAGTCAGTATAAAGTGAGTCAAACTCAACTTGGTTTAATACGTCTGAAATTTTAAAATTTCCTTCCAAAGTCCAGGAAAACTTCAGTAATTTTAGTTATATTAAATAAAACAAACTAATGAAAGTGCTTTCATAGCACTTTCCAAATACCGTTTTAAAGCATACTTTTTAACCATTTTCACCATGACATTCTGGGCCCTCCTTCAATTCCATCGTCTCCGGTTATTACGAAACCTGATTCAAATTTGTCTTGAGTATTTGGTGTACAGTGCACATCAAGAAAATTGTTCTTTATTGATTATATTTTTCTCTTCATTTCTGCTTGTCAATCAATTATACACTCGATTATTAAACGCTTGCAAAGTAAGTGAATCAAGGAACGAACCAAAAAACAAATGAATGTAAAAGAGTGCATAGGATCAGCTAAATGTAGATATGCAATCAATTTAATGAAATTATTTTTTCACTGTCAGTAGCTGTAGAAGGATCTTTTGCAAGTGCTTATAATTTGTTTTTATGTACAGGAAATGGTCAAGTTTTCTCGGTATATTGTCGCCAAGTTCTTTGAGTTGTTACCCAAGAATCCAGTGCTTCTCGCTGAGCTTGTGGTTTGGAAGAGTGCTGGAGATTGTTATGAGATAGTGGAGGGTTATGGATCCCTGGCACTGAGGTATGAAAAGATCTCTGGAAATAACAGGGGTTACACTGAACACAAAAGCGGTAGTGAGATCGCATTTATCCCTTTTGTGTATTTTCTACGCTCTCTTGCCTTAAAAAAGAAAACCGGTTAAAGTCAGATTAGTGCTTACTTTAGTTTGAAAGGTCACATACGGGTACCTGTATGTTAGTTGAGTCTTCACACCTGGGTGCTTCTTCCTTCTAGCGGGTGCTGAACTCCGTTCTGTTTTTTAGCAGGTTTGCTGGGTGTTAGTCAGTGTTAGGTTAAGGGAGCACTCTCCGGATTCTACAAGGCCAGGGACCTATCATCTCTAGTGCATCTTTATCTTCTTAGCCAAATGCCTCCAATTGGTTCATGGTTTTGCGTTGCACTATCGACTGACGGTGCATGCGAGAAGTTTAGAAAGAACGGAAGAAGCGTAAGAGCAACTATAGCTTCTTGAGTGCTCTAGAAACTTCCCGTATGCGCCATTTACCTACTAGAAGATGGGTTTCCATGTTCTATAAGAAAATAATGCACGCTTGAGGTCTAGAAAAGCTGCTAGTGGATGCCCGAGCCGTTAGGCGAGGGCATTCAGCTGCCTTTCTAGACCTCAAAAGTGCATTATTTTCTTATAGGACATAGGAAAACCATCTTCTAGTGGGTTTAGAATATAGCATAGAAATGCAAATAATTAAAAAAAAAATACTTTTGCGCGCGCGTGCTAATCTGAATGAACAAACGCTACGCCAAGAAACCTGACGACAGCAATCAAATCCAATTTTTGCTGTTTCAACAATTCGTCCACGTCTTCACCTTCCCAGTCACCGAAACTTAATTCAGGTGAACTGTTTTTAGCGGCCATAATATAATTAAGAAAATAAAATGACAACTTTAAAAGATTGTTGCCGCCATTTTTTTTTGAATTCGTAACGCGGGAAAAGTTGCATCCGGGTTACCGGGCTTCTATAGTTTTCAGCTATGTTCTATAAAAAAATAATGCCCGCTAGAATTCCATTGCGTGTATACAGCGGCTATATTCTAAAACTCGATAGTGCACAGCTAAAAGCATGAAACAAATGTTTTAAAACGTTGCCGGTAGAAATGTACCCTGCGCGAGATAAAAACAATCCTGGCGAATCGATTTACTCACGCTAACAGATTTTAGTATCACCCAACTAGTGGACTAATGTAAATCCTGCATTTTGATTGGCTACGCTACTAGAGGACTATCAGTAATAGTCATCGAGTAGCGAAATTCATGACGCTTTCTTTCGTTTTATTCCCCAAAAAATCTTTCTTCAACTTGCATTTGCTAACTTTATTATTGCTTTTTCTGTCCGACTAGTTGGGTGATACTAAAACAATTAGACCATTTGCCCTCAAGGGCTACGGGTCTAATTGTTAAATAGATCGCCATTGGATTATGGGATTGTGGTGTACGCTTACGTATCCTGAATCTGAGGCTCTGCTTGCTACGTTTTAAATTTTCATAGATCTGCAAGTCAAAGTGCGGCGGTCTGGACATTTGAAGAAGAAGAGGAGTTAAGAGAACTGTATGAACAGTACAAAGGTTCAGATGGTATGTGTTCTCTATTTTTGCACTTGTTTGTGATCTTTTCTAATAGCTGTGCCGTCAAAGTTGTATTGTATCATGATTAATCAGTGTATGCTTTTTATCAGATCTAGTAGATACAATTATGGAAAAGATGTCAAACGATACCAAGAGCAGGCGGCAGGTAATTTGTTTTGCTACATGACCATTGTTCAACTTATTAGTGCTGTTTTGGGGATTTGAAAAGCTGTGGTAATACTGTCGTATAAAAGTATATACGCGTGTTTATACAGAGCATGACCACGAACCCGAACTCGGCCATTGCGACTTTCCGCTGATAATTTCGCACGAACCACCGTCCGTTCATACACAGCGCAGTAATTCGGGCTGTGACAGCTACAAAGTCACATTACTGACGCGTACAGCGTGACACCTGGATCGAGTTACAAAAAAGCAAAAGAACTGATTGTTTCACAAGAAATAGTTCGTGCGACCATCGCCTAAAAATTCGCTCTATAGGCAATCTTTTATCTCTGCGACTTTCTGCACGAACCAGTTTCCAGCCACGTTCGTGATAGCCTTTGGAATAAACAGACTCATACAAATTGCTTATACGCAATCCAATGCGAACGCGATTGTGGTCGCGTTCACCTTCGTGGTTGTGCTCTGTATAAACAGGCCTTAATTAGGGACCTTCAGATCGGACTGCGAGTACGAGATCTCAATCCAGAGCCCTCGTTCATCCCTGCTGCAGACCAGTTGAAAGGAGACTATCGGTACGAGATTGGTGTAGGTTTGAAAAGTCGAACTCTTACTCCAAACTGAAGGCCCCTATTTGCTAGGGGATGGGTGCTTAAACCTTAAGCTCACTCCATACACTCTGAAAACGAACAAACCTGTTTAAGCATTCAAAGCTTTGATGAATACGGAAGCACTTGGATGTGGTTAAGTATTAATTAGCACATAAGATTGTGTGAATAGTTGTATTACTTTTAAATTGCAGATCATGAACAAGCTGGTGTCAATGAAACTTGTTACAAACAGAAAGGAACTGCACAAGTACGTGTCATTCTTTGCTGTTAGTTTAAAGCAATTTCAATGTAAGGGTCATAAGCATAACTCTGCTGTGACGAGTATAGAGAGCAAGAAACATAAACAGCACGTCTTATTTCATTAAATTGTTTTTAGAAAACCAGCAAAGAAAGGAGTATGGCCTGAAGAAGAAGTTGAGCAACTAAGAGCTTTGTATGAAGAATACAAGAACACAGAAGAGGAAGGTAACATGTTAACTTTTGGTGAGATTCGGAGACGGGAGATGAAAATGTAGCAATGACATGTTAATGAAACTGACTGACATCTGTTTATCGATCAAATAATTTACAGTTATCCCGGCTTCTCTTATATGGAAGTTTTACAATTGAAAAGAACAGCAACCTTCATAACAACTGAGACAAGGGTATAATTTTAATTTTTTGGGGGAAGAAGACTTCAATAACGGTCTACTTTGTTTCGTACATTTTAAAACAGAACTTTCAATGCAAGAAACGACGTTTCTTTATTAAAAGGTTGTCAGTAAGTGTTTATCTTGAGTAGTTGCATTTAAAAGCTTACAAAAGCGATTACTGACTGTTCTTATTATTTTTCTCAGATATCGTGGAGAAGATCATGGAGCATATGCTTAATGCGTCAAGGACAAGGCGTCAGGTAGATATACTGAGCTTATCTAATCCTGTTTGAGTAATGTTCTTCAGTACAGTCAAACCTCTTCATACAAACACTTCATTAGGACACCTCCCAATACGTTTTTATTTTATTTAATTTTTTTCAAAAGGATCATCATTTATACGGACAATGGACACAAAAACTTAGTGGCAGATAGTCAACATCTTATAAACTCTACCTGTTCTCGTGTGATCGTCTGGGTGGGAGTAGTTCTGAAAAGAACTGTTGTTGGTGACTGACGTTTCGACGACCTGTGCGGAAGTCATCTTCAGAGTCAAGTGAAAAGTTACTGTCAGTCGATGATGTTATACGTCTGGTCGGTAACATCATCTCATTATCATCATCACCATCATCAGTAAACAAGCAAAATTTAGAATAAATTCTCCAAGAGGCGTGCTATCATTCAAGGGCATAGTCATAAGTCCTTTAACAACCACAGATAACCAATGCCTTCATATGATATTTTTAGGTTGTTAACCAGCTTGTAAACATGGGCCTTGTTGAGGACCGGAAGATGCTTCGGAAGAAAAAGAAGACGGGAAATAGAAGGAGAAAGAAGGATGATGGATTTGTAGTGGTACTAACTAATTGGTTTTTAATATTAGCGATACGAACCGTTTCTTTGCAATTTATTATCTAATGTAGAATAGCCGTTTCAAGAAATTGTAGTGGGGTGCGGTTACATTTGGCTTTTCACACTATAAGTTTGGTCCATCTTTGGTAAATTTTGGTTGGTCCAAAGATTCTTTGCCAGTTTTCCAACCACGGTTGACAGGAGGAAGTTTTAAAATACGTTATCACTGTTAAGTCGTGTGATAATAGACCATATTTATATCCTCGGTTTTGGACTGGGACGCGCTTGCAATGGAGGCTAATGAGGGGAATCTATTTAAATGCATAAGCCTCCATTGCACGCTAGTTACAGTCCAAAACCGACAATACGAATATGGTCTATATAAACAATAGCCTCCATTTGGCGCTAAAATATGCACGGATATTTGTCCGTGGGCATTATCTGTTCCGAGAAGCGAACAGTTTTCCGAGAGCTTCGCTCTCGGAAAACTGTTCGCTTCTCGGAACAGATAATGTCCAAGGACAAATATCTGTGCATATTTTTGAAGCCAAATGCATGCTATTGTGTTTATTATCCTTCAAATATTTTTTTACAAGGCCGCATTTTGGGAGACCTTTTTTCAAAGTTTTTAAACGCCAAAGAAATTCTCTAAGCGCTCAAAATATTATTAGTCTGTTCAAAGTGTTTAGTTTTATTCATTTTAATAATTTGCTCGGGATAAAAACTAAACGCTCGAACGTAAATCGCAAAGTTCTAAAACTTGGGAATATTTAACAATTATTCTTTGAAATCGAGGTGAATAGTGGCAGAATATTTACCGAGCCGCGGAACAATCTAGACATTTTCAAAGGAAACCTATGAAAGGCAATTTTATTGACGTCTACTTTGACGTCTCAATTCATGCGTGAAAAACGTACAAAACTATTTACAGATTCTTTTAACATGGCAAATACACAATCTTCGATAAAATCCTCGTCAAAATGGTCCTTTTACACAGTTCAAATCGGCAACTTTAATCGAAAGTCTGCTTGGAAATCGATAACTGATCAAACAGAGTTTTCGAAGTTATCGAGGAAGGCTTGTTGTTTGGCTCGTTGCGAAGGTGCCTGTCAATGGCGGCTCGAATTGAGGTGAGTGTTACCTTGTTGTAATATGACCTGTCTTGTTTTCTTGCGGAGATATAAAACTTCAATTCTTCTTTTTCTATTTCCTCCATTTCGGTGAGAAATTCGTTCTGTCCGGCAAACCAGTCTACAAAAATACTCGTAATGAGACAAATTGTAATCGTGAAGATTAATTGCTGCCTATTTAGCGATAGGTCGAATTGATCACAGTAATTATCTCGATAAACAAACTGAAAAACACTTGTTTGCAAAACATGACTTCTTCACTTATCTTTAAAAACTTTTAGGCCAGAGTTCGTTGCCTTCTTGGTGTTTTCTGGCTCGCTGTCGTCTTTTATTTGCACTATTTTTGATTCTGAAACGCTAGCGAAACGCGAGTTTACGCCGGCCATTTTGTTTTATGTTTTATGGGATAATGCATTATCCACTCGGTAGCGAGTGAATAATGCGGCATTAGCCCGAGATAGCGAACCAATCAGATTGCTGGAATAGCCAAGATCACTGAGTGTGTATATACTAATTAACAATTATTCACCGAAGTGGAGGTGAATAGTGGTGGATATTTGATGGTACTTTGCTAATCACCTCCGAGTTAACAAATCAGCGCGCGCGGAAAGCACCATTCACTTGTGTGGTATATACTAATTAACAATTAGATTATGAGCTCGAGATTTCTATGAGGTGATAGTTGATGAGGCCGCAGGCCGAATCAACTATCACCTCATAGAAATTGAGAGCGAATAATCTAATTGTTTTAGTAGAATTCTGACTGAAATAAACGCAAATAATGGTTTCTAATTATTTTCCTACGCATTATCGAACTTAACGTTTTAACAAAATCGCACGCATTGAATTGTCCTTGGTAAATTTGCAGTTGTTTACGCGCGTGCACCCGTTTTTCAATAATTTCAAGCTTTTAAAGTCAAGAAACCGCTAATGTCCTTCTTTTAGTCTTCTCGAGAATTTTATTATCCATTTACATTTAAACTTCCTTCTAAACCTTCGGAAAAACGATAAGAACGTCGCATTTTGTGGACGACCTTCGGCTACTGCACACTAATGCCTGATAGTGTTCAATAGTTCAGCCAATCACATTGCAGCATTTGCATTACTGTACTAGTAGAATTCTACTAATTAGTATGATGTTTTCTTGACTGATTTGTTTTCAGGATGACGAGGATGAAGGCAATGAAAGTGAAGGCAAGTACAATACAGTTGAACTGTTTGGAAAAACTAGCGAAATGTTCTTCTGGGGAGTGTCACTGAAGTTATTTCCATGGCTTCAAACATGTGGTTTCAAGTCTTTATGAAAGAATCCTGGCCAAGCACTCCCATTCATTAGTTTATTAATTTAATCTATTCGTAAACTTTGTTCCTCGTGTGTTGTCATCAGTATACAAACGTCTTCTCCAACAATTATAACATTCTCGACCCCAGAGCCCGCGATCCATTTGGATTGCGCCATGGAACGAGACCTCTGGCCGTCTCCAAAACCAGAAGTCCGCGGTCTCATTGTCAAATCTGATTGGCTGAAAATACAGAACGAGTACCCTGCGCATGCTCAAAATTGGGACTGGTTCGATGTCTTTGGTATGATCCAAATGGATCGCGGGCTCTGAGGACGAGAATGATGGTATAAATGAAAGCCAATTGGGCGCGTACATTGGGAGAAATACATAGGGTATTGTGCGAATGAGATACATTGTTAACCATTGGCATACATGATCTCGTTTATATGTAAAGATGGAAACAGTAACAACGAGGAAGGCTTTGATCATCCGCCAAGTTCTTCGTCTGACGAATCAGCGTCTGACGAGGATGAAGCTGACACTGATGCTAGTGAAGGAACTCTGAATAACATCATTAGCAAGCTCAATAGTGCAGGTATTAATGCTTTGAAGTTGATTAATAGATCATGTAATTCTTCTGGAATTCCTATAGTACCGTAAGATAATGCTGATAATGATATCACCTTTAGACGAGTCTGGAATTATTTGTACTTCGTTGCCAGTTCTCCTGCTCACAGGATACAAATACCGTATTCCATGTATAATGAACAATCATTTAATGTTGTTTTAGGATTAAGCGAACAGTTGAAGTGGATTCAGTCCAAGCTTCTTAGGACTGCAGATGATAGGGAAAGTACAGGTAAATAGACTTTCAGTTTCACTGTACCACATGGAGATGCAAACATCTCGAATATGGACATGGCAGTTAGATTTCGCTACAGCAAGCTATTCCATTTTACTCTCAGTTCTGATCGGTCTTTTCAGTTTCTGTATTCAACATACGTTTCGTCGTTGTAAGGAACCTTTTGCCTTCCATCAGGGAAGACTTTGTCAGACTATACTGTTGACTTAACAGCTTACTTAAGTTTGGAGCCTCCTACCAATTAATTGGGCAGGATAATGTGCATAGGATCATACTTCGAGTTATGGGCAATGTTTTCAGTAACAATCTCGGAAAGGGTTTATCTAATGTTCATTTCATCATTTTTCATAGACAAGGAAAAATGGCAGCCACTCCCACTGGTTACCATCACAGAAGAGAATGAGGAGGCACTGGGTAACAAGCTGTTTAGACAAGCGTTGAAGAAAGTTGGACTGAAGCCTCCAGCTAATGAACAGGCGAGTTGATTTGACAAAGGTCTGAGTACATTCTATGTTTGGTTGAAAAACAACAGTAAAAACTCGATAATAGGAAGCCAATCTTCTATGTGCGCTTTGGTTTATGAACGTGAGGAGAGATGATAGTAGCGAATCTGGCCAATCGCGAAAGCAGGTTTTCTGTTGTCCTCTGATTAAAGGACTTCATGCCGAAGTTAACTTTCAGAGAAGAACTGCCAGTTGACACAAGAGAAAATATAATAACTTTTCAAGTCACTGGAATCGAAATCTAAGTTAAACATAACTGATTCTATCTCCAGGAAACGTTTTGGCGGATACCAATTATTCTAAACCCAGAAAAACTACGAAGGGCAGCAAAGGACCTTGATGGAAATGGTGCTGGTCAAGATGGAGAAGGTATCAAACATTCAAACCCTGCTACCTGTGAATATAAGTGTTTGATACTTGTAACACGAATATTTGTTTCCATGTTACCATTGGCAATCACTGGCTGTACGCGTACCAAACCTCTCTCATTTCCCGTAGGGATGTAGTAGGTCATGTATCAGATACGCATTTTTTCTCAACTGATTTCTTCGCAAATGAGCGATCGCCATTGGTCAAATGGAAACCAGCCTTAAAATGCCAAGACCCTTTTTTCTGCATTAGGAGCAAGTTACACGTGAAGAGGCTTTGGACGTGAATTTTTTTACACCAATAACAGAGAACTGACATGATACAAAAGCGATTTGGATTTGCCTACTGTTTAAATTATGAAGTGGGAAATTGCCAGAGGTGACCACAGTTGCACGTTCCACTGTATTTCCCACAAGCAATGCAGTATATGTCGCTAAGACTGACTAAATTATGATGTTCACTCACAGGAGTGGAGTCCGCTCTCGGTTCGGCTGAACTTAAAACGTCGTTGTTTTTTCCCCATTTTAAGGTGACGATGCAGGGCCTGTAACTCCGTCAGTTAAGAGTAAAAGCAAGTCACGTAAAGAGACCCTGGCTGCACTTGCTGCTGCACAGAAAAACAAAGGATCAGCATCAAGTCGGAAACGAAAGGAAAGAAACCGCTCTGCTCAGGTAAAGAGGAGAGGAGGAAAGGAATGGAGAAAGACTGTGAATGAACTGGCACCTGATGACAACGCAGACAATGAAAATGAAAGGTATGTGGGGTACTTTTTGTGATCAATCGCTTCTTTATTCAACTGTGGTACGATAGCAAATAACAGGATTCACTATTCTTACAGTGACTGTAAGTCAGTACAGAAAAGTAAAATACTTGAAACTGGATATGCATGATTGAAGTCCCTCTTTGCCTACAAGAGATCCACAAGATGCTACCGTGACATATTTTGGGGAGTAAGTCTGTCGTGTAGATTTCAAACAAGCAATTGAACTATCATTGGTGATTTCAGGAAACGTTTCTTGACCTTGCGATGTGCAGTCTGGCAGTAGACAATTAGGCTGTATATCGTCTTAGATTTTTGAAAATTTAAATGATGTCCTTCTTTAACACAGTGACGATGAATCACGTGACATAGGAGGCACGGATGACAAAGGACCAGAGCTGTCCTCACCCTCTGGGGAACGAAAAAGCACCAGCAAAAGAGAATCTTCGAAGAGGCGTAAGCGCCGAGTGAAGGCACTGGATGACAGCGATGAGGAGGACATTGGACAGGGAAACGTACTTCAAAATGGAGATGCAAAGTCTGGTGAGAGTGGAGACGATAGTTTGGTCAAAGAAACAACAGAAGCTACCACAAAGAACACAACTTTAGACAGTAATGATGATGGTCATGATGATTTGGAATACAGCAGAAATATGTCTGATGCTGAAGATGTAAATAACAATGCTGACAAACGCGAGGCTGGGAAGAAACGAGCGAGAGGTGATAACGATGATGACAGTAGTGATGACGACGACGACGAGTTCAACTTGCCACTAAACTTTCACAAGAAGGCCAGGCGAGTTCTTGTTGACGATGATGAAGATGAATAATAATTATAACAAGACGTTTAATTACAGATATCAACAGTGATGACACTATTCTTGATGTACCATTATTCTCATTATTCTCGTTTTCAAGGTCTGATACGGTGAAACGTGCACAATTATTTCATTCCACGTGGCTACACCCTGTAACATTTCCCGCGACAAAGCGGCCATATAGTATTGATGTTTGTTGTAATTGTGTAGCAAATAGAAGACGGATCAAAGAGAATACCTTGTAACTGTTTAATACTTTTGTTCAAATAGGAGAAAAGTAAAAAAAGAGAGAGAGAAACAGGTTGTATTCGAGTTACAGATGGTTGCCAGCGGCTGATTACTGTGCAATGCAGATAGTGGACACGTTGAAATTGTTGCGTGCAATGTTGCAAAAATAAAAAATCATGTCACAAGGGTGTAATGCATTGATTACGAACAATATTGCATGCGCTGTAAACTATTTTAACAATGTACTACGCGCGTAATTCTACCTGTTGTCAGAAAAACCGATGTTATATCGTGAAGGGATGAGTACAACGTCAGTTCACATGGGAATTCACGAGTCACATGAAGATTTTCTTGAATCGTGTTGCGTTTACGAAATAAAAATAAAATTCCATTTCCTCTGAGATTTGCTACGTTCGTAAGTATTTCAACAAAAGTCGTATTTCTTGATTAATGACTTCTAGTCATTGAAAAACTGGAAACAAGTTACATTATGTACTGCCATTCATGGACAGACCAGTAAATTCCTTTAACAACTTTTCAACATCATTTCTTGTTTTCAATGTGTTGGCTTTTCCTTGATATCTTCCTTTCTTCCCTCCACCTTTGCCTTGCAGCACAGTAGCTATCCTGCGAATCACACCAACAAAGCTGGTTAGTCAGAACAGACCAGCCTCGTTCCCAGGACCCTGGAAACGAGGTCGGCACAATGTATGGCTCAGAACCGCTCAGAACACTGAACGGTTTGGAAATGTTCACGTGTTTCAAATTTGCATGTAGGGGCGCGGGCATTTAAATTTTACCATAGAACCTCCCTTACTTTGTTCTCTTATAGTTTTCAACAAAAAACAATGTAACAGAGGGTTGTTTGTTCTCGTTCTTATGTCACGGACTGTAACGGCCGTCACAGATTGTGGCAGACTTAGCCACCACGTATTATGTATAGAGTGAGATACAGCCGAATATTTTTTATAATTTTTTTCCGCCGTTCCATACGTTCTCATATGTTTAGGAGATAGTTTGGTTAACTCTTTCATTCTATATAATTTATGCAACGCGTTCCGATTTTTACAGGTTGTACACGGTAACTGTAAATTGATAAATTTTTCATGACACGAAGCTGTTTTATATACTTTACCATTTTGATGACAACTTTTCAGCAAACACTATTGTTATTTGCAGGGAAGTTGTTTGAAAAGTTGTAGACTCCACAAGATCTAGTTTTATTCTCACTGCATACATAATTAGCGCATCTCAGAATTTGATTTAAGAGTGAATTTAAAGGTGCAGAATATTGCCCAAAAGGTAACATCCCCCTCAAACAATTTGCAAAGGGACTGTGGCATCAGGTTTCACCAGTCTCACCAGTTTGTCACAGATCGCATGATAAATCATTATAGATGTTACTGATTGCCATCAGTTCGTCAGGAATCTCGCGATAAATCATCATGGATTTGACACAGTTTTTGTATTATACACCATAAACACTTGTTAAAACTGTCACGGAACGTGTAATCGTCACGGATCTCACTTATTTGACTCGTATTGCACATTGGCATACAAGTGAGTCACAGTCAGGCCCTTTGATAATAAATCTATAAGAATCATGTCCGGCACGGATCTGTCACTGGTCCATCGCGGACACAACTGTCACGTGTTTACCAAATTTGACCGTCACGGGTTTTACCAACTTCATATAACAGATCATACAACAGTTATCTCTACCGTGTACTGTGATACCACATTTGACCACTTTTCGCCAAATGAGAGAACATCTGACACTTTCTAGACGTTTGAGGGAATTAGCATGCAACGTGTAACCTTTTATGAGCGTGGGAAGGGAGGGAGGGGGGTCGTGATCCCGTTTCACGCACAACTTTTAACCAAATTCACGAGTCACATTTACTTGAAACAAAAAATTCACGAATCCGGCTTCTTTTCTCGCTATCTTCACACGTCACGGTCTTCTTTTATCGCTATTTTCATGCGTCAAGGTCTAATTTTTGCCCTTAACACGCGTCACGCATAAACCCTTTGCTACCCTCTTTTATTCTATCTTTATCTTTACTGCTGAATAATAGTCAAGGCTCCACCTACATAAGATCGCTTTACTTTTCGCCTACCGTCCGAACTGAAGTGGTGAAAAAAGAACGGCTTATCGATAATGGAGGCTTAACAGAATGCCACTTAATCATTCTGGTGAAACCAGGGCCCTGAAATATTAGCATCTCGCCGTGCCTCATTTTCCTCGAGTACCACTCTCCTCTCCACTACAGCTGTAATAAATTTATATAAAGGCTATTCCCTCAGTCGAATGTGTTCCTTTAAAACAAACAGCTGTACTATTTTCCCGGGCCGTTTCATTTCATATTTTTTTTCATTATTTATTTATTCCATTCCCGGGCCGTTTATTTTCGAAACAAGCAACACATATACAATTTGTGTACAAGAAAATGCATCATGTGCTTTTTATTATTTCACGTGCAATGCGGAAATTAATAATTCACCGATCGTTCTTATAAAGCAAACATCTCACACATCTTTACAAAACAAATCTAGTCTATGTGCTTGCGTATTTGTAACTTGTTCTTCGTCTGTTACTTTCTCCTTTTGCTCTGGGTGTTGGTTACTGTTCTCTATGACCTCGCTGTTTGTTGCAATGTTCTTCAAGTCTTTTGAACTGACCTGACTTGGAAAATGTTAAGTGCGGGCTACAAACAAAGGGTGCAGCTTCTTCACCTTTGAGGTAAGCCACAAAAGCCGGTTCCGTATAAGGCAGGTCCGCCATGCTATCCGGGTAAATATCACTGAACGCTTCCAACACGTGTTCAACGTATGCGCGAATTTTCTGCGGCACGAATAACAGCGCATTTACCACAGCATTCAATAAACTACGACATTGGCGGTGGATCTTGCTTTTTCTCTTCAAATCTTTTGTAGCTGATGTGTTTTCAAGAGGTTTTGCGACATTTACGCCAGGAAACTCTTGCCGAAGAACTTCTGTGAATCTCAGGTCAACATTCTCTGCTCTGCCAATCACAATGGAGTCTCTAAAGATAAGTTCTTCCACTGGTGGTGGGTCTATTTTAATCTTTCTCCTGTTTCTGTTCTTGCTTGTTAATTTGCTTTTCTTTCCTTTGTAGGCCTTCTTGTTGTTGTTGTTCTGTTGAGTTGTGCTCTTGTAACAGCGACTTCCAAAGCTCTCTGTTGTTCTTTGTGGACAGCACACGTCTTGCACTGTTTCCTCTCCTTTTATGTACGCTATAAATGTGGGATCCGTGTGATACTCGGCGGGCGTCTTATCTCCGTAAATATCATTAAACTTTTCCAACTCGCTTTGAACATAGGCGTAAACTTTACGCACCAAACATATCACCGCATTTGTCAAAACAAAAGGTATAAATAGACAAATGATAATAAACAAAGTGCGAAAGACGGATCTTTCGTTTTTCATCTTTGAATTCATTCGTCTCTAACTCTCTGAACAAATTTCGTTCAGTCGTTTGTGACATTCTATTTCGTCTGTTTCGTCATTTATCCTGCGCGTGCGTGGACCTATCCTGCGCGCGCCGAGGTCCACGCACGTGCCGATTCTCCAAACCTGCACTGAGATTTTTGTCAAACTTTGCCAAATGGTTGTCTTTCTTCTTATTATTATTTTTTCGGGGAGGGGGGGGGGGGGGGGGGGCATACAACAGCACCTTGTATATGCGCAAGAATATCATCGTGATTATAGTCACGATGGCTTACTAAATTCCCGTTTCTGACGATTGTTCTTAATCGAAACTGGGAATCTGTCTTTATTTATTTTACAGAAAGAAAGTTATTGCTGAATTCAAACCAGAAGAAAAAAATAAAGGTTACCATATTTTTTTACTAAGAAAATGACGATTTACCTCTCTTATAAAGAAGAAGCCGGTATTTTTTTAATGCGCACGCATCAATCGCGCGTGAAATAATGCGCAGTAAGGATCCGTAATGAAACATAAGGAATGACCTTAAACTGCTACGTTTTTTGGTCGAACGAACACAGGAGACTTTGGGACACATTTGAACGGGACCTTAGATTGCCCAGTGCAAACTTGTTGGTATACTTACTTAGGTCCTAACTGAGACACTTGCTTTTCATCTCCATAAAGAAGGAACTGTCCAGGCCCTTTGTCAGGTCCAACTGTCACTAGCACAGGAAGAGGCTACAAACAAAATATAGCTACATCAAAAGATGGGATCACCGAAACCAAACCTTTCTGAAAAGAAATGATTTTATGAAGGAGTAAATGCACTAACTTGATCTGACAATTCATTCACCAGTGCATTCATGTAGTCCATGTCTCCATTTTCTCTGTAGCAAAATAGAAATACATGCACATGTCAAGAAACATACGATCAGGCGCTCTGAGCTGCAGATATCTTGACAAAATATTCTGAAAATTGCTACATCCCTCGAGGGGATTACAGTAATGGAAAAGCTACACAGTTGTTACTGGGTGTGTCAATATTGCCTGTGGATTTTTTTCATATAACATTGACTTCTGAGTTAACAAATACCTTGAAATAGCCCGTGTACATCGGTCTTCTCCCCGGATGTACACAGGCACAAAATTGACGTTTTGTAAACACATCTTGTCACACATTTTATGATCATGTGCACAACAAAAGAAGTTTATAATTCTACACATCAAACGAATAAAAGTCGTCACACACTAGCGTCTTGCGCGCATCAAAACTACAGACCTGAATATTACAGAAAAAAGCATCCATCTACATCAATAAAACCAGAGTCTTAGGATAGTGAAACAATTTCACTAGAAATATAGGGCCTTAAAACAGCTCGAGTATCACTACAGCTTAATAATCTGGCAAACTACCTGTACCGTAATAATGTCAGAAAGTTACTAAATCATTTTTAATCACCTGTGTATATAAAGATAGGTTTCCGTTTCACTGGTTTTCTTTAGCTGATAAGCTTCTAACTGGGCAATCTCTTTTAGCTGAGATTTTGTTACCTAAATGTCAAGAGAGAACATACTGTAATTAGGACAGCCACAGGGTTGTTATTAAAAAAAGTGTCATGCCCATAAAATAAAGACTTACCTTACCTTAGCGAACAACTTAATTTATTTAACATCAACTAAATTGCTGCTAACCAAAGTCCTTGATGCACCTTAACCTTATAGCTTCTGTCCAACCTTATAGCAACAGCGAAGTGCACAAGGTTTAAAAATATAATGCAATTGATTATACCCCCACGAGGCTCAGAGAACATGAGCATGTTCTGAGAGTGATAGAGGAAATCTAGGCAAAGTTTTCATTTCAAAAACGTGTTTTAGGACCACCGACGATTCGAGAAAGTGTTTAGGAAAATCAATGTCATTCCAGTTTGATTGTCTGAGTCTTGTCTGAGTCATGACATCACTCGCGCGCTTCGCTATTGTCCAAGTAACAGTGTTAATTTTTTTAAACAGCATGCAAGTCTCACCTTATTTACAGACTTGAGTGAATTTTGAATCCGATCCACGGCTACAGCATGGTCATCTGGTCCAACACTAAACCAAACAACATATTTATTAATTTACTGTTAAAGTATCTTAGACTGACTGCATGAGGGGGTTAATAGGTTTGCCGACAGATAGATTAGGCCTTAAAAAGCACACAGCTTGCCAATTTTTGTGATAAATAGAGAGGATTCATGGATTTTAAAACTACAATGGATCACCGATCAGCTAAGAATAATGGCTCGGTTTCTGGACTCTGTTTTGAGGTTTGGATCTGGAATCCTAAATAAAGTGCAGAACACAGATCTTTGGTCAGCCTTGGTTGGTATGTTGCTCTTTTGGCCAAAAAAAAAATCAGAATAAGTGTATTGCATTGTATCAATATTCTATTAAATGTTGTAACATTACGGTCATATGAACAAGCAATGAATGGAAAAACAGCATCAAACACAAACAACAACATTCCGTTGCAGAAGAACTATACCGCATGATGTTTTCAAGTAGTGTGGATCCAGATTTCAACAAAGCAGTGGTTGATTGACAGAATTCAGGCAAGATATAAACCGCAAGGGATTTCAATGAATGCTAGTTATAATGCTTGTTCACTATGGCAAAGAAGAGTTCTGACTTGTGAAAATAGTTGTGAGCATAGAAGGAAAAAGGCAACTACATTTTACTCCCATAATTGCCATTCAAGATTGAGCAGATTCCTTTCCACACCATAGAATAAGATGAACGCTGATAGTTAGGCAAGTCCCATGGATACTCTGGCTTTCCACACTGATAACGACAGAACACTTGTATTGACTCACTCTCACCTTAACAATTTTGTCAATGCCCTCTCATTATCTAAAGCTTTCCCAAGGTACTTTAAAACTCTGTCTCCTGCGAGAAAGAACAGCCTGGTGCCCCCTCGCATTGATTCTGTTTCAGGGAAGAGCTTGATAACCTAAAGAAAAAATTTAATGTAATATTTTCAAGTAAAGAAAACAGTCTACACTGTAGTCTAGTTTATGTGAAAGCCTTCTAATAATCATTCTTAACATCAAGTACATGAAAATAACCCTTAACATTGTATTCATTTGCTTGATGCATTACTGTAATGACCATCACCCAAGCACTTTCAGTGGGAAGCCTAATGTTGCGTTTTGGTCACCATTCATGGCTCAAAAATGTCTGTGCTTAATTAATTAAGCTCCGTAATGTGAAAATTGACTAACCTGGACTTGACTAAGATTGCTAACATGAGTACCACAACACATATTCCTGTCAATACCTGGTAACAAAAATAAGCCACCAAAATATTTACTTTATAATTATTTAATATTAGTAAATGACATAATTTTTATGAATCTGCAACAGCATCAAAATTCACAAGTGACAATAAGATAGGCCATTTCTATCAATCACCTGGTATTTCTATCACCCTCACTGGACCTTCATGATCATCAGGAAGACCTCTGGTTGTCGCCTGATGTATTGAGAAAAAGGTTATAGGATGAATACAGAAAATTATTTTTAGAAATATTTATAGAAATTCTTTATAGGAGTCATAGGGGACAGCATGGCTGAGTGGTTAAAGCATTGGACTTGAAATCTGGAGGTCACAGATTCAACTATCATTGTAACCACTACACTCTAGCTGGTGATGTTCTCAGTAGTCCTGAGTTCAACTACTCAGCTAGCTAGGCCTGTAAATAGCCTTGACTGGTCTGCCTGGTCAGCACTTATTTCTGGTTTCTATAGCACAGTGTGCCCAGGAGTATCGCTACTCCCCATGCTCTGGATTGCTTGTCTGTCACAGATAATTTTACTCTCTCCCTGCCCCCCCCCCTTTCCCCACCACAGGCCCTCAGCATTTTCTTAGGTTGCCACAACAGTTTGTCGGTACTCATTTATACCCCTGGGAAGGAAGAGGCACTGTGAGAGTGTCATGCTTGACTGGGCTTGAACATGGAACTCTTAAATCTTAAAGGGACACTGTCACGGGCATTTTTTGGCTTTTTAGTAAAACGGCACCAAAATTACAACTAAGTACTTTCAACCATGCAGGAAATGCTCCTAGAACGTAAAGGGAAGGATATCTAGCAAATTGTTTAAAGAAAATGGGGACTGTAAATAGTTTTTATCAATTTTTCCAAACCACAAGTACAGAACTTGAAAAAGTCAGGCTGACTTTTTCAAGTTGAGATGAAAAGCTCCCGATGGTATCACAGTGATATCACTCTATATTTATCTTCAGTACACTGGTATAGTAATTTTATAGAAAACTGGACCACTGTTAATAGGTTTCCAATGGTGTAAATATGTTTTTGGACTGTTGAATTTTTGAAGTTATGCTCGTGACAGTGCCCCTTTTAAGTTCAGGCTTAGGTTGTTTAAAAGCTGATTAGCACTAACCTAGGATTAAAAGTTGTTTGTGGATTTCATTTCTGTTATACAAAACTGTTTTTATTGATTGCATTTTGTGGTGTTTGAGCTTAGTTGAGGTTAAAACTGGAGGGCAGAAAATAAAAACAGAAACCCTCATTGGAAAGTTAAAAAACTGAAATCAAAATTCACACTAATCCTGGCTTAGCTTAATCATGCATTGAACAAGCCGGCCCAGTGTAGTAAAGTAAATATAATATTGAATAATTATTCCTGATCACTTACATGCTTTAGTTCAGGACATGAAGCGCTTGGATACACATGTACATTCACAGGTGTATTGTTTCTAATAATCTCATTGGCTGTTGTCTCTATCCACTCCATTTCTTCAGCTGTGAGCTTTTTGCAGTTGAGTTCTATATGGGAACGTAATTTTCCCAACTCCCTGGAGATTGATTAGTTAAAAATGAAATCAGTTACAATAGGCCATTTCTGAGTTGTCTTCTGTCTCAGTTTCAAAATTGAGTCTGTGTGAACCCATTCATTAAATGAAAATGACTTTGATTTGATGCATGAAATGATGGACGAAAAGGTGGAACATAGTTTCAAAATGCAAGGGAATAAAAAGAAACAGAGGCAAAGGGTAACTCAGAAATGGCCTATTTTTTTGTTCTAACTTACACTAATCTCCCTTATATTTACACTACCACACTAAAAATACTAACTTAACAAAATTATCACAGTTTATTGTAGCTTACTTACCAGGAAGTTGTTTCATAACCAAACTTGTTTTCAATTATTGCAGACACTAGATGCTGACCTGAAAGATTGCAGTCAAACACACATTAGCTGTGTCCATAGTAAACAATTAAAGCAAATTAAATTAAATTCAGAGCTACCCTATTGACTCAACAGGATGGTGATTAAATCTGATTTACATACCCACATACACACAAAAAATGATTTTAACCAAGATCTCAGTAATCCTGGAAAGATTTTCGCCAAAATTTTGCATAGATATTTACTACAAGAGTATTGCTTCTCTCCCAAGATGGGCTGCTGCATGTACACGTGACCCAAGCATTTTGTTGGGTTGCCTTTGTTGTGGTTCAATTTTGTCCTTGGTTCAAATTTTATTTTCCTTTGTTTTTAACTCATTATCATGTATTACCATACCCAAAACAAAGGAAAATATAATTTGAACCAAGGATAATATAGAACCACAACAGCCTTTAACAGAATTTTAACAGGTACCCCATTGCACTCCTGGATGATGAAAGGCACTGGAAGAGTAATTATTTATCTTGCCCATGAAAACAGCATAAAGACCCTAGCCAAGTTTCCAATCCAGACCTCTTGATCCAGTGTCAAATACACTAGCCACCAGGCTGCTGCAACTCCTACCCTGCAAAAATACCTTATGTCTAGATCTTCCTCCCCAAGCACATAGTCAGTCTGTACAATCCTAGAAAAGCAGAACAATCGTTGACTATATGATGTTACAATAAGAAAGAAATTAAAGTACCTGAATGTTGCTGCATGTGATCAAACCTTCTTGACCAGTCAACAACAACATCAACCTCACTTGCTTCTGGGATTGCTTCAGGAATGAAATGGATGGCAAGTCCTCCTTGTCTTATGACCCTCAATACTTCAATGCCATTTATCTAGTGAGCAGGTAAGACAAGTTGTATAATTTGTATAGTTGAATAGAGTCAAAAAGCTTCCTAGAAGCTAATTTAATCACTGAAAGGATTGCATTTTTGAACAGCATTTTTAAACTTGGGTATTTATGACTGTCATATCTCAATCCAAGTGCTCGCCACTCGGGGCATTAACTCATGAAATGACCAGGGGCATTGTTGCAAGGTGACTCCATCAGTTTGCTACACCCATTTTATAATACATTATACATCTTGCATTTGCAAAAACACAACATAAGGACAACTGGATCCTGAGTATATGTACTGCATGCAACAACATACATCACTGATCTAAGCCCATAAAGAAAGGCAATGGGTTAAACTCACTGTTCCACGGTCATCAGGCTGTTGATGTAACCATCCATTTTGAAAGGAAAACACAAAAAATAAATATAAGCTCAACATCTGTGCACAAAATGAGTAACTTGACAGCCCTTATTTAAACAGTTATAAGCTTGCCTGGCCAGACAGAATCGCAAGCAGAGACTTACATCTACTTGCAACCATGTTTAGCCAGGAACTTGCAAATACTGTATACTCTTAAGTCTTTTCACCCCCCTCCCCCACTCTCTCCTGAATGCTGTTACCCAAAACCCCTGGACCACCCTGTTATTTGTACAAAAACTTGGATTCACTTTCATGCAGATCAAAAATTGATTGACACAATTTTTCTTTGCTTTTATCCATCCAACTCAAATTAACACTGTGGTCGTTTGATGTTTCCAATGCTTGAATCATGATAAGACATCAAGACAACTTCTGATTGTTGTAGTCAGCGTGTTTTGGTGCAACTTCCTCAGGATTATGTGATGGCTAATGATGGAAGCTGTGATTGGCTAAACCACACAGAGGAATGTGGTTCGGGTTTAAAAAGCCACTGGTGGGGAGGGAGCATAGCATGATGAGCCCAAACAACAGCTGTGAAGGACACTAACCAGATACGCAGACCTGCCAACTCTCATGATTTTTTACCTTTTCTCACGGCCTCACAACTTTTTTTTTGGAGGGGGGGGGGGGGGGGGTAATAATTCTGAAATGAAATATTACCTTGTTGAGTAAAAAAGGAAAATTAATGGGAGTGCTAGTGCCATACAGTGATAACTAATAAAGCAGAACACTGCACTTTTACATTTTGTATCTAACTGTGTGCTTTTGTTTGCCACTTTTGCCTAGTTCCTAGTCCTCTGCTTAGTAAATTTATGCAGTGGTTATAATAATACAAAGTTAAACATTAACTGAACGAACTGAGCTTAGATCCCATGCTGAGTTACCCAGTAATCTTTGCAAGTTAATAATCTTGATCAGGAAAAAATGGGATCTCACTATTTTTTGTAGAATCTCCCGATTTTTTTTCTTGGGTCTCAGGAGTTGGCATGTCTGGATATGGGCTAAATTCCATAGAGAATCAAGTTTAAATTAAATTTGAGTGGCTCCATTCCAATCCTCAAAATTCAAGGGAATAAAAAGAAATCTCCTACTTCTTTAATTTACCTGGCACTCTCACCAATAGGGTCGTTCCACGCATTTACTCCCTTCCCCCACCCCCCAGCTTCCGACCAGTGGACCGATTCCAAGCGGTTCATTACAAGGAGAAATACAACACAAGAACAGAGGGTTTTAAGGTTTCAAGGCATGTAATTTAGTGGCCCTGTAACCTTTAATTTAGCCGGTTTCAAACACAGGAAGTGGTAGAGGTGGTGTTCGAAAATAGTAAATCCTCATATGCCGCCATGTCGGCCATGTGTTGAGCGCACGCCACACTGATCAGTTTAATGGCTTCTAGTACAAAGTAAACCTCTTTGTGTATACAGATAAGTTATTATGTTATAAGGAAAAAAATTAAACCTACCTGACCCCCTCCTTCGGGAAATAATACAGTGTCTTCGAGGACGAGTTCGTAGGCATCCTTGCCCGCGAGTTTGCCGGCTTTACAAGATACCACTTTCGTTCTAAAATTTCTAAGAAACGAATCTTGTTGACATGCAAAAACCATGCTTATTTGTCGGTGTATTGGCAAACTACTGCTCAATATATTAACGACAAGAAAGGAACAGCTACGACGAACAAACGGAAAGATCATACAAAACTCAACTCGCGCAGCTCGCGCGAACTCGCGCAAAAATTGTTCTTGTTTATCATGCGCCAGCAATTTCCAGCGGCGACTGCCATAATTCATAACTCGAAGGAATTTAAATTAAACTTCACTTCCACTGAATATCAAAGGTCCCATGGTGTAATGGTTAGCACTCTGGACTTTGAATCCAGCGATCCGAGTTCAAATCTCGGTGGGACCTTTAATTTTTTTTTCCAGAGGAAATCACATTATTTTTTATATACTTTATTGTTTTATTATTTAATCCTCTAAATTATTTTTTATGGCTAAATAATTTTTGATAAATAATTTTCGATTACATTATAAATTTTATTAAAATTATAATAGACACTTCAGCAACAGAAAGCACATACATGGCATTACGTTTATTTATTGAACAGGTTTCGGCCAAGCACAACCATAAAGAAAATAATGGTACTTTTGAACCTTACAATAGAATATCGACTTTTTCAGTAATTGCCATGATATATTTTCATTACAGTGAAACATTTAAGGAGACAGAGCTGAGCAACCATATACAAAAACATTGTGGCTACAAAGGAGGCTAGAAAAAACCTGTACACAAAATCCTGCCAAGCTGCAGCAAAGCCTGTCCTAGTGTGGGGTGTCACATGACCAGGTCCCAGGTAGCAAGGCCTGACTCTCTCACGAGCATAAATATCTAATTTCTGGCTATTTGTAGCCACTCAATCACCTGAAATACCATATTCTTTGAAAAAAAATTATAACATGTGATATGACCGAGCTTTTAATACACAGAATCCTACAGCTAGCAACATTCTTTGTTTGTCTCAGCAGCCATCAGACAATTTATACATATGTCATTAAGCTGTTCACAAATTATTGGCAGTTCTCAGGGAATTCCTAACTTTGAAATTTGTTACTAAAAAAAGGTTAAGTCTGCATACCGGCCCCATAAATTTCGGATAGCGGTGTGCCGCGAAGGTTCTTAAAAGAAAACAAAAATTGATACCCTTTTTAAGGCCCAAACCTGAAAAATGACACCCTATTCAAGGAAAGGAGAAGCGTTGGGTGACAATCCAAATAATGGCTAACTGCCCACAGCAAAACACAAATCTTTACAAAATCGCTTTGCAACTAGTTGAACAGATAGTTTATAGTTTAAACAGGCCATTTATTTTTGTTACGTTCAGTTGGGCATTTATTTTAGCTGATAGAATTTAGGTACCCTATCTAAGGATAACACTGGGAATACAATGCCAAAAGGAACAAAAATGATACCCTATTTAAGGACCGAGAACCTCAAAAACCATACCCTATCCCACGGTACATACCTATATCTCCCATATATGCACTAGGACTATTTCTATTTCTACTCCCCCCTGGATGGGATGCTAGTCCATCTCAAGGAAGGTTACCCCCAGCAGTAAATTCGCCTGTACCCATTTATACACCTGAGTGGGGAAAGGCACAATGAGAGTAAAGTGTCTTGCCCAAGAACACAACGCACTGTACCCCAGCCAGCCCTCGAACCCGGACTGCCCGATCTAGGGTCCAGCACACTAACCATTAGGCCACCACGACAGCAAAATTTGTTACTGATGCAATTAAATATTTACAATTTACTGGACCTTGTGTCGTACAGTTTATGTTAGGAAAGTAACCATACTAGAAATTTCAGCACTTGGCTGAATTTGAAACTGCTTACCTAGCTTCCTCTCTACATTTGCACTCTACTCAGTCCAACTACAGTTACATAATTTTAAAAACAAAACTAACTTTGTTTAACAAGGGTAGCACATAATAATCATACAACTGACAAACCATGTGGCCCTCAGATTCCTGTTTGAACAGGAATTTAGTAAGTTGGTTTTTGGAGGGAGAAGGAGCAGGGCACCTGGCCATGGAGAAAAATCTGGAGCAAGGACAAGAACTAGCATGAACTCAACCCACATATGATGCTAGGTCAAGGTTGGCATGAGGCAAACACTCCATCCCACCACTGCATCACATCCAGGTTGCATCCCCAAATGTGCATATTAATTTTTATTCTTTTTTTTTGGAAAAAAAGAAAAAGTTAAAAGAAGTTGTTCACAACAATTCCTTTGGCCATAAGTTGAGAAACCATTCCTTGTGAAACCTACAAATCAAAAAGAGAGATTGCATTTATTTTTTGATTAAAGAGAGGGGAAGGGGTGAGTAACTCAGGAGGTTTGATATCCTGAGGGGGGGGGGGGGGGGGAGAGGAAGAGGGATCCTAACAAAAGATGGGGTTCATTCAATTTATTTTGATACTGTGTTAAAGATAGGCAGGGTTCAAAATAGCTGCTGGCTGCACTTTGATCATGCTAAACTGCGCTGGCAACTTTTTTTCTCGAACAACCCATTTTATTTTGAACCCTGATAGGATGTCCTGATTTTATAATTGATTCTTGTTTACTACACCTTTCCATAAAATAACTCTGCTCAAGTCAACAGGTACATTTTTCTTTTGCATCAATCGTCTACTTAATAAGAAGACTTCTCAAGAACAGAAGTTGTGATTGGCAGATTCTGACCCTTTTGTCTGTTTCTGTTTTTAAGGTTTGTTGTCTGTCACCATAACATGACTAATGAAAGTACATTTTTCAAGGCATTCTGTATGTCCTCTTATTGCACTAACAACTAACATTATTATTGTTAGTTGGGCTTTGAACACCAGTTTGTGTATTATTTAAAAAAAAGTGCAGTATCAGAACAAACAGAATGCCTTGTCATTACATATGGATGTCTTTTAAAAGACTGATGGTCTAGTAAAAATCCTATAATAAGTACAGTAAGTAGTGCATAGCAAGATTGAGAATATGGAGGTACTTTTAGCTTACAGTACAACCCTTGATCCTGAGAAGCTTCAGCTGGCAACCTGATGATAGAAATTCTTTAATGCCCTGATCAGTGACGTAGAAGCACCAGCTCACATCTAACTCTGTTAACTCACAAGACTGCTTTGCTAATACAACAATGCTCTTGTCTGTTACTCCATAGCAGCTACTCACATGGAGCTCTTGAAGATTTGAGCACCTCTCGCCCAAGGCTGTAACACCCACGTCGGAAATCTAAAAAGATTACATTGTAAAGAAGGCAGGAGATATGTATGAGCCAGCAAGCTCTAAAATGATTGTAAGAATACATCATTTACATGCTATGGTCTATCATGATTATACATTTTGCTAATGAGAATCAAACAATCAAGCTGCCAATCGATTGATCGATCGATCCGTCCACGCAATAATTGCAATATTTCTGTATGTTTTCAGTTGTGCTAATTACACAGCAATTCAGAGAGCAAACAGGGGCATGGCTAGGCTTTTCTGTAGGAGGGGGGGGGGGGGGGAGGGGGGGGAGGTCACACTATGTCACACCCAGAGGGAACTTATATAGACCATTGCAGATGTTTGGTCCTGAAAATGGAGTATGAAACTACCAGCTAGCACTAGAGAAGATTTATGGCACGTTGATTCTTTGGATTCACACTTTTTTATCACCTGAATTATAAGGTTAGTATGTTGTTTACTTAAAAAACTATCTCACAAAGGGGGAGGGGTTACAGGCACCCCGGGACCCCTCTTGGCTTTGCCCCTGGCAAAATGCAATATACCTCTCACTCAAGGCCGAGCTGCAAATTGTTCTCTCTGCAGAATGAGCAGAGATTAAGCACACAAAATAAACTCATTCAGTAGAAATGTTTAATGTGTATTACTTAACACTTTGATATTATAAAAAATACACAATTTTCTGTAGGAAATCATCTGATGATGCTTAGTTTAAAATGTGCCTGGCTGTCTGCCCAGCTATTTGCTGGTAAAGAAATTTAAAAACATCAAAGATGTCACTTGCATACATTGAAGCAGCTACTTAGATCCAACTCAGTCAAGGTTTTGCAGCATCTTGCTACTGTTTCAAGTGCAGCATCAGTTACTCCCTTACACCTGCTTGCTGTCAGCACAGACAGTTTGCTACAGTTCTTGGCGATCACAAACAAATTCTCTTCTGTCACACATGGCCAACATGAATCAAGATGAAGAACTCGTAAATTTTTGACGTATGTTAGCATATGTTTCAATCCATCTTCTGTCAGAGTAGATTCATAAGGAACAAAATCTAAACAAATCACGCTTCCAAGATACTCATTCACTTGTTCTCGCCATTTTTGAGAAAGTCGTCGACACAGACACAGAGATGTCAAGTCCAACCAGCCAAGAATCTTGAAAATAATTTCGGTTGGGAAAATTTGGAGTAGATCCAAACTCGACAAATAGCTGTTCCTTACATCCATCTCATCTGAGATTCATAACAATCAACTAGTTAAAATGACTCATTCAAAGTTTGATCGCTGCTTATGGTTAGTTTGAGCTATAGCACATGCGACTTGCAACCCATAAAGTTACCACTTTACGTACTTGTTGTTCCCTTGATTGATTTCCCTTTGCCGATCGAGGTAGGGTTTGATAAATCACTAATATATATGATGCAATGCAAGTATACAAACAGCCTTTTTTACCAGGATAAAGATCATCAAATCCCTAGATCTTGATAATCAGTTGTTCCCGTTGCATTCTTTAAAATTTTCCGCTCAATACAGCACAGAGTAACATAAAGATACGTACCTGGTGCGTTCATAATAACCTAAAATCGTTCCAAAACGTTAAATACAAAAAGACGACGAAACAAAATGGACTAGGGACACTGGGCAATCTTCAGCCCAGTCCACTATTTCGCGCGGCCTTCGCGCGCAGGGCCAGAATGTCAAATTGAATCAGAAGTCCATAACTAGAAGTCTACATCTGGTATTGGGGCGCGTGCGACGGCGCGTGCTATGTCTTTCGCGTGGAGGCTATTTTTAGAAACTGATGTCTCGCGAGAAAATGACGTAACCCACTATTTCGACACGATTGGAGTTCTAAGTTGCGGCCGAATATTTTGGAAAGTGGCAGGTGAAATAAATCAAATCGCATCAAAACACTTGACAGGCCATTCTCTTTAATTCTTACATTTCGACAGAAGTAGTATCGTAGATAGTGATTTCAAACGTCTGTTCAGTGGCATTTGAAGGCGAGTGAAAAAGCAACCCGTCGCCGGGTTAAGTAGACAAACTCACAAAACAAACAGGTCGACTTTTTATAATTTACGAGAGAATTTATGAACAGAAGTTCCCCAAACTTTTAGTAGTTAAGTGTGTCTTTATTTTGTACAGCATATCCTCGTGTTAAAATACTGAACAACATACACAACACAATAGCTGCACACTGCGAAGTGCCCGAGAAGCACAACTTGAATTAAACTTTTGACGGATGTGAATGAAATCATCATTGTTCGATGAATTAAACTCGTATTTCTATTCATATTAAAACAAGTACATTACCTTAGTCAGTCTTTTGTTTTCATGCCGTCCTTATAATTCCAAAAACATGCGAAACTCGCCAAACTTGTCGTTTTCTCTGATTGTTGTTCTTAAACGAATCAAACTTCATTCTGTTCATTCCGCGCTCGATGTTGAGCGCTTCAGGGACCACGGTTTTGTTTTTCAAAATAGCAACGAACCTGTGCCAAAATGCACTTGCTCTCTTAATGCCTGTCTTCATCTTGAGAGTACCATTAATCTTTAGTGTCTTCGCATTTTGAATTTGACTCGGAATTAGTCCATCTTGCCCGCTGCCATTTCGTATTCTGACTCCAAAACACTGAGGTCCTCTCGCTTATTTGGATGCTCCGAATTTTTACAACTTCGATGCTATCGTCATCGATGAAAGATGGCCTGATGATTCTTGTCCGGACGATTTAATCCTCACAAAACGGAAATTACGATGACCAACAAACAGAAATTTCGTAATGCCGTTCGCTCGAGTTCACTCGTCCTCTGCAGTTCTGCTTTTCTTCAAAAATTTGTTCAACCAATCAAAGGCGCGAATTAAAAAATACTTCAATGTGATTGGCTACTTGTTCGCGGCAAAGCTGTTCTAAAAATAGCCTACACGCGAGGAGCGCGAGGTACACGCGAAAGACATATTTCAAAGCCTATTACCAGAGATGTAGACTTCTAGTTATGGACTTCTGATTGAATTCATGATTATACATGCCATAACCACTCGAAAGCGTTGCACAAAGCTCTAGGCTGTATTGAATGCTTCCATACCAAATACGCCCACACGTTTTTACGCTCCTGTAGGACAATTTTGGCCGAATAACGATGGGTATGGTGATTAAATTTCGCTTTCGAGTTAGTGAAGTTATAACAGTCATTCACAATTACATGTAAATCTCAAACGCGGTTACCTCAAATGCCAGTATAACTGCTGATCGTAACTTCGGAACTTCACAATAGTCCCGTAAACAGCCAGGAGTCTAGACGTTCTTTTGGCATTCTCGTCCCCAGAGGCCGCGATCCTTCTGGGGGAGGAACGCGTGACGATCCCAGGAGCCTGAATCTGACGAATTTTACAACCGGCCCCGGGAACAAACTGATGACTTTTGACAATACGGTTTTTTTCTTCAGTACGACTTGGCCCTTTCTATTTTTTTTTCACTTGTCAGTCCTTTAGAATGCGCATTTAATTGGTTTGCAATTATAGAGAAATATACTGAATAGACCCAAATAATAACAGCTTACCGCGCACAGCAAAGCACAAATCTTTACAAAATCGCTTTACTAATTCAATCAATCAACTTTATTAAAAGAGGGTAACGGCAAACAGTAAAAACTGACAAACAAGCGGCCCTCAAAATTATTGAGCGGATAGTTCAGTTTTAAGATACCTTTTTTGCTTCGTTTCAGTGGGCGTTTATTTTAGCTGAATTTAGAATTTAGGTACCCTACCTAAGGATCACTCACGGGAACACAATGCCAAAAGGAGCAAAAACAATACCCAATTTAAGGACCAAGAACCTCACAAACCATACCCTATCCGATATAAACTAGTTAAGCAAAGCTTTCGAGTGGTATACTATGTAACAATTATTCCACGAGCGTGCGTTGGATATCAGATGGTAGATAGCCCGTAGCGCCGAGTTGGCTATAACGGTCTCATATCCAACAAGCGCGAGTGGAATAATTGTTTTATTAACCCTTTGTATACCAAGGGGGGTGGTATTTATTTGTCCCAAAAATGAGTATATATTACAAAAATGCTTGTCAAGCTCATTCTTTACAATAAAACCCTATAAAACCATATATATTTAGAAAGTACATTAAATATTCTTTCATGTCAAGTATACAAATTATGACACATGTCAAAATTATGACGTCATGACAGGCATAATTTGCATAATTATGCACATTTTCTAAGAAATTTTGAAATCACTTGCTCTCAAGAAAAAAATCCAACTATTTCCAATCCTAATCAACTTTCTACAATGTTTCAAGGGATAAGCAATATTTTTTAGGGCAATATACCCCAATTGGGAGAATTTAAGACAAATTATAACTTCCTATCACAAGGAAAAAATTCTTAAAATAAAAACATGATAAGAAATATTCTTAAGATACAAAGAGTTCCTCTGTGTGTTATACAACCACTAATCTTGTGCCTCAGTAGCTATAAACAAGCTCTTAAGCAATACAGAGTTAGTTTCTTAATGTTCTCCTTCTCCCTCTTTGATATGGCCTCCCTCTTCCTTCTTTCAGCTGCCTGGGGCCATTTCGACTTTCATCTTCAAAGAAATAGTCTTGCAATGTGTGGTATCTTTGAAAACATGGCTCAGGACACATTCTCACACCACAAATGGCACAGCTGTATATTGTTTTAACTTTTTGAACATGCACCTTGCAGGTTGATCGTGTTTCATTACTTACAGGGTAATGAAAATGATCACGATTGAACCTTATATCAGGGATAGGAACAGGGGTCTGCACTAATCCTGTGTCCTTCCGGAAGCACTTGCCTTGAACTAATCCACTGATCAGTTGCATTCTAAATTCTAGAGCTCTTTTACTGACATGATTTTGTGACCTGGTGTGGAGAATATGTGCATTTGATACACACACCTCTATCATGTAAAAGAAAATTTTGTAATACCAGACTGACCCCTTCATTAGTCCATAGGCGTACGGGCCGGGGGGGCTGGGGGGGCTGCAGCCCCCCCAAATTTTGGGCAACTCAGATTTTTTGGGCAGCAAAAGAAATTTGGGCAAAGCCAGTTTTAAAAGAAGTTTCCATGTTTTTGTTTTTTGAAGAGATAGATATTTTCTATTTTAACCTGAAGTCGGCGTGGTAAAGTCAGTTAAATTCACACGAGACAGTGGTTGCCCAGCACGTGATGAGTTTCTGCTTATTAATGTAGTACATATCCTTGCAGTGATACCTGCTACATCGTGTTCAGCAGAACGATCATTCAGTGCGTTGCGCAGATTGAAAACTTACCTGCGCAACACCATGGGGCAACAACGTGTCAGTAATGTTCATCGCACTTATTAACATTGAAAGGGCATATGCCAACTCTGTAGTCAACAATGACATGGATCGTATCATTGATATCTTTGGCCGTTGAAGTGGCCGAGACAGCTATTTCTTTTAACGTGTTTTATGAGCTCATATGACAGATTCATTTGTAAGAATATTTTCACTTCGTAAGTAGGCCTATGTTAGAGCAGCGTATATGACCCTCGTTTCTTTTCGACTTTTTCGTAAAAATTTGGGCAACTTGCGAGAATTTTTTGGGCAAATGGTTCACCGCCCCCCCTGGTAAAAAATTGCCCGTACGCCTATGCATTAGTCTAGCATACGCAACACTTCTCTGGTCAGATACATCTACGCCACCCATGTAGGTGTTGTAGAGGTCAATTACACCTGGTCGATTGAATTCCTTCTTTTCCCACTTCCCATTTGTTTTGACTGACCGCTGCACTGTGCTTGAGTCAATTGTGCTGGTGGGAAGGGTAGCTAAAACACTAACTGGCTTCCTGTCATGCCATGTCACGCAAGTCAAATTTCCCTTTTGCCTGTACAGACACTGCCCTCTTGCAAGATCTTTCACTGCCTTTTCTTTGACACCACAAATCTCCTTTGGCAAGTGTACCCTGTTGGACCTTACAGTGCCACATGCAAGTGTTTTCCTTTCTTCTAGCTCCTCAAACAAGGCTACAGATGTATAATAATTGTCCATGAAGGCATAGAATCCTTTATCTAGATAAGGTTCCAACACAGACATAACTGCCTTCCTCCCTAAATCTCTCTGAACCTCATTGTTTTCCTTGCCAGTGTAAATCTTGCTATTCAATACATAACCACTGCTGGACTCTGCAAGGGTGAAAGCCTTTATCCCGAATCTTCCTGGCTTTATAGGAATAAATTGTCTGAAGTGCACTTTGCCTTTGAACTTAATTAAAGTCTCATCTATGGCAAGTTGCCTCTCAGGTGTGTAAACTGCCTGAAACCTTGCTATAAGCAAATCCAGGAAAGGCTGAATTTTGTACAGCTTATTGTAATCTTCAGAATCTCTTGGGGGGGCACGGGTGTTGTCGACAAAGTGCAAGTACCGCAAGATTTGCAGGAAACGTGTCCTGGACATCACAGATGGGAAGAAAGGAGAACTTAGGATGGGATCAGTGCTCCAGTAAGAATTAAGACTTGGTTTAGTTACCAGCCCCATATTTAGATAAAGACTAATCCAAGCCTTCATTTCATCTTCTGTTACTGGATACCATGCAGAGCTTTCTGCTGGCCCTCTCTTCTGCTCTGCATACAAATTAGTTTGACTTACTAACAACTGCCATACCTCTTGACGTGTAAAAAAGAGCTCAAAGAAATCCAAACATTTCAGGTTTCTTGTGTTGACATTTATTCCTGGTTCTTCACTGAAGTCAATATCTACTCTGCGTTCGACCGTTCTTGACCATTCTTCAGAAAATTGCACTTCAGTCTCAGGGTTTTCGTCCTCTGCGGACTCTTCACTAGAATCCTCTGAGCTTGATTCAGATGCACCAGAGTAAAATTCCTGATCAGAGGCTCGGTGCTCGTTTAAATTAGCAAGTGGGAACTCTTCTTCGTCGATAAATTGAATTTCAACATCGTTTTGAACGCTAAAATCTAGTGTAGCATCATTTCGAAGAGCCGCCATTTTTAAATCACCTCGCTCAAAACGTTTAACTAAAAGAAAACTCGCAAAATTCGCTAAAAACCAGCTCGATTGAAGAAATTTTCGAAAAAACCGAAGAACTACTTTGTGTAGTCTACACCAAAATGTAGCATTAGTTTCCAGCCCCTAAAATCCCTCTTTCAAGGACGCCCGAATGGGGCCTGTATTTAAGTGGCCACATATGGCCACTTGGTACGCAAAGGGTTAAAAACGCCTACAAGAATTACAATATTTGAGCTCCCCAGCTGTTTTCGTTGACGCGTATCGGCTACGACATTTGTAGTCAATGGTATATGAGCTCATACACCATTGCCTGTTAACCAATCAAAACTCAGGAATTGCAATGTACTATTGCTAGTTTTTAATAAATGTCCCACGAGTCACTTGTAAGTGACATGTGGGATATTCCATGGTTTAACATGAGAAAGTGTTGCATAACTGTTTTATACCATGCCATAGAAAATACGTTTACTAAATTTCGTTGGGAATAAGATCGCAGCGCGCGATGGGAAGGTTGAGTTTAATACGTAATAATTTTTCCACGAGCGCGCGTTGGATATGAGATTGTGGATAGCCAACGAGGCGCGTAGCACCGAGTTGGCTATAACGATCTGATATTCAACAAGAGCGAGTGAAAAAAATGTTTTTAATAAAAACGCCCAAAAGAATTGCAATATTTGAGCTCCCCAGCTGTTTTCGTTAACGCGTATCGGCTACGATATTTGTGGTCAATGGTATATGAGCTCATATACCATTGCCTGTTAGCCAATCAAAACTCAGGAATTGAAATATATCATTGCTAGTTTTTGATAACGTCGAATATACAACGGCTTTCCTGTATTCTGATTGGCTTTATTTTCTATGCCATGGTATAAATGGGAGTACTCCCCGGGTTCCTTGATCCACGACTTGACTTGTTACAACAACAGAATCATAAACTGTCACTTGAAACAAAACATTAAAACTAACCTGTGTCGAACGGTTTTAGTTTGCTCATCACTGGTTACAAAGGGTATGTTGGCTGTGAACCTGCTGCACGACCAGTTACGTACAGGACTTAAAACACAAGGCCAAAGCGAACATTCTTTTGACGGTCAAATCGAAAACCGCTTTCACCGGGGCTGTTACTCCACCACGGTCCTCAGAAAACTAAGATGGTAGTCTATTGTGACCACTGTTATTGCCGGGTAAAGAAAAGTCAGTGCTGCATGGGATCGAGAAGGAGAAGTAAAAGAAAGGAAAACAAACGAAATTGTAAACTGGTCAAGAGCCTGTAAGACTACACTCAGTACATAACAGTCTGGTGCAAGTCATCCGCTCTACTGATCCGAGTCCAGGACAGTTGCGAGAATAAATACATCAAAATCTGAGTGGAACACCATGCTCTCGCGTTATGAAAACTGTAAACTTGAGAAAGGGCCAACGGACAAAGCAAAGTACCCGGATCCTGGCGGATCTGATCAGCAAAATTTGGGATACAAACAACTGAAAAACAGAAAGGCTGACCGTACGGTTGGATTGAACTATATAAATATATATATATTTTTTCCAATATTTCGTCAGGCACGGCCTGACTTCTTCTTCTTCTCGCGTTATGTTTAATGCATGCAGTTTAGGAAATCGATTCGATCCACTGTGTTTTGTCAAACGCACGCGACATTTCAAAGTAACATAGCGCAACATGTGGCACGCGTTTGGCCACCCTGTTGCAATATGTTGCAACATGTGGCTGACACTTTGAAGTATTAAGTATAACTAGAGCGCATGCCCCTGCGCCAACCTCGTCCCCAGGGCGCTTTTCCCTTTAGAGCTTAACCCTCCCGCCCGAGGAGTTGCAGAGATCGGGACTCAGGAATCCGCTTGCCACTGGTTTTCGTTGGTCACCGCCGGGAAGCTAATGTCTGTCACACAGAAGATTCTCGGCATGAAAAATCACCAGGTTCAATCTATCCAGCTTTTCGTGGCTCATTTCGGCACCAGCAAGGTTGTCGAGCCTCAATAACCCCCCCCCCCCCCCCCTCCCCTCCCCAATTGCACAGTGTGCTGTGTACCCGATGATTTATTTTCTGGAAGTGGTTTTTCACCTGCATGCCTTCAACGGTATTTGACAGACACAGTTTGTTTAGCCTTTGTACCCACTAGCAAATAATTTGCGTCACAAATAGTTGGGACACTCCACTTTAGGTCAACATATGCATTCTTGTTTTCAACTCTTCTTTGCTCCTTCCTTCGCAGATGTTCTTTTGGCACGTCGCGCAATCTTTCCTCAGGAGCCAATTATGACAAGAATGTCCGCGCAGGAGGCTACCTTTTCACATGAACACTGTGGTGTCTTAAGTTGTTCATAAGAACGTTGAACGGAGTAGGACAGGGGAGTGCAGTTTCCCAACATTTACGACTCAAAAACCAGCAGGTGGCATGTAGTAGTTTTAACACACAGGATACTGAATTTAGAGTTTGTCGTTAACTCGTACCTTCTTCATATCCGATACCAAAATTTGTGTCAATAATAGAAACGGATACAGAGCGAAATCATGGCTTATTTTACCCATATCATTGAGCGAAATCTGGTCCAACCGTGGAAAGAGGACAGAACTACCGTAAAGGAACAGTAGATTTCGCTTTATCCAAGATTTCTTGTATTTTCGTCACAACGTATCCCCGTGTTATTTCTTGGCGAGCGAGACGAAACTGTTGAATAATTATGCTTGTGTGGATCCCTCTTGGTCTCTACACGAGCAAATTAAACAATCTCTTGTATTGCAGTCTAACTAATCACTCAACAACACTGTCAATGTACTGATTTTAATCATGCATTTTGCTCTCATTTTGAAGAGGTATTGGCGCTGTGCAGTAAATAACTATTGTCAATCTAAAGCTTCATGAGATATGGTCAGTTAGATAATTTTCACTAAATATTCCTTTGGATAATAAATAAATCGTATGTGTTTTTTTTTCACATTAGCATGACCAACAGTTGGTCGACAAAAACAATTCTTCTCTTTCTTTCATATTTTTTCTTGAAAACTGGACGGAAGTTCTCAACAAATTACAATAAGCTTAAATATTCTATTATACACGTCTTCCGAAAATATTAACTCCATGTAAAAATATTTCGTACAAAATTAACGAGACAAGTAGTATACAAAGCCGCACAGTTTGCGATAGAACCCACTGTAAGCCATATCAGAGAAATCCTAGCAATGGTCTTAACAATCAAACGACCCCCCCCCCCCCCCTCCCCCGTGTTAATTTTGACGTCCTTTAATATACAACACCTGCTGCGCGAAATATGGCTTGTTTGATGCTAAGCTTTGAAATCTTCTCTCCTTTTTTTTTCTTTTCTCGAGGCTTACAAGGCTGTACAAAATAAGCTTGAAATACTTCAAATAATAAATAATTCACTTAGCTGTAACAAAAAACCTTCGTTAACTTTGAACCTAAATATACATACAATTACGAACAGAGAGGAAAAGGCATTTGGAAGTTTTTAGTCAAGGTAGATTTTTGGTGAGCGTCTTTGGCTAGTGTACTGAGTTACGATTGTTCAAAGCGTGCAGCAACGTTAATTCAACGAGTTTTAACGATAGATCATACACGACTGGTCAGAAACGAAAACCGCGATTTCGCGAAAGGAAACACCGCAGAAGCGGTGAAAATACCACAGAAAGATAAAACTTTAAATCGAAAGCGAATGCATCGTGTATGGTTAATACGCTCGCTAGGCAAGAAGTTAAAGACTTGAATAAGACTGACTCAAGATAGATAAGGACAAGAACATGAACACCCTAAATCGTTTTTAGTTTGCTATCTAATTAATCCAGCGTGACCACTTCTATTCTCCGTCGCCCGTATTCTGTAAACGGGTCTCTGACGCTGCCAAAAAAGTTCATGAGATTCCTGTCCTCGTAGTCGCTGACATAAACACAGTCCTCCTTCATGACATCCTGCTGAATCGAGTCCCGCAGCTGCCGAGATTTTCGCACGAGGTTCTGAAGTTGAAGCGTGCCCATTTCTGACAACTTCATTCGGATCTTGTTGAAGTCTGACCGGTAGCCAGTTTCCAAAAACCTAAAAAAAGAAGAGTATTTGCTATCAGCGAAGATAAGACGACAACCTGAAAAGGCGCGCAAAAAGATTAACAAAGGCTTCTGTTTTTACAAAGGTTACTAACAATGCAAGGCGGCAAGACCCAAATCGTAACCCTGTCGGTGCAGAACCACAGTCTGAGAAGGAAACCACAAGTTTATTGGCGGTGTGAACCACGAGACCCACATGCAATGATAGAATGTATTTACATAGCTTGTACATAAGCTTCAATCAGTAGGTATGGTGTTAAACTGGCCGATTATATAGCACAAATCTATATCTATCTGAAAATCCCAGACTTAGCTGTGACCAATATCCGAAACACACATTGAATAATTTTTGACGAAAATCAAAACAACAGCCGTGTTGTAAATGTCCGTATATTTAGCCAAAGGAATGTTCACCTCTCTTTAGTTGAGGGTTGGGGTTAATTTTCCTTGCTAAAAGACAATTTCCCGTTGCATAAGTCTTTCTATCCATGAATTTTTTACGTTCTGCACTGAAAAAAAAATTAAAGAAGACGCCTAAACTAAGCCATTGTTGTTTGCGATTTGTTATTCCGGCAATACATTTTGGGCGAAGCTCGTGAAAAGCAGTTTAACTGTCTGCAGCCATATAGCCAAGGTACACAAGCATTTCCGCAACCAAATCAACAAAAAGAAGTTTACTTGTTAGAAACAACGACGGTCAAAATTAGGTGCGGGATAAAAATTCGGTCGCGTAGCTCATCACGCGCGGAACGCGCCTGTCTCGCGCTAGAACACGTGTCTTCAATTTCCATCGCCCAGTCGATAATCTGGAGGAAAACGTGTTTCAAATCCTTACCTCTGAACCAAGCTTGACACGCAATCGGAAGAGAAGTGAGAGGAAGATAGCTCTGATGATAAACACGCAGGTCTCAGTGGTCTCATGACGAAATCTCCAAGAAGTGTATGTAACCAACTGTTCTCCTTGAACCAGGCCACAACAATCTCCTTTCTTTCAAAGTACATCTTGAGCCGCGTGAAGTCCTCCAGATTGCCTTTCTCTAGAAATTCCCTGAGAGAAAACGGAAGAAACGAGTAAACCTGTTAGCACATTTAAAGTTTGTTTACTTAAAGTACAACCGAGTTTGAAATTTTATAGCATAGCATCTTTGGGAAAATTTCCGACAAGCTCTCAAACTAAAGCTCCTCCTCGTGTTGTTTTTGCGCCAAAAGCTCCAGAAAACGATGTTCGACTGATACAAAACTGGCGTCGACAACTGACGCAATAGTTTCACTTCCTTGACGACATAGCACAATAGAATTCTTATCTGATATCATTCCTGTTTACTGATAGAATTATCATCGTAAAGCTCATAGCGACGAAAGATTCCGTCCGTTATTATTCTGATTTTCAACAGTTAAAATTGTTTTTTTTTCTGTTTTCTGTTTTGTCGTAGTTCTTCGAACTTAGAAGCTTAAAGCTTATGACTGGGCAGGCAAAAAGTAAGAAATCACAGTCAGTGGTACCTAGCTATCACAAACGAAATAAGCCAGAAACAAGGTGCAAAGTTTACCAAGAACATTTTCTCTCTCAAATATTCTGAACATGACAGTGCAAGCAGTCTGGACGTGATGAGGAAAACATTTTTTAATCCTACTCTCGCTAATATCGAACTATTCACACAAGGACTTCAAGCGTTGTTACGTTTTGATATTAAAGAATCGGAATTGATAAAAGACGTTCTACTTGAATGAAGAAATTGAATGGTTATTTATCGAGTTCGCTTAATCTGCCGGGAATGCGGCTCTTGTCACCACAACACTTAGCTCAATGCTTTCAGCCAAATATAGTTTACGTAGCTCGGGGCAATTCAGCGTTATGTGAATGAAAGGTATGGCGGGCTGCATGTGATGTTGGGTTTGCGGCTTTGTTATACAGCCATAATATCGCTAATTATGACTCGATTATTGTCAGAAGTTCAAATATCGGGGATCATTAAAATACTCAAGTGATAAGCACTAGAGAAGGCGCTTGGACGGATTCTGTGATACTCGTTGTTTAGCACACGACCGAAAGCAAATACGTTTAAGTGACGAACAACTGAGCAACCAGGGCAATATAAGTCTAAGTGTTTGTTGATTATGTGCGAAGGTTCGATACTGAGAGAATACCGCGAAACCACTTGATCTCAACAAGAAAATTCACCGTGAAGAACACAACTGTAACATTAAAGGGAGGTGCTAATGATATCTAAACTACGTTTCACGAGCAATTGACTGAACATAGAGACAAAGTAGGCGGCCCCATAGAACAGGTGCTAGCTAAGTTCTGGTGCCAACTAACTAACGAAACTACTGGAAGAACATAAATTGAAGTGTTATGCTAAAAGCTATTGAGTTGAAGCACTTATATGCCTTGTGAATAAACATAAAGAAAGCCTTTTACGTTGCTTCAAGTGGTTCATTAATTAAAATACAAACGACGCAATCTCTGTACCGTGAACATCAGCACTATTTTAGAAACACTGCTGCTGTTTGCGGTCTTCACTGCAGACAGCGGCTAACTGAACTAGCCATGTAATATCCAAATTGACTAGACACAACACTCCTTCTGTGTCACTCATGGAATTTTCAATACAAGTATTTTGGTAAACAAGAAATTAGCCTGTGAACAGGTTCCCTGATGCGCTCGTATTTCCATTTTTTTCGCCCTATACCCCACGAGGAATCCTGTTTGCTGAGTAACAAGAAATAAACAGTGTGACTGTATTCGTCTTGGCCATTAGTTTTCACTTGACAATCCACAAGGGAATGTTACTGGGTAAAAATGAGCTGCTTAATCTCCTGAAAATTGAATTTGCTCTCCAGCTGTGCCAACATTGCTCAAATGCAATAAAAAAACCATGAAGTTGTTTTGGCGGTGGTAAATAAGTCCTAATCACTTGGATTGGTCAGTGAATATGACATCCCAAGAGGCCCAATACTGCTGCTAGCCACAGGCAATGATTGATAATGAACTTCACAAAGCTAAAATGTGTGGAATATGCTCAGAAAGGCAAAATGCCCCTGCTAAAGACATCGTTTATCATCATCACAATCATTATCTGGCTCTGTTTTTGTTTTAGGTTAAGCATACTAATTTAGATTCCAATATCATTATTGAACAAGCCAGACATAAATATTTTTCAATTTGTAACTAATGAGAGGTGTTTGGAATAGCCAAGACAACAATTTTACATTTGAACAAAACATTGGTACTGATAAAGTTTATTTACGGCCGAAAGCCAAGAAAACTGAAATTTGAATATAAAAAAGGAACAAGGAGGTTTCCTTGCCTTCAAATGAAGCTGTTCATTGCTGCTGTGCCACTGAAAGCTATGCGCGATGAAAGCCAGCTGTATTCACAGTCTAGTGATTTCCTCATTTTTACAAAAACAAAAAGCTGCTGCTCTCAGCTTTTAGCTAAAAATCACTGTGGCAAAGTGCTTTTCTCTCTCTCTAAACTAGCAATGACCACTCTTTGATCAAGACAGCACACCATGAATACTTAACTGGTAAACACAAGAATAACAACATGTCTTGAACTAATAAGATATTGCCATTCAAAGTTTTTAGTATTCAAAAGTGGATTACACAAACTTGTCTGTTAACTTCTTGCCTTCATTTCAGAACACTATTTCTAATCCCATAATCTCATCTTGAATTTTTCTGGGATGCCTTCTCAGAGTCTATTTCTTTGTCAAGCCTAAAAAAGTCTCGGCTTCACAGAAAAGATGGCAGTCTTGCTGTCTCGCAAAGTGTCAAATTTACCATTCAACATACCTGCACAAGGCAAACATGTTGTACAGCCTGATTTCAACTTGAACATCAACTAAGATATCCTTGTCCGAGTAAATGTACCAAAGCCAAATCAGTCAAACCAAAGAGTGCTCCAGGCCGACCAACACATGCGGCTGTCTTGAAAGACTAATACGTTGCTAAGCAACATAGTGGATCTGGCAACTAAGTCCAGAAACGACAAGCTGATTGTGCTAATTTGGCTGTGCCACACACCTAACATGTTTACTTTCTTAGTTGCTTTTACAGAAGAATAAACTAGTTCTTTACCTGTAACACTTGTGCCGCCTGACAACAGAAGATGGCCTGTGTTCCTTTCTGTAAGCTGTGTCATTCTGGTTTTGCCACATCCAGACTTCATGAAGTCTTTCAATGTATGGTTTTGCTTTGCTCATAAAATCATTTACAGTCAACTCAATCTCCTCTGCATGCCTTGCAAGCTGTAAGATGTGTAGGTTTTAGTTAATAGTGTAAATAAACCAGACAAAAGAACTATCAAGCATCTTTGATAAGTGTCAAGACATGTTTAATATCTAATGTAAGTGTATACAAATTGAAATGTCACAACAACTTTGTCAGAAAAGATCCCAGATGAGAAACCTAGTTCTCAAGTGAAGCAAAAACAATGAATGTCAACACATACGTAATTCTCAAATCAAGTTTGTTGTAGTTCCACAATATTCTGATCTGCAAAACATTTACTTACTTCACTGTTGACATACTCAAGGCATGCTCTGTAATCCTCAGCCACCATTTCACCTTGCCGCGGCACACTGAGCTTGATGCTCTTGGTATCCAACCAGTTCTTGAAGTAGCCACAAAATCCAGCATATGCTTCAACAGTTTGGAAACCACCTTTGAGATGACCATCTATGTACATTGCTGTGATCTGATGTGCAAACAAACAAGCGAGTAGTACCATTTAATAAAACGGTAAGACATTATTACTTTTTCATTTGCTAAGTTACAATCAACATTACAGCTCCAATGATATACAGTAAGCAATGAAAAAATAACTACAATTAAATTGACACCACAAATAACCTCATAAGTTGATGTATCAATGATCACCAATTTCAAAGTTGTTAGTAGCAAATACCTGGTGTAACATGTAACTGTGCGTCACTCTTGGCATGTGCTCTGTCAATGCTTTTAATGCCTTACGATTTCCAGCATCCCTATCCTCTAAAAATTGATACCATTTCTGTTGCCGTGAAGAGTGTAAAGAAAGTTGAAAGTGTTCCTCAAGAGCTTGCCGATTTCTCAGGCATCGTTTGAGAACATAAGTCTGCATTTGCCTAATTCCGCCATGTTTTCTAACAAAAAGTTTGTATAAACTAGTCCATTCATAGTAATTAGAAGGATAGTCTTCTTGCATGTCTCTGTCTGAAAAGGAAAACAAAAGATATTCACACCATGAACAAACTTCATCCACTTTGCATGGGGGAAAGTAAGTACTAACAGATAACAGTTCAGTAAAGAACCGTGCGAGTGATGTCATGACTCACACAAACAAACCTGGGACGGACAATTTTCCTAAGACACTTTCCAAAACAGCTGGTGTTCCTAAAACACTTTTTTGAAATGAAAACATTGCCTAGCTTTTCTCTATTTCTCTCAGAACACACTGATGTTGTCTAAGGGGGGTATAAAAATTTGCATTCTAACACTTGCATACATAATAGAAAGTTAACCTTTTGCAGTAAAAGCATACCTTTCTCAGCCAACAAGATTCCTAGCAGCACACATTTGTAATGAATTAAATGGATGGCAAATTTCTGGCATGGCCAAGCCTTTGTCATTACTTTATTGCATATAAGTAAAAACTTAAAACTTTATTTGTTCACTACCTGCCACATAACTGCATAAAATATAATGTATAATATCCAAAACCACTACATGTACATACAAGACCACTCAGATTCATGAGTTACATGTAGCAAATATAGCAACCAACCATTGTCAAAATTTTCAGTAACGATATCTATTAAAAGTGCTTGAATATGCATCAGATGGTATGTTCATACCACATGCAGTTTCATATGATCTAGATCACACTACACACATGATATATATTCAAACAACCCTGTCTGTTGTGTGTTATTACAAGCACAGCAGCCCCATAAAGACTGACTGCTAATTTAGGCACAAGCTTATACAACATTTAAAACTCACCTCTGTCAGATTCATGGTAATTTGACTCAAGTTCTTCATCTGTCAATCCCCATATTGACTTTGCTTGGCTTGCTGTTAAATGACTTACACTTTGAGAAGGAGGAACAGGGTTCAACAGATACCAAACAATAACAGATGTCTTAAGTTGACTGACTGGTCTGAAAAAATTATGATCATTCTTAAGTACTTCAGCTTTGTAGAACATTTCATAGAGGTAAATGTAAGTATACTCTGGCCATCTTGTTTTGAGACCAAAATCCACCTGAAAGGAAGAAATTAATCTAACGTCAATACCAAACAAGACTAAACTGATGTCTTCAGATGATAAACGACAGATATGTTATTAAAACAATCAGGCTAACAAGATTCTAAGACATGATAGACCACTATTGGGCAGAAATAATGTCTTTTAATTTATGTACACATATGGGTTGAGAACAAGTTGACTAAAGGGTAAATGCGATTGTCAAGAAGCACTGCCATGGCTGCTAGATAAAATCTGCTCACTGGGATAGGTCGCATTCTGAAAACCAGATTGATGGTTGATTGACAGGATCAATGTCATGGGCTCCACTACAACAGGATTATCAATGTCATTTGAAGATAAAAACATCTTAAGCTGCATAGCACTTGTTCTTTGCAATAAGTTGAGAAAATTTTAAACTGATAATACTAAAATCAAGGAAGAAAAATAACCCAAATGTTTTGGGCTTTGCCATTCATCAGTGGATATATACTATAGGATGAGTCTGTCTGAGGAAGGTAAACAAATTCTGCTCTTTGAAAAATAATAAAAAAGACAGAATTTGCTAAAACAGGAAACTTAAGTGAGCTGACACGCACATACATGCATACTCAGGGCTCAAGGTGAACAGTGGTGCTACATGTACACCAGTAGCAAGAGAACACAATCATGTGAATACCTACAGGAGTAACAGCATAAATGAAATACTCGAAGCCTTTAGTGATAAGGACAAAAATTTGCAATGCAAGCCAAGCAGAAAGATGAAAAAAGATCACTTTTCACTTGCTACAAAAAGTCTGTCCATGTGATAAAGGATCCTTTCTATGGATTCTTCAAACATCACAGAATTTTACTGGTTATGTGGCATGGAAAAAAAAATCAGCATCATCTTAAAACTGAAAATTGTCTCTAGCTAGTACAAACCATGATCATGAGTTATTAGTAGTAACAACATTCACTACCCAAACTTAGAAAAAACTATTCAATTATAATGTCTAATGCTTGTTTTGCTTTGAGTTCTTAATCATAGCTAAAACTGAACATCAATCCTGGCGAAATTAAATAATTCAGTACCTTAATACTATGCAAACTTATGATGAAAACTGATGAAATCCTACATTCTCCTTGAGTGAATATTGGAACACCAAATTAAAGAGATTTAACTTGAATGTTATTTTAGTCTAGAATAACTATTTTAGACAAGTAGAAGACTATGCCAAAGGAAAAAAATAATTTTCTAAAACAGGCAATGATTCAGTGTGCAGACCTGTGGTACAAGTTGTTGTACTGGTGTACAAAAACATCAGCTGATAAGTCGAATTTGTTCACTCAGAACTTGGAAACTCTTTCTATCAAAAAGATTGACTTTCTCTGAATTTCTCGTCTAGTTTCTTATATGTCTCGTGTCTTGTGCAGTAGAAAAATTGAAATTATCCGGCACTGAAAGCATGGTTAGTCAATAATAGCCTTTGGGAAAACCCCTAATGAACTGACAACGGTTGCATGAAGAAGCGTTTCTTTTCGTTGCACACAAAAACAGATTATGAAGAGCGAGATTGCTCATAAGATAAACAAGAAAATTACCTCCTTCCTTTAGAGGAAAAAAATTATCTGCAATTAGCGACAAGCAGAGAATTTAAAGAAAGCAACAGTGGATATATTTCGGTGGCCAAACATGGTGCAGCTGCTATAGGCCTGGCCAAAGCAACACAAAACAATCGATTCCGGTGCCGATAATATCGCGTAAATTTCCTTTCAAAAAGCCTCAATTTATTTATTCATGTCCTCTTGTTCAAAAAAGCTGTGCATATTTCACCACTTGGACAAGCTCTTGTACCATGCAAAATCAACACTGTATTTACAAAAGGCACTGAAAGTCCCAAGGCAATGTCTCGGGAGCGAAAGTGAATTGATTAGAGTTGAAATGAGAGAAGGTGTAGTGCCAAGTCCGAGAGCAATGACAACGCGCGATAAAGTATCACAAGAACAGAACTATTCTCTCGTAGTATTCAACACAAGCCGACTATTCAACACCAACCACTTGGATTCACTGAAATCGATCTCTTCATTACCATTTCAATAACCCACCAACATTACATGAAACGAGGCACGCCGACGAATAGAAACACCCTCTTTCCTCCCAACCCGGATATGCCAGGCGGTGAATAGGTTCAGGCAGTTTGATCGCTCCGACAGCCTTTCTCGCTCCCCTAGTCGACAGATTCTATCGTTCTATTTACCCTAAGGCTTGAAAGAAAAATATCCAAGAGAAATAAAGCTCGAATTTCTTGGCAGCTTTCATATCTTGAATAATATATTAGACCTTAATGAAAGCACTTGCCCTCTTCGTTACTCGAATGTTTATAACGCACGAATTCTACAAAATATCACAAACGTAGCGACAAAGCAACCAAAATAGAAATATTCCGTTCTCATTAGTGCTTGTATTGTAGAATTCCATAAAATTTAGACGAAGAAAGGCAGCCTTTCTGTCAGAAATTCTGCCCGAACGGGTACGACTACCGCATGGCATTTGGAAATCGGAAATGGAAAACTCAAGCGTTGTGCTGCGTACTTCTGAGCGAATAAAACAAAGAAGAAAAGAGGACGGCACCCCAGCACGCCGATATACCATTTTTCTGTGTATTTTCCCACTGAAAGTTTGCTGAAAAGCCTCGAATTTCAGTCTCCGAACAAAGATCTTCCGTTCCCTAAACGGGCGAAGTGAAGGACTTGTATGTAGAACGAGAATTTCTCGTACTCTTGAGGTAGGGGTGGCGTACTCTTGCTTCATCCAAAAGGGCCAAAATAACTAAGCAGAATTGCAGAGAAACTCGAAACGAAACGAGGTAAATACTAAAACAATGACTCTCTTTGTCGACACTAACAAAATAATTCAAAAATACCACTCACCCTACATCGATGACGCCATATGAGATTCGAGAGGCAGAGTCGATGAAAAAGTCGGCAAGTTTTGCCCAACATTACAAGACTCCTGAAGTCCAAATACTCCAAAATAAGAACAAGAACCTCCTCGCTTAAATGAGTCAACAGCGATGGCGGCAAAATAATCCTAGACTCCATTTCCTCGGGCTGAAATATCCTAGTGTTGGTTGATAATCTATGTAGAGGCGGTACGCAGTAAGTAAACCTCCCAGAGCTGGCGTTTCGGCAACTGTGAGCGAATTTCTTCGCTTTAGGTGGACAAAGATTTGAGTCCAACATGCTTGATGGCATTCTATTCTCAACGGACCACACTTACGAAGGGACCCAAATGACTGCGGCCGACATAAAAGCTCTAGATAAATAGAAAAACATAAAGGATACCTCCCTGCTAATGACACAATATCTCTAAGACTAAGAAGGAAGCTTTGTTGTTTTTATATATTCTTTTGACACGTGCATTTCCCGTCACATTACGCATGCTCACATCGGACATGACAAGTTCCGAACCAATCAGCGTGGCCGGCGCGTGTTTAGAATTCTTGGTAGCTGGGCTGGTGTTCGTAATAAAACATAATTATCACAGCTATCTCCACGAAAGAGAAAATAGAGCGCAAAAGCTAGCGGAACAAGGGACTATAGCTAGCGGAACAGAGCACTACAGCGTGGAGAACCATTGACCTTTGGGGCCTGCTGGTTGGCGTCACAATCTTCTTGTCGAATCGAGAAAGAACTCGAGTTGAGAAGATTACCAGAGTGGGCAACATATCTGTGACATTCGCCCCGAAACATAATCCCTTTATAATTTATTTAATTTCCCTCATGTTTCGAGACAGTCAATTGCTGGCTTTAGCTGGACGCTAGACGGGCTGTTTAGAGGAAGAACATTCATAGTTCTCGGTTTTATCTCAACTGAAACGGGTAATTTGGTGTGGTTATTCGGAGTAACGCTTTCATTGGTTGCGACGCAACGAAGCAGCGCCTCTGAGCTTCAGTGGTTAGTTATGTATGTTTCTTTGGCTCGAAATTGCTGTTTATTTGGGCAATCCTTTATTGGACTTAAAGAAAGCACGCTGAAACATTTTATTTTTCTTTCGACTGCGTTCAGGGCTAAATTTACATGTTAAATGTGGAAAAACACTGGAGTGCAGACAGAACAGGGAACCGAGCAGAAACCATCGATGACGTCAAACATACACAAATCCGAATCCACGCAAATCGTTATTCTAGGAAACATCGTAAGAGAGAGAGAGAGTGAGTCAGCTCGGTAAAGAAAGACCTCGCAAAAAGGAAAGAGATGAATATTGCGCCAATGGCAGAAAACGAATGTAAATTACAATATAACCACCTTTTTGCCTCAAGGCCCTTTGAATTGAAAAATTCTTTCCAATATTCTTGACAAAAGTTTCTAACCGCACTTGAGATGTTGCTCACACTGCTGAAAGTTTGAACGAGTCGCGCGTGTTAAAGCAAGTCCGCACGCGTTCTCTTCGGACATCTAGTTCTAGGGAGGAAAAAATTTTCTTTGCAAACAGAAAGCGAATTTGTCTTTCATGATTCGCTCAAAAACACCTGAGCCAATCACGCAGCTGACGGGCCTTCCATTGTGGTTTTATTCTTTGTTCAGCTAATAAATGAAAAGTGAAATTTTAATTACTTCCCTCGACGTTGTCACTCGTTATATTGGAACAGTGTTCGTGGAAATTTGCCTTGAGTTAGGTGGCCGGCCAATGACATATTGCATCAATTAGCTAAACCGACTCGCTCGCCACCAAAACCGCCGGTATACACCTCTACTAGCATCACAGCCAATGAAGCTCTCACGTGGTTTCGCTTTCCACCGTGGGGGCAGCTGCGCTTGCAGCCTTTCGCTTGAGCTTTTGTCACGAAAACGGGTAGATGGCCGCCATTGAAAAGAAAGACGGAGGAAATAATTTGTGAAATTAAACATGGCATTGAGTCGTGGGCTCGGCTGCGAACAATGGTATTATCATTGAAATGCGAGGGCTGAATCCTTTTATATGCAGAACCCTGTTTTCAGGGTGGCTTAGCCAAACATGCAAATGACGTGTCAGACCAGTCGCACAGTTGATAAACTGGCCTCCAAAACGGACACTACACGCCCTTAAATAATGTTCAAAACAACACAACTGCTGCGCCATATTGGATGCAGACAAAGTGATGGAGAATTTGCATGTAAAAAGCTCGCTCGTTAGTATTGTAAACATGGCTATAATTGTGTTATACATCACTCGGTCCGGTCTTGAGAAATAAGCGCAAACGCGGCACGTTCTATTAATATTTAACGCAATTCACGTGACGTCATCCATTTGATAAATGCGTAATGATGCTGGCTATTGAGATGACTAATGGCCGACCTTAGGGAGTCGGACATTAGCAATACGAGCACCAACTCATTGAGACTTTTGGTGATATTGGTCTGCACAGCTGCCAAATGGCTTCGTCAAACACGCCTTCCCATTTTCGACCACAAAGTTTCAAGTACTTTGTTTTGAGCTTGTTTCCTGGCGAAGTGGAAAACTGCTCGCACTAAAAAGAGTGTTTGAGATGTATTATCGCACAAATGCAAGGATCTTGCCAATTAAAAAGAAAGAGAAACAAGGTAAAGGCGATTATCATGACAAGTTTCGCATGCCCGTTTTGAATATGAATAGCAGGTCCTTATCACTAAAACGAAAGCACTAAGCATTCTAATATTTCTGCGAAGCTTTTCGAGTGAAAATAAAAGATCTGAAACGCTGTGAACTCATATGCAAAGTTGTATTATCGATATATTAAAATATGACAACAATACACCACCAATCAGTGAGCTTCAGGGCTGGTACTGATAAAACAGATGAAAATATGATTATTCTTTTCTTAGCTTGGCCGATATTTTGTTCTTTATTCAATCGTCAGGTGAAAGAAAGAAACAAAAAGATGGCTTGATTGCACTCTTTGCCTTTTCCAAACACTCGCCCAAAACCATGGAAACCACAATTACTCGTGAAAGAATGATTAAAATAAAAATGTTGCCCGTGGCGTTGAAACAACCCTGCTTCTAAACAGTCCCACAAAATATCCATCATTTGAAACGAGCTTATCATTTGGATTCACTCATTAGCACGTCTCTTTTCAGGCAAGAAGCCTTTAACGCTTTAGCGTGGCTTCGTCCACGCGCTTTTTTTTTGCTGTCACGCTCTCCGCGCGGGACTTCCGATCATAATCAAAGGTTTAGCGAAGCGGTTAATCTCAAGAAGCTAAAACGGAAAAGATATAAGACACACCCCAATGTGACGACTTCCTTGCCAACAGATCGTGCGATGGAGCTAAAAGGAAAGTCAACGCATCTATGAACACCAGTTAAGCTGGTTTGCAATTGTTTGAAGAAAGACAAAAAGCTATGACAACAACTTCAGGGTTGTGCTTTCTGACTGAGATGATATAGGGGCGCACGTGACCGCGTGCAGTATCCGCTTATCTTTATTTTAGGAACTGATTTGCGTTGAATATGGTGTTCATGTCCGATCTCATTAAATATATACCCATTACAGTGGTTGGCTTTGGTATCAAAATATAAAATATGTGCAGAGAAAAGTCACCGGTTTTTTAAGAAAACCACACACTAATTAAATTTATAAAATATATTTAAATTCTTAACTCCTATTTATATATCTATTTAACATAATATTAGTATTTTATATTTTTACATTTGCATGTATTTATGTTAGTGTCCCCAATTAGCTATCTTTAGCTAAATACCCCGACACTTAAATAAAGTATATGTATGTATGTATGTATGTAGGACAATAATCGCTGCTTGTTTTCATTGGCGGAGCAGCATGCAGCATTGCTTGTAGCAAATTCAACGGATCGGATTCCATATGGAGAAACATTAACGTAAGAAAAGTTGAGGTCTTCACAGGAATCAATTTTTAACTTAACCAACATTTTTCTTCAATACAGTACTGATATATTTGCCTTTCTCTGTGCAACTTCTCGGAAATTCAATCATCCAACATAGAACACATTTGATGGAAAGTTCTGCAAAAATAACTTTGAGTTCTTCTTAAACTGTCTCTTATCCTTGAAGTTAAAGCAATCTTGAGTGAAGTTGCAGAAGAGAAATTGTTTTTTTCCTTGAAAGAAACGTGTCTTAAAAAAGGTACATCGCAAATCATTATTGTGTACAAAAAGAATTGTCTTGTCTTTGTGTACATGTACTTTTTATTTTCAGTACCGGCTAAAACGAGTTGCTTTCACGTAAAAGCATAACTGACTAAATTTTTTACTGTTCCATGGAGTCTTCGACGTTTCCCTACCTACATTTCCTCAGTATAACACGTAGTTCGAGATGTGGACAATTCAAACAAATCCGGCTTCAAGATACCGGTGCCCACGCTTATTCGACTTCATGCCTTGCACAGTAAATAAAAGAATCTTCCACGCTCTTGCAAAATTGAAACTAAGAGTTGGATGTAGCATACCAAGTTTTGATAGAAGAGCTAAGGTTGGATCTTAAAGAGGAAAAAAATCAGTAATGTACGACAAAGAACAAAGACACCATGACTTGTTGCTCGTGATACATCTTGCCGCTCAGCATTCGCGGAATGACTGACAATCTGTGTTTTGTCATTTCACATTGCAATCTTATAACTGATGTCAATGAAAAGATTAGTTGTATTTCCCCGTTGGCGTGTTATATAGTTATAATCCACTCATCAAGAACTTCATCCCACTAATTTCATTCCTTACCGCGCCCGTCCCGAGTGGAACAAGTGACCCCGTGAAGCCGGGATGGGCGTTTTGTTAGCACCGCGCACCAATTCTGATCCGAATTTACTCAAGTAAACAAATCATCAGGAGCGGGTGAAATCGAAACTCGAGGATTTTTCACTTACGATTGTCAATCGGATTAAAATATCTTAAGTACAACTTCTCTTGATCTCTCGACCTTTCGTGCCGACAATTACACACATCGTGACGGTTATGAAAAGCAAAATATGTATTCTCTTCTTTTTGACACTCGCCAAAAAAGGACAAAGCAAGCCAGGTATAGGACAGATGCCTCTGCAAGCTGATATTGCTTATATCTTGATAATGCAAGTACTCCGAGGGGCTTTAGGGTTTGAAATACCATGTCAAACATATTTGTGATATATATCTAGATATAATGTATTAATCTTTCCCTTAAGCAGCGTGCTTCACATTCTGTCGTAATTTCTCCCATAAGATCCTCAACCAACGATAGTGATATCGTGTTTGACGGTTTTCCTGTTTGCTTGTGTGAAACCTTGCTGTTCTTGAAACATTTTTGACATTTTAACACCAATACGCGGAAAACACTAAGGATATTTTAGTCCATGATAGAATGCTTGTATTTCAAGTCTTTATTCTCTCAGCGGAATTATCTGGATAAGGCAAACAGCACGTATTCAAGTTGGAAATTCAATTGTCTTCGGCCTAATAAATAACAATGTCAACAATATGACCCACATACCAGGAGACCTTTATTTAAAAACAACGCTATACATAGAAAAACATCTACACAGACAAAATGAAAACGTCAGATCTAAAAAGGATTTGTTTTCTGACAAAATAAAGCAAACAGCTCTCATCGTGACAGTAGCTCTCCGAATGTATTTCTTTTTCGATATCACTGTACGTGCGTGACGCTATGTCACTGGATACCCCCGCTTCCTGTGTGATTACTTCCGGTATGTACACTATTCTGTGGTTCATATTGTACAGCGGAATAACCGTGACGTGACGTCATTCCAAAATGGCGGACGAACGAGGTTTGCAGGTAAACAAAACTCGCCGCCGCGAAGTGGAGAGAATATCACTGATTTCTAACCCTGAAAAACTTCGAATTCATATTTTAAACCGCACAGAACCGTCAGTTTTTGATGGCGCAGCTAGGGAATGGATGTGTTCGGAATGGACACCGGAATTTTTGGCTTCCGAAGTCGGTGATCTTCGAACCAGCTTTCGATTTTGCGCCAGAACGGCCTCGTCCACGAGTGAAAATCCTTGCAATAGAGCCATAATGGAAACAGATTGCGAATTCGAAGAAGGAAGCTTTGGCGAGTTTATTCAATGGTTGAGTGGCTACATCGAAAGATCGGGAAGATTGTCGCGTTTCCAAAGGTAACTAATGACCAATTATGATAGATGATGATCGATGCTACGTTAGTACCCTGCTGTTAATTAGAAAGCACGTTTATTTTAGATCGGGTGTGTCTCGCCATATAATAATAGCAGTAGAATACAGGTCCAATCTCAATCGTGACTGATCTTGACCTTGCCCATACAACACAAACAAACAAATTATCTTCAGGCACTCAGGAGTACAATAAACCTGCAACCACAAGACGGCTTTCGGTTTGTGTATTGATTCCTTTTTGGATAATTATTTTAATGATAGTTAAAATATTGGCCAAGTGCAGGACATCAACAACACCGCTTTTGCATAGGAAATGGCTTTCAACAGCAAATGCAAATTGATATTGGTCGACAAGTTGCAGGAGTGGACAGATAGACAGCATGACGCCATAGAGGGTCAAGCAAACTGAGTGTGTTTTCACCAGGTGTCGTGTAATGCTATTGTTCAACTTTCATTAATCAATGCCTTCAAGAATGAGGTGTGTGTAAAACGTGACTGGTTTGCTTATGTTTATGATTTGTCTATAGAGGTCAACAAATAAGCACTGAAGCCCAGAAAACGCTTCGACCTGGAGTGTTTGCTTTGTGTTAGGAGTTTTGACAGATATATATAAAAATAACCTATTTCTATTTATGTGCACTGCAATAAGGAAACTTTTAAGCTTTCTCAACAAATGTAAAAGTTTCTTTTGCAAGGCTTTACACATCCAGTGAGCATGCATGTAACAGACGGGGAATTATATGCTTCCAAAACAATGAGTACACTAAATGGCAAGAAGAGGCAAGAACTGTTACAGAACAAAAAATGTTCATTTCAGAATATTTCAGAGATAATTCCGAGATCCTATAGATGAAAATTCCAAGACTTGGATCTATCTTTGGCACATTTTAGACAATGTACATATTGTTTTTTTCCTGTGGATCGTGTCATGTTCTTGCAGTTTCATATTGGTACTCTTAACAATGATGGCCAAATAAGAACCGTGAAACAAATGGTTAGAAGAAAACAGTTTTTACATACCTTGCTGGCATAACCTCACAGTTGGTTATTAATATTTCTGTACAAAAGAAAGCAGAGAACTTAAATCAGATCATTAAATGAAAGCATTGGTAAACTGACACTAAAAAATCAAACCTTCTTTGGCTTCTAGATTCTATCCTTGATAACATCAAACAACAGAGGCTATGATGATAGTATTAAACTAAGCTTCTTTCTACATTTATATAGAATATTATCAAAGTAAGCAAGGAAACACATGAAACACAATCCTAGAACAAAGGGTTTTACAATAATATACCCTCACTGACTACGAAAAATACCTATCATTGCACGTGCAACATCAGTAGCTTTTATCCTGAGCACATGTATTTCCACTAGTACTTAGCACTAAGGAAGACTTTACCAGAAAAACATCACTGTGATGATGCATAATCTGAAGAAAACTTAGAGTTGTCGATTCTGGTTACTTTCACATTTTGAAAAACCCAATCGGCTGGCTACATGTTGTGTTGAGCTTGAATGCTCATTTGATAAATCAAATGTCATTTTCAGACAGTCCTTTGTGGAAATATAAAATCTTGAGTGGTTGTGTGCCAGTTTTCGTTGTAGCTGTGAAGTAGGGCATGTTAATACATATACAGCAATATAGTTGGCATTTTTCATGACCTTTGATGGGTCTTTCATAATAAATCTGGTACAAACGCCAAGGGAATAATGAATGCTCTGACCATCTCAGGAAATGGAAACAACATCAACTTAATAGAAGGATATTTTTTAAGAAACTCTTCACTTGCCAGCCACACAAGTTACAGGTTTTTCCACTTGTCATTCCAACACAACCAAGAATAGATAGATAGAGTTAAACTAGTTTCATGCAAACAACCTACCTTGTAGAGCCTACAGAATGTCTCTGTCAAGTGTTAACTGGCTTAGTCATTCTGTTGTCTATTAATAAACAGCAGAACATGCAAAGACAGATACAGAACAAATAAAGTTGGAAAATGTGTTTTTATGGGGGGTGGGGTAACATCATCTGTGGTTGGTATGGGCCACTATATAGACATGGGACTAACAGGGATTGGATGGTCAAATGACTGGGATTAAGTTCCCAGCACTACGGCATGCTGACAAGACTTACAGCAATTTAGTTGAAAGATCATTTAGACATTATTATATCCTTAAAACACTACACGCTGCATGGGACAAGAGTAAGGACATGTCCAATTTGATTACATTTAAGAGCTTCTTATCTCACCAGTACTACATACTGATACAACTTGTTGGATTAGACTTATATAAGAATTAAATAAATAAAAAATCACAAAAGAGTATTGGCACTAAATCAATTTTTAGTAATTGCAATCTGAAACAAGGTCAAAATCTTGGGCAACCTCACTGCTTAGAATTGGTCAAACCACAAATTTGTGCTCCCAAGCATATTGAAAAACACTTCCCATAAATGGAGGGAGGGAGGTTGGGGAATTTTCTTTACAGCAATTACTGAATGATGCAAAAGAACAGAATGCTTGAGATTGAAAGTACATTATTCAATAGCTTGCCATTGGCTGCAAGTGTTGTGACAGTGAATACCAGGACAATTTTGACAGCATTAATAATAGCATGGGTAAATATAGTAACTACACTGGCAATAAATCAGGAATGAAAAAAATGAAGAAACTTAAACATATTCATTTGATCTAAGCCTTCTCTTTGATATTAAAATGGTTAAAATTCATGTCATTGCTTTCTTATTATGATGTGTTACAAACATAATTAACATTTTTGTAATTTGCCAAATTGTGATATTTTGGTTCCATGAAATAAAAATTATTTTTAAAAATGTTTATTATGGTAGAGCACATTGTGTTCCACAATAAAGAATTGCCAGGACATGCCGTTTTGAAGTGTAGAGTCTTGTGTGTTCGAAAGAGTAGGCATGAATCTTGATTTCAGTTTTTTAACTTTTCAGTGAAGTGTTCTGTTTCCATTTTATGTCCTCCAATTTTGACATGGACTAATCTCAATTTCCACAATACATATTAAGCAATTTAAACACTTTCATACAAGAGAAATTGAACCCTCAATCAACTTTTAATCCTTGGTTAGTGTTAATCAGCTTTTGAACAATGTGGCCCAGTATGTTAGCATATATCAGGGGAACACATAATGAAAGAGGAAGTTATACCATTTGGTTGAATTTCAGACATAACTTTTGGTGCTATGCAGATTACAAATACATGGCGGAATTATTTAAAGACTTCCCACATCTACGCCAGTCTGTTAACTGGGGCTGTTTTGGCTTTCCTGAAAGAAGTGGTGATGAATCAACAATATGGATTGGAAGTGCTGAAGCATCGACACCCTGTCATATCGATACATATGGCTGCAATTTAGTTGCACAGATTTATGGCAAAAAGAAATGGACTCTCTTCCCACCAAGTGAAACACCCAACTTGTATCCAACCAGAATTCCTTACGAGGAATCCAGTGTGTTTAGTCAAGTGAACATAACAAATCCAGATTTCAGCAGGTTTCCAGCCTTTGCAAGTGCTGTCCAATATGAGGTATTTGCATGATTACGTTTTAGTAATTTCTTGCCATTACAAGACCCTGTTAGGGTAAATTTGCATGAGTAGCGAATTGGAGATATTTATAGCACCAGTAACCTGCTAACTTCCAAAAAAGGCTCAACAACCAAATAATGACGTGACACAGAGTAATCTGAACTCGAGGCTAGTTTAACAGGACTGGTACTGGAAGTGCCTTAATTCAATTGTTTGAATATGTATGATTCACCTCTGATCTTCTCTTATAAAATACAGATCACTCATATGGCCAAGCTAATGTTGTCACCTATAGAAATCAGCTACAGATAAGATGAAAGGTTTCACTTATGGTAACTTTGCTACATGCCAGAACTCAGGAGGTTTACACAGTCAAGAGAGATGTTTTTTTTTTTACCCAAATTCTTCTGTGTTCCCCAGGATACAGCTGTTTTTATAGACAGTGCATCATCTGTCAGTCCTTTAAATTAATAAACTCAAAAGTAATGTCTAGTTTAAAATGTAAAATAACAGTCTTCAATTTATTTTGACTCTACATGATGTGAACAGGGTACATACTTTCAAAGTAAGATTGTACTTACCAAATTGATATTGATGTTTTGTTATTTCAGGTAATTCTTAAACCTGGTGATGTCTTGTTTGTTCCTAAGAAATGGTGGCATTATGTGGAGTCACTAGATACTTCAATAAGCATTAACACATGGATTGAATTGGTATGTACCTGACAACATGTCAAGACATATTGAACATACTTTAATTTAATTTGCAAGCTAGTCCTAAGTTGCCTTACTGATTGCCATTGCTGTTTTTGATTGACAGTTCTCAGTAATAAGAAATTGGTGGTGTAAAATCAAGATTCCTGGCTGATAACTTATTTGCTATTTCTTCATCACAAATATGTACTAAAAGTTGTAAGAAAGGGTGAGATTTTTATATCCCTTGAAAATATTTTGTTTTTCCATAATAAGCTATTTTGTAAGTTATGTTGGGCCAGGGTGTATATTGGTCAAAATGTTGTGCATTCCATCAGTTGACTCTCAAGCATTAACTAAGAAATATTTTAATATTTGAATGATATTTAAGGTTGTTCTTCCATTGCATGTCTTGTCAGTGATGTTGAACAGAGCTGATTACATTTAGCATGTCAATTTTGTGCACGTTTTTACTTGTTAGACTCTGAAAGCACATGCCCAGATCTACCCTCACTGTTTTCTGAGTCTTAAGAAAAGTTTGCTACAAATTTTGATCAGCTGATTTATAACATTATCAGTTACTATATAATTTTAACATACTACAAGTTGACAAATTTAGCTCATTTTTTTAATAGCAGTTCACTGGTTTTTGTTGACAGGATTTATTTTTCAAGTCATTATCCTCTTGATGATAATTTATTTTAGGCTATAATTACAATAGATGTTTATTTTTATTTTTTATTTTTACACAATGCCAATATATCAAATATCAGAAATTTCAATGTACATCACACAAGTGACAACATGTCAAATTGACATGACATGTCAATTGTTGATCGAATGGCTCAAGTCGGGTAAATGTTGCATGCACTGTACTGTACTGCATTGTATGTGCTTTAAAGAGATCTGCATGACTAATTTATCTGGCCTCTCAATTCATGAATTATTAAGCTAATAATTTAATTTGTTGAACACAGGAAAGTGATCACATTGAAAGAGTTAAGGAAGCAATGATCAGAACACTGGTAGGTAAAGAATTTTATTGCAGACATCAACATTAATATATACAGTCAAACCCTGCTATGTTGAAGTCCCAGGGGAAATGAAGTTTGAAATGGCGGGATTTTGAAATAGCTGAGGTGGCCTAAAATTTGTAAACAGTACATAATTTGAAGTAAAATTCAGTACGGAAAGAGACACTGATTACATAACGATGATCACATGTCAGATGAATCAGCAGATGCTGTTGCTATGAAAAATCTTTGAATGTTCTGTTGTTGGATTTCTTTTAATGCTTTTGTCGACCATCAAAGACAGCTGCGGCTTGTTTGCCATCAAATCTTGGTTCCCTCAGCAGCAAACAAACTGTAGAGAATTGATCATCAATACAGAACATTACTACAATGTCAGATGATCAGAATAGAGACAGCAGCGAGGGGAACAGTTCACTACAGTACATATTATTTTGAAACTGAACAACATTTGCTTGGAATTTCTTAGCAGTAATGGACACTGCACGCAAGTCAAGCATTGTGAAATCATCAACTAGGACATATAGTTCAAACAAAATACAATGTTTCTATCTGCACTCTGATGTATTCTGTTCTTGACAAATTTATAACAGGGGTTGATTTTAAGAACAATCAGTTCGAAATAGAGGGGAGTTCAAAATAGGTGATGGTAAATGACTGAAAACATAACAGTAAATCCAAGAGAATTTGACCTAAGTTTTAAAATAACAGGAACTTCAAATTAACTGAGTTCGAAATAGTGGGGTTTGACTGTAATCTCTAAACTGTTTCAAATGATTGGCAAAACCATTTTCAGTCACTTATATGCCGCAACTGGGAAAAATTCAGTTTGCTAAATCCTTGGCCTCTTGTGAGAGTTTCTGCCTGGCAGCTAAAAGGAATTGGGGACTGAATAGGTTAATAAAACCTTTTCTCTGAGGTGATATCTCTTCTTTTGTTAAAAGTTTATTAGTACTGTAATGTTCATGGAAAATTATAATGCCACAAATAAGGCACAACTGGAAATTGAGAAAATACCATACTTGGGTATCGGTTAAAATAAGCTCTCCTCTCATCTGTACTTTGTCAGGTGTGTGCCTTGAAGAAAGAGGATGGAGCTGCTGAAGAAACATGGGTGAACCCATCAGAGGTAAGTAGCAGTGCCACTCATCAGCATTTTCCTTTTTATATTAGGTTTTTTATCTGTTTTATTTTTTTATCCCTGAGATGATCAGGTCCAAGTTTAAATTTCATGATCTGTTTACTTCGTTTGGTTTTAATTAACAAGCAAAGAAAAATCAGGAATACTGTAAAATGACAGTTGTAGATCCAAGTGTAGTAAAAGATAAAAACATACTGGTTGGTGCAAATTAACCATGATCATTTCTTATAAAGTTACATGATATCAATCATTATATTATAATTAAAAACTCATTTTGTTATTGCCGAACCTCAACTAATGGCCAGCTTGTATAAGGACTCCATCTGCAATTGGTGACGAGAGTCAACTGTTGTCAGGGATGCTAACATAATTGTGGCCAATTGTCGTTGGTTGACATTGTGTTCCTCCCTCCACAACACTTCTAAATTCCAATTCAATCAGGGAGCAGTGGATGAAGAGTAACTTAATGGAAATGCCACTGCAAATTCCCCAATAGTACAGTAGAGCTAAATACAATGACACTTAAATGAAGTTATTTGTAACAGTAATTGGACTGAGTGGACTTCAATTCAGGGAGTAAATCTGAATTGCACAAAATGTCCAATTTCTAATTAAATGTCCAATATTGCTAATTATTAATCATATCAATAAAAAAATTCGAGGTTAGGAAGTCTTTGAGAACCTCTTTTAGGTGAAAAAAGTCAAAGGTATATTCAATCAGTTTTACAAACAGTAGGAAAACAGCACGAAAGAAATCCATTTAAGTGTACGTGATGGACACCTGAATGGTGTAAGTGTCCAATTACAAGTTGTAATAATTTGCAAAACTGTAATTGGACACCCTAGTGATCACATGCCAATTACCAACAAATAGGCATGGAAATTTTGCTATAGATATGATTATTATTTACAGATGAGATAGTTACATTTCCACTGGCCAGGGTTAAAATTCCATCCACTTTGTAATTTACAGGAAATTGGAACACATCAACAGAACATGGGTTACTTACATCAGGCAATACGTGCTGTGAAGCAGAAGATGGGTGATACTTTGATAGATGATAGTAAGAACCCAAAATGGAGCAGTAACCTGGAGGGAAGACAACAAAGACACACTGATGAGAATAAGAACATTTCACTGTCCACAGATGATCTTATAAATTGTATAACAACTCCTGACGTCATCAGTGCAATGACTGGCCAACTCCTTAAAAGATATAGGATTTCCCAAACAAGTGACTTGCCACTGGAGCCCTTGCCAGCTCAGGCTAAACAAACAGTGTCACTGTTTACAGATAACACTGACAGGCCATGCTCTGGCCATAAACGTTGCCAGCTGGATGACTCAGTGAAGTCTGAACATCAAGTTTCAGAATTATTGACCCAGACACCTGATGAATGTACAATTCCAAATCATCCACCACGTAAAAGAATGTGTACAAACAAGGAGAGCAACAATAATAAGAAGTAATGAACTGTTAATAACTGACATGGTATCCATTAAGCTATTGTCAATTTATTTTGTACCATCTTTCTAATAAAATGCTTATAAAATAAATGTTTAATTCTTACTTCAGTATGTTGTTTGGTTATATATATGTACTTTTAATTCTGTCACAAAATACTAGGTTATAAAATCATATAACATTATGGCTTGCACAACACGTTACTAACTTACAGCTGCTCATCACATTCACCTTTCCCCGCTTTTGTGGCAATTATCCAAATCACGCTCTGAAATGGCTGTAGAAATAGTCAAGATAAAAATGGGTTCTTGTAATGATCTTGTTTCCTTCACCTTTAGCCATAACATTTTCGGGAAAACACTCATTTGACTTCTGTCTCTAAAATTTTTTTATTGTTCCAATATTTTTAAAATATTTTTTGTAGAAGCCTGTAAGCAGGCCCAGCTTTGGTTATCTTTGTATGTGAGACTTCTCGCAGGCAATTTTGAGTAACAATATGTTGTGACAATGAAATACAATTCATCATATGCATGTTATATTTGTCTGCGCTACAGTGTGTCTTCTTGTGTGTTCAGGTAAATACACCAAATTTGCAAAGAGTTGCACTTTATGATCAGTAGTCGACAGAAGATAGTCAGTGTTTGGGGTAATAGTCACACATTTAAATTATTTTAGGGCTCAATCTCTGCACTTTATTAGACAACTTTATGTCTGCAATTTAGTAATGCTCAAGTTCGCAGTCTTCAAGTCCATTTCCCTCGACACAATTACAATGACATCAACTCCACAAAATATGTTACATTCAAGTTCTTGTTGCTGTTTTTATAACTAGATATAATTTCCCTTGAAATTCGCTGGAAAAGAGTAAAGAAGATAACTTAATAAAATTTAATATGTTTGAATGATTAGTGTTGCATATAATTTGTAGCTTAAGAAAAATTTAAAATTATGCTGGGCAGTATTTTTTTTTACACACACTGGTTCTTGGGATCTCCTGTCCAACACTGTAAGTTACAATTCACACAGTCATAAACTTCTTGTTTAAAAATGATTCATAGTGGTTTCTAGTTTGACTATTCCTTATTTAGGGTAGTGCTTCCAATAGGGCTCCCCTTGGGCAGCACCCATCAGAATGCAATATAAGAAGCTTTAAAACACCTCACCTTTATAGAGAACTGCATGAATTTTAGCTGGTGATTCGCCTCAAAACACCTGCCACAGCTCCAGCAGGTGCCAGGTCTTATTGAAAGCACTAATTACCCTTCAATGATGCCAAAGGTCAATAACTTCAGTATAAACCCAGTGAATCAACTGCCAAATACAACAGAGACCCTTCATATGTTGAAAAATACTGAAAAATACCTGTATACATGTATCTGCTACTGTCCAAATACTGATACACTGTCTTTCACTTTCAATATATGTTACTTAGTTTTATGGAAGACGAAGACAAAAAACAACATTAAAGCAGACATGTTTATTCACAATACAGAAATTACAGTTACAGACAGTGAGTTGCAACAACAACTTGAAATTTAAGGAAAATCATCATCATCTTCAGCCATCTCCTTGGCAAGCTCAAGATCTTGTTTTTCCCTTTCTCGTTGTTCCTAATGAAAGGAAAGTAAGGTATGTTCATTCACTGCTCACACAATGATTTCACCACAACTTCTGTTCTCAGGTATATTTAACAACATTCTTCTTTCCAGTGCTCATTTTTACCAAAATTTATAAACAATTTTACAAGGGACAGTAAGACAGACAGTCTGATGGCCCACAGCAAACATGGCTGTTATGGAATGCCCAAAATTAGTGTCTGGACATGAAATTTATGCTTAACTCTTTCAATGTTTGAGAATTTGGTGGTACAGCATCAAGACAGTAGACCACACTGAAAAGGCCTTGTTTACAATGCACAGATCTTATAAGGAGGAATGGAATGCTGCTCACTTTGACTTAGTAAGAAGAAATAAGTTAGATTTACCTCTAGTGATTCCAAATTCTTGCTGTAAGACTTAGGTGGAAATCGCATTGCCTGGATTGAAGAAAAAAAAAACTTGTGTTAACTTAATGGCTTAAATACAATAAGGGATATCACTTTGATCCATCACCAATATTAAATCACAGAGAAGGAAAATAAGTTAGGGGCCTTTTGATAGTAGTTCTAGCAGGCATGAAGACAAAACCTGTCAGATGCCACGTCTTCATTCTGTCATTAGTATTTAAATTGTTTTTTGAATTTTCTAATCATGAAGTATTTTCCATACCCTGACAGATTGATTATAAAGATCCAGGCAGAAGCTAACTCGCTGATGAAAGGCTCCTTGTGGTTCATTGGTTGAGTAGATGTCCACATTTTCCTGCAAAAAGAAGTTAATACACTCTTTATTATGCACACCAACTTTTGCTCAATAATTATTTTAAAACTCTAAATCTGTCTCATAGTCAGTTAAAAGGAGAGTTTCTCTTGTTGAAAATTAATATTTTTATTCAAAGTCAAGTAAAACAGTGATTAAAACAATGTTATTGTATCCAAAGATGGATTGAAAAAGAATTCCATACCTTAGACTGTACATGACCTTTCTCGTGATCTATTGTAGCATCAATGACACCATCACGAATTGCCTGCATGAAAGACAATCATTTGAAATTTATTTAAAATTTGTTGTATAATGAAAATGATTAATGTGGAGATACTTAATGATTGTTAAAGTGCTGACCAGTTAATATATTTTTGGCATCTTTCCATTGCCTTTTAATTGCAATTGCTTAGTGGAGAAATCATTGTAATCACACGCCGATAACATCTTGTTATACTATCATTTCTTTCCATACAACATAGCAAACCAACAGTTGATCAAAAACAAATACTACCATTTGTATCCATCCTTGAAACGTGACAAATTTAGCACATAGTTTTACTTTATTTAAAGCGTTAACAGTTTTGTCTGGTTACGTGTCACTTTTGACTAACGAATCAAACATTTAAAATCTTGCTCTAAAGCGACTTTTTAGACAACAACTCTTTCCAAACTTGTTAAAGTGCCCATGACATCAAAAAAAAATATTTCTCAGCTGATTCTACATTTCACCCAATGAACTTCTGCAAATTTTTTTTCGATTTGGATAAAACACAATTTTTTTATGAATTTTTAAAAATTTCAAAATTCTATTTTCTTGTGGTCAACCTCTGCCACTGATCACCAGAATAATGGCTCAAAAAAGAGGTACATTAAGGAATTTTCATTAAGACTGATGTTGTTTCCTGGATCATTAACGTTGTTAAAAAGAGCGGTAACATACCTCTCTGGCATTTTGAACTATAAATGCAGACTCTGAAGCAAAATTCCTACTTGTTTACAAGTCAGATAAGTCACAATTCAAAGCACATGTTCCTGAACATACATCACAACTCACTTCAAACTGACAAAGACAGGTGCAAATGGTGGACCAAAATGGTGGCAAATTTAAACGTTTTTAAAAATTCATAAAAAAATTACATTTTATCCAAATCAAAAAATTTTTTCGCAGAAGTTCATTGGGTGAAATGTAGAATCAGCTGAGAAATAAAAACATTTTGACATTATGGGCACTTCAACTTTTCTCAAATCCATTGCACTAATATTTTCCAAGCAGACTTTCATCAAAGTAGGTGGGCAAATCTTGAAAATAATGATAGCTCATGCGTGAACAAAACATGATAGTATGGAACCAAAACGTTGTCAATTTTGTGACCTGACGGCAAATGTTTCATTGGTCTAAAGTAACACAACCAGACAAAACCGCCGAGTTTTAAAAGTAAAACTATGCGCTAAATTTGTCACACTTCAAGGATGGATGCAAATTGCAGTAAATAAAATAAAAATAATAATAAAATGAACTGCATGTCACCTTGGCAACAATAAATTCAGCATCTTCAGGGCTGTCTAACTGAAGTTTCTGTGCAATATCAGTCAGCGAGATACGTGAATATGACAAGTTAATCATCCGAACTCCAGCCTTGATCACATTGTGGCGCAACCTGGAAATCAATATAATTAAACAACCTAATTAATATAAAAGGATTCTCTGTAAACAGCATGCCTGTGATGGACACAAACAAGAAAAGAAGATGAAATTAACCTGATTATGAGTGTGTATGTTTTCTCCGAAAGAAACTTCTCCTTGAACTTGTCTATCACTTGGTTAAACAACTTCAAGTCTCCATTCAGCACAGCTGTAAAAAAACAAAGATATTTTAACAAAAAAGTATAACAAGTTAAGGTCCAGAATTCAGATAATCAAGTTAATAAATAAATTAATGTGCATAAAGGGAAAAGTATTTCACATTCGGGGCTGTATAGTAAAACTATTGTTATAGTGAATTTTTCTTGTCCATTTCATATAAAAGTGGTTGAATGTGTGTATCAATGAAAAAGACAGTCAGAGAAAATATTCTCCTGCCTCTATGTCATGTAACACAACATTTCTGTTTCTCCCCACCCAAAGTGTACCTCATGAGCAAAAAACTTCATACACTCTGACAAGGGGAGCCAAATGGCCTTAGATATCATGGCAAATACACTAAACAACCCTCTTCAGTGAGTTCCAGTACTAAACTATGGATCATGTAGCATGGGATAACTGGAACTATTGCAGCTTGATGGTACAGAACAATGATACTACCCCATATTTTTGTGAGGTTGCCAGGAAGAGAGAGGCCACTGCAATAGTAATGTTTCTTGCCAAAAAACCCACAACACACAAGTACTGGCAGAGCTGGAACTCTCAATCACTCTTGAGTACTGTACACTAACCATAAGACTACTGGGCCTGGCTTTCTAACTGATCTGCGTCACAGTATTTTACTGATGCCCCCAAACATTCTCAAATTGAAGGAAATGTTATAATAAACAATGTACAGTGTAACAGTTTCTAAGGAATAAGACACCAAGGGAGTAATATGCTGAACACAACACAGATGGCCATGACCAAGAAAGACAAAGAAGGTAAGAAAGACAAACAAAAAAATAACATTGGCCAATTTTTTCAAACTGCACGATCCACGATATAGCTCCTTTTAGGTACAGCTGCTACACAATGCCTTTAGTTAATGTTGAACAAAACAATTGAAGGCAATCTACATGTACGAAAATGATGACTTATAAAATCAAATTTGAATTTGACAGTAAATATCCTGGACTATGTGGTGCTTCTTTTATACAACTGTAAAAACAAAATTACAACTCGTGTCTTGCTAGCTGAATATGATGGGTTATAAGTCATTTACAGCTCAAACGTGTTGGTAGCAGCAGGATTAACTCACCTTGTGTAAGCTGGAAGTATGGAACAAGTGTTTTTCTAAGGAATGGTTCTCTGAAAGTAGCTCTGTCAGGTATCTCACCAAGAAGCAGTTGAACAACAATAGCAAACTTTTGTGCCTGAAAAGGAGAACCACAGCAGAGTGCAGTTCACTTCAGTCTCATTGTACATACAACTTTCTTACCAACAAACAAACCTCATGCAAAATATTGTTAGTTTAAGGTGGCCCGCGGCTATTTTTTGGGAACGGAGGTGCTCTTTTCTAAATCGAGTTTTGGGCATGTAAACCTAAACCGATTTTTCTGATTTTTGGCAATCGAAATAACAAATGTTCAAATTTTATAAAGCTTTAAATTATAGGGCAAACAAGGCAAACGATCATGAGATATTAGCGCTTTTTAAAAAATATATTTATGAAAAAAAACGCGAATATTTTTCAAACGCGACGATAGATTTTTTTGCTAATTAATGTCAATAAGTTCAAATTATCCAACTTTTAATGTAAGCAAGTTTCAACGAAATCGGTTGGGTAGAAATTGCTGCACAGTTGACTGTTGAATTTTTGCTTCAAAATATTATGCTTGTGTATAATTGGGAGCTGTTACGACAACGTGTAAGTAATGCTCAGATCCAATGGATTATTTGAAAGCTTAATGCCAGTTAAAACGTTGCTGAAAAGTATGGAAAGATCGGAAACTCCTAGAAAAAGTTGTAAAAAGATGAAGAGGAAGAGGTTTACGATGCGTAAATTGTGAATTTTAATCTACCGATTTTTTTTCTTTTATTTTTAAGTATGAGAAAATACAGCATATATGCAAACGGCTTTATTTAGTTTCGTGTGTCTAATCTCGATGAAACGCGTCGAATTTTGCTCGCCAAGATGGCTAGTTCGCGTCTTCCATTTTGAAGCGCTTTGGAAACCCTCGTGTAACAGTAAATTAATCAAACTTGCGGCATTCTCAAGATTATTTAGCACCTGGAATTGAACATACCACGCCACATGCCACATTCATTGCTAAATAAAATGCATGAATACAAAGCTCAGCTGCAATTTTATCCGTGGCATGTTTATTTCCAGGTGCTAAATAATCTTGAGAATGCGGCAAGTTTGAATAATTTACTGTAACAAGAGCATTTTCAAAGCGCTCCAAAATGGAAGACGAGAAGTAGCTATCTTGGCGAGCCACATTCGACAAGTTTCATTGAGACTAGACACACGGAACTAAATAAAGCCGTTTGCACATATGCTGTATTTTCTCATACTTGAAAATAAAAGAAAAAAAATCGGTAGATTTTTTTTAATTCTAAAAAAAATGAATATTTTAAAATTCACAATTTACGCACCGTAAACCTCTTCTGCTTCATTTGTCTACAACTTTTGCTGGGAGTTTCCGATCCTTCCATACTTTTCAGCAACGTTAAAGCTGGTATTAAGCTTTCAAATAATCCAAGGGATCTTAGCATTACTTAAGCGTTGTTGTAACAGCTCCCAGTTATACACAAGCATAATATTTTGAAGCAAAAATTCAACAGTCAACTGTGCAGCAATTTCTACCCAGCCGATTTCGTTGAAACTTGCTCACATTAAAAGTTGGATAATTTGAACTTGTTGACATTAATTAGAAAAAAATCTATCGTTGCGTTTGGAAAATATTCACGTTTTTTTCATAAATTGATGTTTTTAAAAACGCTAATATCTCGTGTTCGTTTATTTTGTTCGCCCTAAAGTTCAAAGCTTTATAAAATTTGAACATTTGTTATTTCGATTGCCAAAAATCAGAGAAATCGGTTAGCGTTTACATGCCGAAAACTCGATTTAGAAAAAAGCACCTCCGTTCTCAGAAATAGCCGTGGGCCACCTTAATTGCTGATTGTTTTTCAATTCACATTGTTTTTAGGAACACATGACGACTACTGTATGTGTGGAAATAATTGCAGGTAAAGTGGAGTGCCACGAAATAGAAAAAAAATTGACATTATCTCATGAGGGTTGCACGCAACAGTCTTGCGACTGACAAACCTGTGGCCCTCGGATTCCTGACTGAATTGGAATTTAGAGGGGTTTTTGTGGAGAGAGGAAAACTGGAGAACACAGAGAAAAACCCTCAGAGCAAGGATGAGAATCCACAACAAACTCAACCCACATAACACCCTCAGGCCTGGGAATTGAGCCCTGGTCATATTGGTGGGATGCGAGCACTCTCACCACTGAACCATCCCTCCTCCCCCTTCCACACAAGGTAACGAAAAGATCTTCAAAAAGTCAGATAACAAAGAACTGATGCTTTGTAACTGTTGAAGAATATACTTACAGTTTGCTTGAATCCATAACCAGAATGCTGTGGAGCCTTTCTTATTGCCTGCAGGAGATTCTTATGAGCCTCTGAGTAGTCCAGCTGAATAGCTTTGATAATACCTAAAAGTTTGATTAAAAAGAGAGATAAGCTACATCAACATGAAGCCAAAAAACTAGTGAGGAAGACAAAGCTCATGACTTAGCTAGCCTGTATAATTTATATTCACTGCACTTTACAAGGAAAAATCACCCACAAAGAAAAAAATCAACTGTTATTACTTAATCCATGCTAAAATGCCTTCCGATAAGTTTCAACCTACAATCACAAATTTACAGCAGAGAGATGATGGCCTGGCCACAGTTCTTCAAAGGTCAGACAATCCACTGGACAAAATCACTATCCCTGGTCATAGATAATAGCCAACGAAACAAGCTACACCATCTACTGGATAGTGATTTATCCAGTCTTTGGATAGTATTATCTAATCTTTAAACAACTGGGTCATGATAGTTTATATTAACTATCTTTTGCAGGAGGGATATCTTTATACAATCACTCATGAAAGCTCTGCTTAGTGCCTCAGTGATATGACCATGTTTTCTTGACTGTATTTAATCTGTTACTAGAACTACTGTACCAACTACACACTTTTCATCAATTGAAAAATTTCTTCCAGCGGGGCGATTTCCGTTTTGTTCTGCAAACAACACAACTTTCAACTTGAAGCCAGCAGTGTAGGAAGCACAAGGTGATCCTTTTTCAGACATTTTCTAATGGTCTCTAATGTGATCAATGATCAGAGTAAACAACCTTGTTAACAGCGTGTCTTTTATACACAGACCAGGATCAAGATAACTATTTAGAACAAAGGAGATTGTTTTAATTCGTCGTTTATTTCTTTTGTTTCTCTGTTTAGCAATAAGTGGACCTTTCGGGAAACATACAAAAAGTTTTACGAACACGACTTGCTCGTGCTGGCACGTGGCCTTGCAAGTGTGCGATTGTTGTGGGTTGCTAGGGTTACTGAATGAATCGAAGATGGCAGTGGATTCTATTAACCAAAAGAAAGTTTATGCTGCTTTTTTATACAGTGTTTGTCGTTCTTAGACTCTGTTTTCATTATAAATAAAGCTCAGCTGTAAGTCAATGTAATTATTTGACAGAGAAACCTGCGTTGAATCGCAGATTTATCACGAAACATACGCAAATGAGAGATGCGATCGCTTCTTGTACACACGTTTTGACAGATATATCGATGGAGATTCTGACTATTGCACTTACATAGACCATTTCTGAGTTATGAGAAACAGTTAAAGCCTACAGATTGAATGACAGATTGACTCAGTAAGGTGAACGGATCGAACTTCAAGACATTCGTTTCATTTATGCACGATTGTTGCGTTCGTGTTACATTCGTTTCATTCACGCACGATTGTTATGGGTTGCTAAGGTTACTGAATGAATCAAAGATTGCGGTGGACTGTGTCAATATTCGCACAAGTTTATGCTGCATTTTTATGCAGTGTTTGATGTTCCTGGACTCTGTTTTTGTTGGAAACCAAGCTAAGTTGTAAGTTAACATAATTATTTGACCGAGAAAACCATGTTGAATTTAAGCATAAACAGATGAAACTTACGATCGTTTCTTGTACACGCATTCCGACAGATATATTATCGGAAAAGATTTGATCAATTCCACATGAGTGTATCATTTCTCTAGCCTTGAGCTTGAGAGATTTATTGACTCAGTAGGGTGCATGGATTAAAATGATGCTTTCAGGCTTCAAAATTGCTTGCAAACATTCGTTTCAACTGAGATTAACTAGAATATCAAAGCCACACATCGGCCCAAGTCTATACACGTGTGTTGTGCAAAGAATTGCGTGAAAACTTTAGATGAGTTTCAAATTAAACATATGAAGATTGAAGTTATACCGTGTATAGGCTGCACCCCCATTTTGCAGAAAATTTATTTGGAAAAAAAGTGCGGCCTATACACATGCGAATACGGTATTTAAAAACAGAGGATTTGTAAACTTCATTACTTTTAAGTAATTCACAGACTAAGCTTTTGGCATGAAATGACAATTAAAATATTAAATGCCCCAAAATTCACAGTTGCTTGAAATAAAACTAGATTATGTTGCATGTGATGCCCAATATTATGTAGAGATGTAATTCACTCTTGTTAAACACAAGTTGTTGACTATTTAAAAACAACGTGAACTGACCAGTATAATAAAGAAATCGTGCCCATTCATTTGTGCTTGCTGATTCTGGGAATGATGACTTGGAAACAAGCTTCTCTGCCTAAATTGTTAGAAAACAACATAAGATTACAGGATAATACTACAGACAATCCAGTGCTAACACTGAGCAAAGTTATCACTTTAAACTGCCTTGGCAATGAAAAAATATGTTAATGGCATAACAAAACATGAATAACTTTACAGACAAATTATACAGATTGATCTGAGAGTTGCATATGAACTGCAAGCAACATTTTAAGAAACAACCAAAGGGCTACTATCAAAAATGCACAAAACTGAGAGACCTGTTAATGTAAGCAGTTGCTTGACGTACCTGATCATACAAGTTTAGATGAAGGTAGTTTCTTAGAAGAAGATTCAATAGAATTGCCTACAAGAAAGCAATGCAAACACTAATCAGGCCAATCTTAAATTACAATATAGTTATTATAATGAAGACATCTGTTAAATAGCAAACGTTGTGTTCAGTGCTTATTATACTTTCTGTCCAGTAAACATCTGGCATGGTAGTTTGAGGCTTCACACCTCACCAGCTACACTGTATCAACCCACAGAAATATTTATCTCAGACTAATACTAACTATTAACAATAATATTGTTATTGTTACAAAGTCATACTGATTGATCATTACAAAATTACTGCAAATGTATCGTGAACTACAATCTAACATCCAAGCTAACCTAGCAATGCTGTTACTTAGTTTGCACTCTTCACATAAACACTCACCTGTCCTTCATCATCATGCCTCAGGGTGGCTGTCCTAAGTCTGGCAAGAAGAAAACTGAGAGAAAAAAATTGGAAGAACATTCCAAGTAAATTAATTTTGTTAGTACATGAAATGATGAAGTACCTGACTGTGTATGTACACTGTGCAATTCATAACTACTAACAGGAACTTGGTTGTGGGTGTGTTACCATTGTCCCTAATTTCCCATACATGGAGGGTCACATATTGAAACAAAAAAGCCTTGCTTGATTCCACCTGCATTATGAAGTTTTTTAACTCCACTGTACCTTCTGATTTCCTTCAGTCTGTCAACCAGTTCATAAGCACGAGAGTGGTAAAAGTAACATTTCGCCAGTAGAGGATCTAATGTCCTTCTGTTGTGTCCTAAAGATTGCTGCATCAGTAATTCTGAACATTGAACTGCCTGAAAACAATGACAACAAAGCATCCAAAAGGTAGATAAATTAGATAATGAGTGGCAAAAACTTGAGTGAAAGGCTAAATGCTGACCAGGGCGTGACAAAAGTGCTGTCCGATAGCCCGGGGCTAGTGGAATGATTCTCTGGGTTAGCGTCTTTAGATCACAGGTTGCCCGACGGGCAAGCCGGGCGGGAAGCAATTTTTTTATGGCAAATTCAGAAATAAGTGTGGAGCAAACAGTTCGTGAGGGAAAGTGAAACAGTACAAATTTTTTTCTAAGTTGAAATGAGCAATGTAATGTAGCAATGACAATGACAAAGGCTTTACAGAACATGGAAGTATATTATCAGCTGTATTATGGCCTTTCAGTTTTGGAATTCTCGTTTATGTTCAAATTTTGATACAAAGTCTGTTGTTACTGCAACAAGCATTTGTTAAATCAAGTGTTTCTAGATAAGTACTGTAGAATTAGTTGATCCATGCTCCACATTGTTAATTAGCATGTAGTTTGCGATGTAAATAAATTTTATTGTCTTTATTGAATAAATTAATTTCGGGCTACCACCTCAGAGCTTTGGGCTAGTACAATGGAATAACAGCTTGCCCGAAGGGCAAGCTGATTTTTTGATTTTTGTCTCACCCTGCTGACATACACTGTACATACCGGTATATAAATTTACAATTGTTGTAATGACTTGTACATGTACAGTGTAAACAATGACTGTAATTTGTTGAATAATACATGTGTAACTGTTTCACTGCCAAAGGTGGTGTGTCCAACAACTTCACTGATTGCTGGTTATGGTTACTGGACACAAACAACATGCAGCAAAGTGAGCATTCTACTTTTAATATTATTGAAAAAAGTCTCAGTAAGGCCTATGTGGCAGCCTGTGATATAGTGTAGTTCTCATGTAGTGACCTTATTACATGTAATTACAAGCTTTCAAACTGATGTGTGCAAAAAAATGTTGTTTGGTAAAAACTTACCTCGTTGTAACACTCTGTATCAATGAGATGAATCAAAACTAACAAGTGAAAATAGAATTCAACTTCTGGTAATGTTGCAGCAGCTACCAGTCTGGCACTGCGTGGTCTAAATGGTGTTCCAGGCTCTGATTCCATTGGCTGAAAATGATAGTGAAAATTTATTAAACACACTTAGATTCCAGTCTCTTCCAATAAATCATCGATTGATATAGATTGGCAAATACTTTCATGACAGATGTTCCAAGTGAAATTGAGCTGCGAAGCGGCGAGTGTCCGCCGCTTAGAGCGTCTCACTTCTCACCTCTTCGCGACACGCTTTCACTTGAGTTTAGAAGAAGGAGCAAGAAGGAACTGACAACACTTCTGTGGCGAGTAAATCACTTATGCATTGTAATTTCTTTCTGACCAAATGATACGTTCGCGGCATGTTTGATTATGTTTTGTTTAACTCTTAATTAGCCGTGACACACGGGCGTGATAGGAGCTACCGTGGTGGATCAAAAGTACACGGAAGGGGAGAAGAGGCCAAGACAGTGGAAAGACAATCGAGAGAAAAACTGCATTGTGATAATCGATAACAATCGATGCCAATTGATAACAACCGATACCAATTGATAAGGTCACAAAAATCTTCTTCATCAATTGCTCATCGATTATCAATATCAATCGATTAATCGATAACGATTGCCATCGATCATCGATTTCATCGATTGGTAACGCCGGGGTACAAGCGTTTTTTTTTCTTTCTTTCTTAGTGTTCATTATCATATACCACCATACACCAAAATATCAAATATACTAGTAGTAATCAGCGATTAGGGGAGTGCGTTCGACCTAAGATGGAGAGTCAGGTAGTAGCAAAGAAGCAAGGTTGTTGGCAAACTATGCAATTTAATATGCCTCAAATGGAGCGATGAGGATGAGCGAGAGAGGAATCTCATCACACAACATTTTGGAGGAAAGATTGCGTGACGAGCCAAAAGAACATCTCTCTGCAAAATAAACTGGAATTTGTCGCATCAAGAAATGGGTTGTGTTCTTTTCGAAGGGGTTCAATAAACTGTGAAAAAATTGTGACACTGTAGCAGTTCTTGATATGTTAAAGCAGAATTTTTCTTTGCTTGCAAGCTATGTTATCGCAAATTGCGTGTTACACTGTTACACAAGAAGCCATTCAACCGGACGGAAACATGATCTGTCATCATAGCAGTGATTGTTTACCGAAGGTCAAAAAGAACCTCAAATAATGAATGGCACGGCAAATTCTCATTGATGTCAGAATATTGTAAAACAACGTGAATAGAAGTCGCTCCTAGCACTTCATGTGACATTCACAAAGCGGAAACGTACAAAGTCATAAATGAATGGGCAATTTGCATTCATTTTTACACTAAAATTCATATGGAATAGAAATGAATTATCATGTACACGACAAATAATTATTTATTTCACTTTAGTTGTTTAATATCTTTTGGCACTACACAGAGCACTACACAACTTCTAAAACTCCACAGACTTCTACAAATACTTTCACTTCAATTTGAAAATAGATCGAGGCACAGCACATCAACTTTTCGTTCAGGGTCAATACACTCATAATATTCAATAATGATTTCCTCATCAAAATGCCTAAACATTCTGCGAATAACTATAGAATACAAATTCAAAGAAGCGATAAAACAATTTTGATCCTTATTCTACTCACTCGTTTTACATGAAATGCTAACGATTTGAAATTTTAGCTAGTTTTGTTAATCGTTTTGCATGCAAACACGCTGGTTTACCTTGCCTGTAAAACAACGAATCGAGTTATTCGATTCCCACTCCTTTTACGACGTTCGGTGGCTGATTAAAACTCTTCTACCTTGGATGACAACCCTCCAAACAGCAGCGATAACAGACCATAACACAGGACAATTTTGTCGAGAGAAATCACTCCAAACAGCAAAACAGAAGCACATGGCATGGAGATGACGTCATTCGCCCCTGAAAAATTTTCTGGGGGGGCCAAATTGACAACGTCATACGGTCCATAAAAGCAAGAGTTTTTCTCGATTAAGGTGCGTTCAAAAAAACAACAACAACAAAAGATGCTGTCATATTAAAGAAGAAAGACATTGCTCATAATTCACTTTCTTGTAAATTTTTATAACAACACACTCAAAGACAACAATACTTACAATATACTATTTACACTTTATTTTTTGTTAACCCGGCATTGATATTCTTTTGAGCCCAAAAAATATACCTACCTCATCCAGAAAAGCCAACAAGCCATCTCTTGCAACAGATGCTGTAAATAAAATAGCAAAACAGGAATTACTTAAATTACAAACAAAAATGAGGATCACTCTGTCATCCTCATATTAAGGTAATTCCACTGAATTGCATTTGCATCCTTGCTGTACATAATTTTTCATGCAATTAGCATGCGCACAAGCACGTGTACAGAACATTACAAGATTTCCTTCAGGTTAAGCTCAGCAAGGCAATAAATGGTCATTTTCTTTTAAACAAGCATAGTGACCCCCATTTTTTAATGACATACAGTTGACTGCAATATATTGCAATTTAAAGTAAAGTTTGAAACTCTTCTTCGAGATATTTTTATTTGAATGCTGTAAAAAAAACACATACTGGTATTTAGGGAGTGCTACTTACGTGTGCACAGAGCAAAATCTTTAACTTCTTTCATAATCTTAATTCCAGTTCAATTAAAATAGTTTGTTATGTAAGATTAAAGTCTATTTTGTTGAACTGCTTCATTATTTTAATGCCACAAATGATTTTTCCTAGTAATGATAGTTCCCTATTCGGATTACTAGGGTTCGCAATATGTGACCCTCCACAGGAAAACAGGGACAAAGGTGATAGCATGCTCACAACACGCAAACACAACACACTTAGCGTGTCTTATGTCACGGATATGTGCATATTTAATCAATATAACAATGCAGGACACACTAGCTTTGTTTCGGTATATTTAGCACGCTAAACCTTTTGTTTCGTTAAGTGTGCTCGAGGTCACGCTTAGCGTGCAACTTAACACGCTAAACACTCAAGAACATGCTAGAATTATGGTGGAAACCACCCATTCACTGCAGATTATTTTATTCGTAAATAACTATAAATATGAGAGACTAACACAAGCGAAGAAGCAACATCAAAAGTAAACGCCTTATTTATTCGAGTTAAATGTACGATCTACCGTTTCCGAGCCGCTAGTGTTACAAATACTTGAAGATCAAATCAACTATAAAATTGAGAGTAAAAATATTCCTTACTCAAACTTTCATCGTAAGATACATTCAGTTGCCATGATTCAAAAGGCAAAGCCCATTGAGTTTCGACTTCTTGGATGTTCTTTGGTCAAGTTACGAACCTGGAACCGAATCTCCTTGCCTTTCGAAAATGGCGTCACTGCCTAAATGAGAATGGAGCTAAAGACTAAACAAGAGAACCTTGGGCAGTTCCCAGGAACCGAAGTCGCAGCTTTTGCTAAACTATGCACAGTCCGAAGCTTTCTTGGATGTATTCTTGAGAAATGAAATTCGCAGCAAAAAGGATCAAAGCAATTCAATACAAGTTATTACGACGACCTGGTTATTTCGTTTTCGCAAATAAAAGGATGGTATGTTTGTTTTCATGAATAAAGGAATGGTAGGTTGAAAACATACCCTAGACAGTGTTTTCGTTTATTCTGTTGAATAACACAATCTTTCTTCGAAAAATAGGTTGGTCACGCTTTGCGTGCGCGTTCGCACTCTCAGCGTGTTGTGCTTTTTAACACGCAACTGACACGCAAACTTTTGTTTTGAAGCTCGACACGCTTTTATTGTTCGACGGCTCACGCTTCTTTCTTAGGCCTCACAGGCCTTATTGTGTTTAGTGTGTTCTGTAAAACAAAAGATTTACTAATGAGGCAAGTTTCAGAACACGCTTTAAGCATACTAAAATCGAAATCTATTGTTTTAAAGTGGAAGCGTGTTGTGAGCGTGCTGTCACTTTTGTCCCTGTTTTCCTGTATTAACCTTGTGGGTCATAATTATAATAATAGCCATCCAAACGACCACAGTAACCACAATTTTTTATTGCGTTTTTTGTAATGCTCATAACATAGTCATAAACTGGACCAATTCTTAGAAACATGAAATACATTACAGCACTTCAAGCTGCGACCATTTTGGTCGCCATGGCGAGTGGAAATAAAATTTGGCAACTAAATTTTCCACACAGGTCGCCAATTTGGCGACCAGTGTAATGCAAAGGGTGGCTACGCATCAACATTTTTTTTTTGCAGTTCAATCACTAAGCCAAACAAATTTGACCACAAAACTTTTCATTACAACTATTTCAATCGCCTATCTTACTTATCTGTTTGAATTAAGGATACCTCATTGCTCAGACTCCTAATTGTGTTTTCATGCCTTCGATCATGGAACCGCCTATAAAGTTTGCAAACCACATTTCCTTTCCATTGTTTTAGTGTACTGTACAAGAATTAAACTTGTTTTGCATGTTTATCTTCCTCCTTTTCTGCATGATGATTGGAACAGTTCAACAAAAAAAGTCTTCAACGCAAACGAAAATAACTACGTTGGAACGTTCTTCGAACGATTTTAATTTGGCTCATAATGGTCAGCGGTATTACTTCATGTAAGGCAACATAAGGTGTCCTGCTTTAAAAACGCTTTGATTTTTGGCGACCAAAATTTTTCTGGCGGCGACCATTTTACAAAAGAAAGTCGCCAAAAGGCGACTTCTGGAAAACTTGAGCTTGAAGCACTGCATTAAATAAATCCTTCTTTTTAAGTGGAATCAACTTACAATTTGGAAAGAAGCCACAGATGAGCTTTCTGAGGACCGGGTGAGTTAGCTTCTTCCTGGTGGTTGGAATAGACCTCAGCACACGAGTTAAAAACCGAGGTTCCTTGGATGACACTGACTTTTCAATGTACTTTACTTGGTCTTTCAAGTCTGCATAAACAAAAAAAGCAAGGACTTATTCTACAAGCAATGCTTGAGTAGTTTGAAGACAACACTGTGGAAAATCAATGAATGGCGGCTATTGCTTAACTCAAAGCTTACAGAGTTCAACAACTTTCCAAATGGAATAAAGGTTAGTTTTTTTGCTGACGTTTAAATTTTCCGTCATTCTATAATACCTAAAATTCCGGTTATAAGCCCCCCCGGTTATTGGCCCATCTACCTGGAAACAATAAAATACATCCAGTTATGAGCCCCCCCGGATATAAGCCCCCTCTGCTGGATGACAGTATTGGGCTAAACTGTAGAATACCAGGCCACTTATTTGCATCTCATTGAATTTGAATAGTTCCTTTTGTTTCTATATGCTTCGTTCTAAAAAGCGTTCAGAGATATGTAAATAAGTGGCCCGGTATTCTAAAATCGCTCCCAGTATTGAACAGGGCTAAATGTTGCTTTATTATGACTTTTTAACTTAAAAACGAATTTCAATCAACACTGCCGTGGCTCGTTTCGAAAAGTTTTTTTATTCCGCTTATAAGCTCCCCCAGATATAACAGGGCTCGAAATTGCGACTCACTGGTCGCCAATGCGACCAAAAATTGAGTGCTGGCGACTAGATTTTCAGAACTGGTCGCCAGCTGGCGACACACGCTTTGTCCATTAACTTTTCACTGCTTTAGCATAAACAGAAGAAATTTTTGTATTTAAGTCTTGATATGGAGAAATCATTGGGAACTGCTGGCTAGAAGACAACTCACTTTTCCTTTTCCACTAAAATAAAACTAAAGATTCGATTTCACGGTCTGTTAATTAATGACACAAAATGTACTTCGATACTCGTGTTTACCAGCGCCATATTGTTTCAGCGGCTTCTTTAAAATAGTGGGATCGCGGGCGCACTTCAACACCGCGAAAACAATGGCGGCAGATGCAAATCAGTTGCAGGATTTGCGCGAGTTTTTACTGGCGGGCGATGAAGATTCAGCGAGAAGGTTAACTGAAAATTTAAATCCTTTGTCAGTCGTTAATGTTGAAAACGTAGATTTCACCAAATTACCAAAGGACATCCTTGGAACAGTTATCGACAAACCTGGACACGATGATCATCGCATCGCAGCTCAACAGGAAATGGAAATTGTCTGTACAACTCCACTTCGCTGAGCCTGTGTGGAAATGAATCACAATGTACCAGTCTACGTCTTCTTGTTGCCAGCGAACTTTTCTTTAATGCCGAGTTTTACGCGACTCATGAAGCATTTAAAAGGACTGCAGAGCTCACAAAGATTCCCGAAAACGTGTTATTTCCGGTTGCTTTGACAGCGAATGGCGACAGAGCTATCGCAAATGGTGGAAGTAGAATTGATGCAGTGCATGGGCCGTAAGAGAATAAAGAACTGCGGTTTGAAGAGGTAAAAAGCAAGGACAAATTCTCAGGTTTGTCTATCTATGGAAACAATGAACTTAGAACGTTCCATATTTATTTCAAATAACCGAACAAAACACCGTCACGAAACCAATTTTTCCTTTTAGTCGCCAGCTGGCTCCTAAGCAAAAAAGTTAATTTCGAGCCCTGTATAAGCCCCTCCGCTTATAAGCCCACCCAAAACCCCTTACGAAGTTGTATAAGCCCAGGGCTTATAACCGGAATTTTACGGTATATATGTCGGTTTAACAGTGCTTCGTGATTATGGAAAACTTTATTGTGATATGAAAAGGACTTTACCTTGCCGGTAGCGGCATTGCTTTTAATAACGATACTTAAGTGTACTGAAGTCTTTTGTTATTGTATAAAACAGATTCCATTTTGCCATGGGTCTGTTCAGTTATAGATCACAGAAGCCATCAAAATGTGGTAAGAACATCGCTGACCCACTCGCCTAGCGGCTTGTGGGCCACTTTTTTGATCTTTTTTTTATGTCATCTGTGATCTATAACTGAACAGACACACTGCAAAATGGAATCTAGTTGTTAAACAGATCCGGCCTTTTTAAGCTTTCTTTTTGGTTCAATGAATGATGATTGTAATGAATGTAAAAATATAAAAAATAGCAATAATAAATATACCTATCTAACCTAATAACTTGTTGACACCAATTTTTGAAATGCATATTATAAGGCCAGAAATAATCTTTTTTTCCACCTTAGATTATCATAATATCCTGTACCTTCTAAAACAAGTCTCTCTTTTTCTTCTTTCGATACTTCAGCTTGCGGCTCCTCTGTCTCTGCGGTATCATTCTGTTTCGGTGCCTCTTTCATTTCCACGTCTTGCTTTGCCATTTTTACTTCTTTATCAAACAATTAATGTCTGATCTTTTGAATTTTTTTCTTCGCTAAAGCACGTTTTTATGCGACGTCCGCCGACACATCCGCCATGACACTGCACATAAAATTGCGCATACTCTCTAGGTGAGGCCGCTGACGGCTCAACCTAAGATGGCGGCGATGGCGGTCTGTTTTGCGCGCAGAATGTGGTTTGGTTTTGTTTGGTTTTAACTTGGTTTAAAATGCATTCTGAACTAGCAGAAGTTATTCCTGGCATCGGTAAGATGTATTAAAATGTTTTTTCAAAGAAATAAGTAATTTTTTTGTAAAAACGCAGTATTTTAAAACATTTCAATATTTCTGATCTCCAAACACTATGCGCAACGATTTGCCTCCATCATAGCCATTCTTCAGACATTCTAACCTCACCTCGGTTTAAAAACATTGTCTCTCAGGACGGGGTGGCCAGTACTTGCTAGTAAGCAAATGAAAACTCGGGCACTCCTAATTCTCCCAGGTCAGAAAATTTGAACATGGAGAAAATATCTGCTACAAATGAATTGAATTAACATTTTGTTTTGTTTCCCCGCAAAGGTCTCGGAAGCACACTGAAGGGCTCTGAAGATGTGAAAAAGGGTTTGCTTCAAGAGGAAGATCCTCTACTGGTAGAAAAAGCAACACTGCCAGTATGTGCGCAGTGGGTATATACCGATAGCAACAATTCATGTGACGGTAACCAGCAAATAAGATATACCCTGTTACCTTCTAAAGCGGGGATGGCGCAGTGGTGAGAGCACTCGCCTCCCACCAATGTGGCCCGGGTTCGATTCCCGGACCCGGAGTCATATGTGGGTTGAGTTTGTTGTTGATTCTCGTCCTCGCTCCGAGGGTTTTTCTCCGGGTTCTCCGGTTTCCCTCGCTCCGCAGAAATCAACACTGCTAAATTCCAATTTGATCGGGAACAGTCCTACGTCTTATACATGAGCCTCTGGCTCGGACATTGAGGGTAACCTCGTCCCACGTATGGACATTAAAATTGTATTTACATTTACATCACTTCCTTCATGCTGGGTCGCCCACTACCTCTCGGAACGAGTTACTTCATTGGATCTTAAAACAAAAGATAACAGTTCATAACAATGCCCCTAGCCCTGAATAACAATAGAGGTAGTGTTTACAGCGAGCAAATGAAAGTAGAGGTTCCAGAGAGGTAGTGTCTTACTGTTCATGCTTGGTGATCGAGTTGTTAATGTATCAAGAAATGCAAATATTGTTATCACACAACTACCTTGGCCAAGGGCAACAAAACCACAAGAATAATAGTTCCATTTTACCTTTGGTAAAATTTGGCATTTTCCTTTGTTCTGGAGTACAGTAATATATGATAATGAATACAAAACAAATTAAAACTACCAGATTGTACCAAGAGTAAAATTGAACCACAACATGAAGAAAGGCAAAGAGAGTAGCAACACAACACTTCCATATGGTGTAAGGCAAGAGTAACGTTTTGCATATTCAAATGATCAGTTATTAAAATTATTATACGAAACTCCTCTCAGTGTGAGCTTGGACCGCCTGTGTCTAAATTGGAGATTTTTATTAAAAACAACCAGAAATCATTTGGGATAACTTGATTGAAAAGGCTTGAAATGAAGCAAAGCAGATGCATTTGTTAAAGGGAATAAGCTCCTTTGAATAATCACCGTTTTAGAGCTTGAGCATGGCATTGTCGTTCAGGGGTGTGGCTCTTATTTGAGGGTGGTGCTTATTAATACTTTTTGTTCTCATGCATGTGTGGTGTTTATTCAAGTAAATATGGTACTTGTTCATATGTAGCCATGATTTAGTGGCTTAATATGTTGGAAGAGATTTTTAACTGTATTGTTATTACAGTTTAACAAGTGCAGAACTGTACTACAAGTTTAATCAAGTTTGTTTCTTGTCAGTAGTGATGCTATCCTGTTGAATTTGGAAATGTTAGCTTAGCTTAGTTCCTTGTCCCTGAGTGGGGGATACGACCAGGAATTTGGAAATGTACCTCAACTTATATACAATACATGTGGCTTGTCCTCATGAATGTCCTCATAAATGTTTATACCATAAATCCCAGTTATAAGCCCCCCTGGTTATAGGTCCATCTACCTGGAAACAAAGCCCCCATCTGCTGGGTGACAGTACTGCTTTATTATGACTTTTTAACTTAAAAATGTATTTAAATCAACACTGCCGTGGCTTGTTTCAAAACATTTTTTTTATTCTACTTATAAGCCCCCATGATATAAGCCTCTCCATTTATAAGCCCACCCAAAACCCCTTACGAAGTTGTATAAGCCCAGGCCTTGTAACCGAAATTTTATGGTATGTGGCTTTTTTAAATGTATGTCTTGTAAATTGTTTGCAGGCCCCCATTTAAACCAGCCTACGCTGAATTGGGTGGCCTGTTGAAATATTGCATATAAATAAATAAATAAATAAATTGTATGTTTTGTCTACAGACTGGTGTGTTTGCTGTGCATGTTTTTGGCTGCCAAAACCTGTACCTGGATGCAAGCTTTCCTCCTGAACACTTTGGAATTTATGTTCAAATAACAGTTGGTTCAATCACAAAATGTACATCACTACAGTCACCTTTCAAAAAGGGCCGTGTTGTGTGGGATGAGATCAAGAATTTCTCTGTCATTGTAAGTTAATAATCGAGGAAGGGAAACTTTTCTATTGATGTGAGTTGAAGGGATATTTTCACCAGTACTGATTGTATCTTGATTCTCAGATGGTCCATAGTTGCTCGTTTTCACTTCTGAGTGAGCAACCTCCAACCATCTGAGAATCAGGCTCTAGCAGTTGATACATACAATGTAATAATATGTACATTACATTTAGCTTTCAATATCGGGAGCCATAAAATCTAAAACCAAGGTATCAAAAAGTACACAGGTAATCCAGTGAATCAATCAAAACTTGAAGCCATGCTTCTGATTTATTGAGAAAGTGTGCAACACATGCCATTCATGCCTTTCGTACTACATAAGTGTGTAGCTATGGCACTGGACTCACCCTTATATTGGTATAGAAATATCTGTAGAGCTGTATGCTTCTACACATGCCATTCATACCTTTCATATTTTATAAGTGGGCAGCTATAGAACTTCGTATTCCCTTATATTAGTACATTATTTTCCCTTTGATGGAACAAAGCCATCAGGTTTTTTTGTGAGACTTAATGCCCCAAAAAAACATGTAATGTAAAAAATTTGCAAATTTGTCAATAAATGTAGTTTTCTATTTTGTAGTGAAAAGTGGAACCCTGTTTGTGTGGTCACCTCAGTCATAACACACTGAATAAGTGGCTATATTTGACTAGGTGGACATAAGGCAGGGTTCACCTGTATAATTTGAAAAATAAGCCAAATGTAGTCCTGTAAATTTAAACACACTGTGCAATATTATTAATTTTGTTCTCATTTTAAAAATATCATCATTATTAATTAAATTAAATGGCTTATCTTTTCAGATTTCTCCTAAAGTGACCAGTTCAGTAAACAAAGTGAGCATTGCTGTTGTGGGATTTGACAAACTTCAGCCAATCCCAAAACACAAACTGCTTGGCAAAACTGAGTTTCACTTGCACAAGTTAGCTAAGGTTTGTGATTTACTTGGTTTCAGTCCTAGACGAGACAATCTGCATGACTGTTCTTTTAGCCATTCTCCCAACAGTAATTTAAGGTGGCTTACTACAGTTTTTGCGAGCCAAGAGCACGTGCTATGTTCCATTCATTCTCATGTTATGTTTTCAATTTATAGAAACAGTGGTCCATGGAGACATTTGAGCTGCACAACAGAAAGAAGCAGGTACATTGTATAGTGAAGGGTTACTGAACAGAAAGATAAGTAGAGCAAGTATCTCCCTTCCTGAGAATAACACATATTTGTGACCTTCCAAACCCCGATTCCAGACTCTATCTGTCTTCAAGTCGGGATGGTGGATCCCAAATGAAGCTCAGATCATGGATCTTTTGTTGGCCTTTGTCAATATGTCCATTGGCGCATTTTGCAATGTATTGTAATGTACACTATCAAATGAACACAGACTGAGGATGTTTTAAATCTTTCTCCAATGTGTTTTGTTATTTTCATTGCAGTATGCTGGAGATCTCCAACTAGAGCTTGCTTTTGCGTATGGCTTATATGGTTATGGCTTGTGTGAGCAGGTAATTAATTATAATTTTATGTGACTGTAAACCCTATAGGTACAAAACTTGACCCTACCTGGGATCTTGGGCCAAGAAAATCATAAAGCACAAGGGACAAGGACACAGTAAAAACAGAAAGGATATCAGTTTGGGAAAACTTGACTGCCGAAACTGATCTCATACAGGTGACAGCTACTAACTGTAGAAATAATGACACCATGAAATAATGAGACCAAGACTTGTAAAAAAAAATTGTTTAATTTTCAGTCTTTGTCACATAATATTATTATGTAGATGCCAACATCAGCAACATGTATTTTCAGTTTTTGGAAGGAACAAAATAATAATGATGACCAACATCAACTTTTGAAGTAAACAAAATACCATGAAGCTAGCGCCCGGAATACAAACCAGGTTTAATGTTAACAGACCCCAAATACATAAAATGACACATAAATTTGAAATTTCAAAACCAATGAGATTAGACATCAGTGAAACAAGAAGTTGCTAGCAACTTAAAACCGCACTTATATTTTTTGCTAATTAACAGCTTTCTTCCTCAAAAGTCAGGGTTAAATATAATCTGTTTGCACTAGGAGTAAAGGACTAGCAAAGTACTCATGCGACTCACACAATCCAATATTGCACCATCGCTCATAGCCGTTGTGAAATTTATGATGACGTAATGTTCTTAATCTGGATCTTCACTTAAGACATGTATGGGCATGATTTAAACAAAAAGGAAACAAGCATGCCACTATTGGAACACTTAGTAATAACTGCTATTTTCTTTATGTAAAAGTCACGAATAAATGTGATTAGTTTGTTGCATGAGTGAGAGCCCGTAGAAAGGTAGTCACGCGATACTAACATTTCAAGCTTAGAACGGCGGTGTACGGCGTTATTTTCCCTACCAATGATGTAATCCTTGCAAATGCTTACCTCGGCCAAATTTCTTTCCTTCAGATCTCTGAACTCGCGTCGATAAAACAGGCAAAACATTTACTTCAATTGCCTAAACCCACAAGAAATACTTGCAAAATTGCAAACAAATTAATGACCGTCGCTTCTTGTGAAATAAACTTCTTTGACATGCAGCGAAAGTGAAAGCTACAATGTTAGTGCATTCCATGGCTGATGTAATACCTTTTTAACCGCGCGGCCATGGGCCGAGCGCGGTTCTTGCTTTACACGGGATTTATTTATTTATTTATTTTTTTGTTTTTTTTGTCGGTGACCAGACCCAAACCTCAGCTCGGCCAAATTGTGATCGTGACTTTTAATCATGCAACCTGTGATGTTTATTCACCAAAAGCTGTTAAAACATTATTGTACAGAAAATGTTATGGATATTGTTTTCTTCATTGTGTATAAAGTATATTTTCTTTTGGTTTTATCGAAGCGTTGGACTCGAAGCTAACATTAAATACACTAAAAAAAGGTATTACGTCAGCCATGGGATGCGCTGATGTTGCAGGTTTCACTTTCGTTACGTGGCAAATAACGTTGTGTTTTCTTTGCAACCTTATATTGGCAAAAGCGACGGTCATAAATTTGTTTGCACTTCTGCAAGTATTTCCTGTGGGTTTAGGCAATTGAAGTGAATTCTTTGGCTGTTTCATCGAAGCGAGTTCAGAGATTTGAAGGAAAATGAAATATTTGCGAAGGTAAACAATTGAGCGTGCCTGAACGTGCAGGGGTTACGTCATTAGTAGGGAAAAAAACCAACAAGCTAAAGATAGCTGGGGATAGCATAAACTTCGGATTGTGTGACTTGCGTGATTACTTTGCTAGTCCTTCACTCATAGTACAAACAAATTGAAACAAGAATGTCGGAAAATGTTGCGGATATATTTTTTTTATTGTGTGTAAAATATATTTTCTTTTGGTTTTATCGAAGCGTTGGATTCGAAGCGAATATTGAATACACTAAAAAAGGGTATTACCTCAGCCATGGAATGCGCTGACGTTGCAGCTTTCACTTCCGTTATGTGACAAATAATATCCTGCTTACTTTGCAAGCTTATTTTGCCACAAATGATGGTCATTAATTAGTTGGAAATTTTGCGAGTATTTCTCGTGGGTTTAAGCAATTGAAGTGAATTCTTTGACTGTTTCATCGAAGCGAGTTCAGAGATCTGAAGCACTTGCAAGGATTACGTCATTGGTAGGGAAATTACCGCCGTACTAAAGGTAGCCGTGAACAATGCAAAGCATAAAATGTGAGACTCGCGTGACTACCTTCTTACGGACTAACTCACGGTATAAACCAATTACATTTAATTGTGACTTTTACATTAAGAAAATAGCTGTTATTAACAGCGTTCAAATAGCAGAATGTTTAATTCATGCCCATACATGTCCCAAGCGAAGTTCCAGATTAAGACCACTACGTCATCATAAATTTCACAAGGGCTATGGGCGATGGTGCAATATTGGATTGTGTTATTCGCGTGACTACTTTGCACAAAACAAATTTAATTTAACCGTGACTTTTCTGAGTGATAAACCTGTTAATTAGCAAAAATGGAGTTAATTTAAAAAAGCACGGTTTTAAGATGCTTGCATCTTCTTGTTTCGTCGTTGTTTCTTTTTTTGTCGGTGACCAGACCCAAACCTCCAGTCGGCCAAATCGCGATTGGGACTTTGCATCACACAACCTTTGATGATGTTTGTTCGCCAAAACCTGTTGAAACATTACTGTACGGAAAACGTTGTGGGTATTGTTTTCTTTATTGTGTATAAAGTATATTTTCTTTTTGTTTTATCAAAGCGTTACACACGAAGGGAAATATTAAATTCCCTAAAAAAAGGAATTACGTCAGCCATGGAATGCGCTGATGTTGCAAGGTTCACTTTCGCTACGTGACAAATAATGTTGTGTTTTCTTTGTATGTTTATGTCGGCAGAAGCGACGGTCATTAATTTGTTTTCTCTTCTGCAAGTATTTCTTGTGGGTATAGGCAATTAAAGTAAATTCTTTTGCTATTTCATAGAAGCGAGTTCAAAGATTTGAAGGGAAATAAAATACTTGCTAAAGTAAACAATGAGCGTGCCCGAACGTGCAGGGGTTACGTCATTAGAAGGGAAAAAACCCAAGCTAAAGATAGCCGGGGATAACGTAAACCTCGGATTGTGTGACTCGCGTGACTTCTTTGCTTGTCCTTTACTCATAGTGCAAAAAGATTTAGCTTAACCACGACGTTTGAGAAAGAAAGCTGTTAATTAGCAAAAAATATAAGCGTGGTTTTAAGTTGCTAGCAACTTCTTGTTTTGTGTACTTAACTACTAATGATGTAACCCCTGCAAGTATGGGTACGCGCAATTGTTTACCTTAGCAAATATTTAATTTCCCTTCAAATCGCTAAGTCGCTTCGATTAAAATGCCAAAGAATTCACTTCAATTACCTAAACTGACAAGAAATACTCGCAAAATTGCAAATAAATTAATGACCATTGCTTCTGGCGAAATAAACTAGTCACGTAGCGAAAGTGAAAGCTGCAACATCAGCGTATTCCATGGGTGATGTAATACTTTTTTCTAGTGTATTCAATAGGGCTGCAACGATACATTTTCTTAGCAACCGATACATATCTCGGTACAAGTGCCACGATACGATACACGATACGATACATCATAACATACAACTGACAAGTGACGTAATGTTACTAAACTGCTTTGGAATCTTTAATTTCCATTGATAACAATTAACAAATGGTAAAAAATAACACAAGAATATAACGAGAAGTGTCTTACTCCTTGGCCATCGAAAAAACTTTGAATCCAAAGTCTTTCCATACCTTTGACTTATAAGAGGACGGTGCCAGGAAGACATTTTGACGAAAGAACCAACGTGACGAACGAACCGCGTGTTTTTGTTGCGGGCGCATAAGACTGTGTCAGCTGACAACTTATTAAAACTACGCATGCTTTCGTGCCGCCATCTTAAAAAATACGTGACTGGATCGGAAGCATGCAAAGCGATACTAAGCAACGACAAAGCCCTGTGGCTAAAAAAAGGCTTGTACTTGGGTAAGGAGTCATAAAACTGATTAAAACAGTAATTTCTGAATGTTGGTAAAGTAATTTTTCATTTTTGATGAGAAATATTTTGTTGTTTTGCGATACAGCGATATCCAATTCAAATATCGATATTCGTATCGTGACAAAAAATATCGCGGTTCACCGGTGCACCGGTGTATCGTTGCAGCCCTAGTATTCAATATTCGCTTAGAATCCAACGCTTCGATAAAACCAAAAGAATATATACTTCATACACAGTAAAGAAAACAATGTCCATAACATTTTCCGTTCATTAATGTTTTAACAGCTTTTGGCAAATAAACATCACAGGTTGTGTGATTCAATGTCCTGATCACGATTTGGCCGAGTGGGGGTTCAGGTCTGGTCACCGACAAAAACAATAATAATAAATCCCGTGCAGAGCAAGAACAGCGCTCGGCCCATGGCCGCGCGGTTAAAAAGTTATATTTATAGAGGATCTCTCTTCATACAATGTGCAGTTCCAGGAAATATCCATACCCACCCCATGGAAGATCAATGGAAATTCTGTGGGGATGGGGGGGTCTCAAAAGCCAAAAGTTTTAAAGAAAAGTACAGGGGTGGGGGGATTCAAACCAATAAACCTTCCATGGGAGTGGTATGGATATTTTCTGTAACATCACAATACAACATGTCCCCTTGCTTAAGTCTAAAAGTTATCTAGTTACGTTAATAATATCTTTTAGCTGGAAAGCCATCATCCACCTCGATATTATGTGCAACAAAGTGCATTTCCACATATGGAACTTATCAGCAGCACATCAGGGAACAGTTCAGGGTAGTGTACATAGAGTAGATAACATTGCAGTTCAGTGTAGTGTTGTAGAGTACAAGACAGTACAGTTCTGGTTTGCAAAGATGATATTTCCATATCTCCTTAAGCAGTAGTAAAATAACTACATTGTATATTTAAAAAACACAAAATAACTTTTTAAAGACATGTTTCGGCATGACTCATGCCATCTTCAGTTTATTGAGAATTTAAAATCTAGGGCTATATTTATACCCAAGCTACAAATACAAAAATAGAAATGTATACAAAGTAAAATTACAATAACAAAAGATAAACGGTAAAGTCGTTACAAAGTGGCAGGTACTGTCTGGTACTGTCTGGAACAGTAAATACTCACAGTGTGAGCTTTAGACCGTTACTAACATGCTAACATGCTGCACTTGAGTGTTTAGATCAGGTTTTAAACTGTTAATGTAAAATGCCTCTTCTAATTTAAGAAAATAAACGGCTTTCTTTTTTTTGCAAAGATGGGACTTCATGTCTGAGTGGCCAGCAAGAACAATACATAGATCTCATGAGTGATTGTCCCAGACATTATCTTTTTGCTACCTGCAGTCTTATTTGTATCTATGAACTACATGTACCATTATTATAAACTGAATATCGAAGAATACATTATAGTTAGATGCCACGAAGTATTAAGGGTCTTTCCAGTTCCCCAAGTAACTGTTATAATTGTTTATTATTTATCAAGCAAAACATCCAGGGTCCAATCCAGGGTCGAGCATTGTTCACTTTGTTTTTCAATGTTTTGTTATTATTTAATTTGTTTCAGAATTGAGTTTACTCCCAAGAAAGTACCACACCCAAATATCATTACTTTCAAAGAGAAAATGACCAACTTGGAGCCAGAATTCAGCCCATACTACTGTAAGTTCTATAGTCATCTCTTAACCTACTTGTATATTTTCCAAAATTGATAGCTGATCATATTATCGTAAGTTTTTCCATGTTGCTGTAAATTACTAAATGAATGTTAGTGTGATGGTTAAGGGGTCGTTACAGTGGAACCTCTCTAACACCAAAGGAGCAGAGCTGAGTGTCTGCATTTAAGAGGTTGAGATTGTATGTGACTTTTTCACCGCAATGCAGACAGCAACTTCTCAATGAGCTGGCTGAGGTTCAACAAAAGCAGACGTGTGGAGATTTGCAAATGTAAGCTTTTTGACAGAAGCTTAGAGAAGCCCTCTGAGGAAGAACCAGACATGATTCCCTGCCCAAGAAATCCAGTGACACTTCTAAATCTCCAAAGAAGAAGAAGAAGAAGCAGAAAAATGGCAAGAACTAACTGGCACTGAATCAAGCACAGCGAGGTCCATAAAGAACAGACCAAGGGTTGATAGTATGGTCCCAAGCAAGCTTGGCTAATAAGAGATTTATTACATGACTGTGCAAGTAATTGAAAAAGAGCTGTGGAAACTTTAACTGGCCCAATACTCAGGAAATATTAGACAGGCAATGAAGCATTGTGATTGCTTCGTTATTTGTTGGCCCTCTCAACTATCGCATTTATATAATATATTAACAATATTGATTGTAGACATTATTGGTGTATACCATGACTGTTCTTTGCATTTGCAGCTAAAATAAGTTTTACACCAATTGATGGCAAATCAAGACCTCTGCTTCAGCAAAAAATGACAAGGTAACAACAAAAACTACTATTGATTAGGAGCCAATTACATTTATTTAGAGAACAGAAAAAAAGGATTACATTCACAACTTAGATTTAATAGGCCTTATGCGTGATAGCGTCGTATGCTCAAAATTCACCGCTCTGCCACCTTCATGCAGTTTTCATGTGGGTATTCTTTTCAACTTTGCTGCTTTGGGAATTTGCTCCTGATAAAATTTACAAATTTGCATTTCCAAAGCGAGGCTTGGTGGTGAATAAACTAGCCAGCGTGATGTAAACATGCATAAGGACTATTTATATACAAATATTAGCTGAGTTTCTCCCTGGTATCTTTCTTGTAGAAAAATCTATTCTTTGTCAGAACAGATTCAGTAATCATCAAATTTTTGGTTTGGTGTTTTTTTAAAAAAATGTTTATAAACATCATAGTCATGTCAGTTCAGTCAAAAGAAGGCAGATCGCATAGAGAGAACCCAGGCAAGGGTTCTTTTAGCCTTTCAAAGTTAGAAAAACAGCGTGATTTGATCTTTATCCTATTATAAAGACATAAAAACAGCAGTTTTATTCTTATTAAATTGCTATTTGATAAAATTGCAACCACATAATTTGTGTTATTGATGATAGTTACTGCTTACTATTAGGTTGAGTCAGCTGTATTGTGATTATTCTCAACTCACCACAAGGAGCAAGAGAATCGGTTTTGTAAAAAGACTCCTGCAGGAGAAGGTTTGTTAATAATTTTATTCACATGTGAGGTAATTTGGGAATAAGCGAGTTTGGACACAAAGTAGTATACCGGTATACAGATTTCATGGAATATGTCACTGCATGCAAAAAAAACAACTGTGTGATGAATCGCAATGGTACATGTGGGAGTATATTCAGCATCAAATTTTGCTTGCTTAGTGTAGTGTAGTTTTGAACGAATTGAACTTCCAAAAGGTACCAACTGACATGTACGGTCAAGTTACAGAATAAATTATTAGGTAAGCATTTCCCCTCCCACTTGTAGCAGTCATTCTAATGAAGCTAGATTCTTTCAACTCAAAACAAGCCTTCCAAATTCCTTCAAAATGTATGCTGCTACGATCCTATTTTTTAACAAAGGAAGGCACCTTTGAGTCAAATCTTCTGTCGATAGTTACATGAGACAAATTTCTTGTAAACGCCAACATCAATTTCTGACAGATGTAGGAACAATTGACAACGGCAAAGTAGGAACTCTCGTGGACCAGGTCTCGTAGCCAGTAATATATTTGACAGTAACTTGTTCACGGTTTTCAGGACATGCATGGTACAATGCCAGGAGACCAAGACAGTGACTCTGAGGGTTCGTCAGTGGAGAACCTTGGTGACGTCACTCAGTTTGGTTTGACAGGAGCGCTCGCGCAGATGGCTAACTTGACATTCATGGCAGGAGCTCCTGGTAAGCAGTAGATTTGCCAATTGTTTGATATGTTTTATCAATCTATGACAACAACTCAACTTGACAACAATCAAATTCCATATCACAGTAAAGGCAATGTAATACGGATAGTATTTTCTTCGTGCAAGGCATTGCAAGTTAAGAAGCGTTGTTTTTCGTATTACCACCCTTATTGCAAGTTGTGGTAACAGAGTTGAACTCTTGTCTACTTCGCGCAACATATATCTTGCAGCAACTAGCCTGTTCCAGGCTCTCGTGAAAAGCGGGCGAGCGAGAAAAAAACGAGAGGGGACTAAGGCAAGTTTTTTCCTCTCTTGCCCGCTTTTTGCTCGAACTACCGAGAGCCTGGAACAGTCTATGCCGCAGCTTGCAATACGGGGCGCTAATACGTAACAACGCTCTCATTTGAAATATAACAATGGTGTGTGACAAGATGAAAGAAAATGATGCCCTTATTACTGGGCCATGACGTCCAAATGATAGTTTTCCAACGTTAAAAGACTTTAAAGAGGCGACATAAGGCTTATGTCGCCTAAGCCAAAAAGGTTTTCTTCAAATACCCTATCGCAGAATCATTTGATAGTTGGCACAGTACTTTTAGTGGCTGTCATGACTTTTCCGTAATCTTGTTTAGAACTCATACAGGAAGCCGAGACACATCTCTCTCACGGACCTTTTGTTGCTGGTGGCTCAACAGAGGTAGGTATAAGCAAATTTGTAAATCAACCTGGATCTCGCTCTCTCATTACGTACGTGATCGGCAAACATGCAGATTTTTTATGGGTATGTCTCTGAACCAGAGGTGTCAATAGTTTAAGGGTCACAACAATTCCCGTAGTCCTAGAAAACAATAGATGGAGTGTTTATAACGGGTGAATGAAAATAGGCGTCCAGACAGTTGGTGTGTTGCTGCAATGAAGTGGTGACAGGAATTTATCATGCAGGCATGTAATATGTTAGATGGAGACCAGTGAGATAGTTAATAGCATCAGAGACTTGTCAGTGAATTAACACTACACTGGTGCTCCTAGGACAATGGCAAGAGAATCAGTGTGTTAGGGATGGAGGTGGGGTGGGGGTAACGACTGTTTGCTTCTAAGTGTTATCATTTGTCTTTTTTTAGACTGATGATCAGCTCAGTAAAGACGAGCAAGGTGAAAGCTCCAAACGATTCTGTTTAGTAAAAGGCGCTCTAATCTACTAAATATAGATTATTTCTTTCACCCTGGGACAATATTGAACGCAAACTGAACAACGCTTGAAATCAGCCTCTAAAAACGGATTTGCGGCCTTAAACAACTTGTTTTAGTGAGTTAAGGGGGGAAAGCCGTTTCGTTGTAATGACAAGCAACTCCATTACGTTCACTTGCCTACTGACGGTGATAAAAACAAAGATCTGGGTTTGCTGTCCATAAACGAGAAAAGCCCCGTTATTATCAGGCATTGCCAGTTGGTAACACGGGTTTTCCTTCAATGTGAATTTGTCCAATTTGTGCGTTTCTTACACATCTTTTAATAGTATTTGCTACAAATTCTGCGATCGCTTGATATAAAACTTTGAAATAGATATGAAGTCTACATCTTTGCTCTCAGTTTTAGTTTTATACTTAGTGTAATCTTGACACTTGATGTTGTTTTCCGCTCTGGAAAAACCCTGCTCGTTACTTTTTGCTGGTGACAAATTTATTGACCCTCTTTGCCAAATCATCAATATGAGTCTTGATTATTTAATGATTACGCCTATTGTAGAGGATATTCCACTTCATTCCACTACAATAAGTGTATTCGTAATCAGATTATTATTATTATTTTTTTTTTTCTTCAAGGTGTGGCGTTGGAGATTCAAGCATTAACTGGTTTAATGCATATATCTTATTAGACGTTTTGTTGTGTAGTATCGCCGAGTATTTTTACGAGTTGTGCCGTATTTTGACGAGCCCGTAGGGCGAGTCAAAATACAAACACCGAGTAAAAATTCTCGGCGATACTACACAACAAAACGTCTAATAAGAGATTTATTATCCAACAAGCCAAAATGTTATGTCAAACTAGTCAAAGCGGGCGAATTTCGCGGATATTTATTTGCCGCGAATGCGTGACAGAAGTATGCGAAGCGGGGGCGCAGGATATCCAGCTAACTGATTGGTCAACAAGAGCACGAGAACACGTCAAAAACCTGTCTAACCAGTTCTCTGGAGTACAAATATCGTGTGATATTTGTACTCGTTTTGGGCGTTATTTGTACTCTACGAAGCAGTGTTGGATAATAAAACACGTTAAGGTGGCTCAGAACAGTTTCCTGCATTTTTCAACACCTCAACTTTGACGGATCAATACCAAAAGTCTTTTTCAGTTGACCGAACAATTATGGTATCAAACAGATGCCCAATGGCCGGTAAACAAGTTATGGCTATTTTTTGGAGATTGCAAGTTACCATAGCAACAGTATAACCTGTTAAAAACACCCTTAATTTTATCTTTAAGTGCTTATAACTCGAAAACAAGTCGGGTGACCCCCATTTTTTATTATCGAAATGTAATCAGCAGTATAAGATGCAACTTTCTGCAAAGTTTTAAAAAAATCTGCACATGGCGTTCAGAGCCACCTTAAATTTACGAAAATTTAAGATAGCTCTGAACCCCATGTGCAGATTTTTTTAAAACTTTGCCAAAAGTTGCATCTTGTCTTGCTGATCAAAATTTCATAATAAAAAATTGGGGTCACCGGGCTCGTTTTTGAGTTAGAAGCACTCAAAGCTGAAATTAAGGGTGTTTTTAACAGGTTATAGTGTTGCTATGGTAACATATTGTGTAATGAAAAAGACAACAACGTGTTCACCAATCATTGGGCATTTCTTTGACACCATGATTGTAGCATCAACTGATAAAGATTGGTTATAATGACAGATCGAAATCTAAGTCTTGGAAAGTGTTGGAAACGGTAGCCAGCCACCTTAAACCGTTTTTGACTCCCTCAGTGTCAAGTGCAGTGGATGGCGGCGAAACATCCGGAGAATCACCACAAGCACAACAACCTGAAGGCCAGGTAAGAAGCCTGTTTGGCAAGTTTGTTTGTCTTCATATGAAGTGGAAATTGTTTGGGTACACATCACTGTGAATTACATGACACAACCCTGTCTATCATGCAGTCGAATAAGAAATTTATTGATTTCATACGAAGGTCGATTAGTGGAAGAACATTTCTTTGGTTTATTGTCGTGTTTGCGTACCACTGAGGTCATTATGGCTGTACTAACCCGAGTTGAGTGAGGGTTGTAAACACCAGAATTTGTTGTTAGAAATCCCATTTTGTTTTGGATATCGGGTATATTGCGAGGAGCTGTTTCGAGTTCTTCCTCCTGAGAACTGCCGAATCCGAAGATATCCAATAACTTTCGAGGACTGTTAGTCGGATAATCCGAAAGTTGCCGAACATGCGTATAAGACAACCGAATTCCGCTCGTCCCGGGGAACCCTTCAGAACATGATACACTATATCTCCGCTATTGATATGGAGATGAGACTTGTAAGCGACACGTTTTAACATGTTGTAGGTGGAAGTGACGCCAGATGATTATGAACACGACACAGACGATGAAGCTGATATCATGGCTGCTATGGCGTCCCGTGGCCGCCGCTCTGCTGTTGTCGCATCCAAACCATCGCAGAAAAGGAAGTCAAGTATTGACAAACGAGCCAATCCTTAATTTGGCCAAACGCGACCATGACAAGTGGTCAAGAATGAAACAAACTAAAAACCCACTTATCACCAGGCAGAGCAACGTATATTAAAAGCACGTTTGACTTGAAAGCTTGCAATCTGTTAAAATTTGCTGCATTTTTTAAATAAAATTTCACTTTAAACATGAACAGTAGTGCACATACATGTTTACATGGTCAAAGATGTATAGTTGTTTTATGTTGCGTTTTCATTCAAATTCATCATTTCATGGAAACTCAGATAAACGTCCCAACAATCTTGCGTTTCAATCTGATATTTTTCGGTGTTTCATCAAAAGTGAACTTTCATCCAATATTTAACTACCCGAAAAAATAAAAACCAAATTGGTAACAAGGCTTGGACTACGGCAACGGGGCCAAATAGTATTTATTGACAAATATTTCAATTGAAATGGAGAAAAAAAAAAACAGTTAGACGAACACGTGACACATACGTCACTGCTTCCCCTCATTTTTGGCGCCAAACTTTAGGAGTGCAGGGTGACATGTGCAATCTATTCTTCTTTGTATTTGTATAATACATTGGCATTCAAATTGAAAATTTTAACCGTTTATCCATTGTCACATGTTTTCTAATCGAACGTGAGACATGGCTCCAACTTATGCTTCTTATGCGCGGGAAACACGTCACGCTCAGATCAAATTTTCTTCCGCTTTGCGGCTTCCACTTGTACGTCACGTGGTGTTTTTGAGCTCATTATCTAGAGGCTAAGTGCTTGACTCCTGATTATTCCTTTTAGCGCTTTGTAGTTTGAGAGCTGTTTGGCAGGCATTTCCATTGCATTCCTTCTGCATTTTTCTTTAGCCTAATTAATATGTGTCACACTCTTGCTGGCGAACGTAAATTTGTCGAGGTCCTAGAAATCTAAGCATACAAATGCGGGTCCTTTTGCTCGTAAAAGAAAGTATTAGAGGTGGCATGTGTGTGTGTGTGCTCGGGAATAATATTTCCCGAGACGGGAGGTCTGACAAATATAACAATTGTATAAAAAGAATGCATTTACCTTTTGAATTCTGCTAAAAATCCGTAATTCTCGTATTTCTGATTAACAATTGACTACTCGCCCTCGTTTTCCATGAGCGAATAGTTCACGAGGTGCACTAATTGTTTTATTAGAAGGATGGCAGTCCAAAACCTACAATCTTATATCTTATCAAGAAAAACTCTCTACACTAAGCAACGCGCGCTCGATTGTGTTCTGTCAGCGAATAGAGCACAGCTGAGTTCCCCCCCGGGGGGGGGGGGGGTACTCCCTATAATGGCCTATATGGGGAGGCTCCGCCCGAAAGGGGTACCCTTTTCAGGCTTTAGGTATATAAAAGGGTAGGGATTTCACAAGTTTAGGTTAGTTTTTGAGTACCCCCCCCCCCCCCCCCCCCGGGCTGAGTTACTACCGTGCAATAGTGATCAGAAGTTGTTGTAACCCAGAGCGGAGCGTACCAATTTTAGAAAGGAACCTCCTGTGTTTACTGCAATCGCCTCGCGCCCCTTCACACTGCTCTATTACAGCAGTGTGTTTAATATTCTTTTATTTTAGTACATTTGTCAGCGGGAAATGGTTTTTATTACAGCAACCACGAAGCGTTAACAAATTAATACAAAGGATGAATTCTCGTGTCCTTGACCTCGAAATAACTACAAGAATTATAGGGTTTTTTACATCTAAAACGTAGCTTGTGACATTCCGAAAGTGTGCTATATATCTGTTTATGTGCTGAACGTGTTTCTGGCTAGTTCCCGTTCACAACAAAAAATAAATAAACAAGAAAAGGAAAAGGAAATTCTCACTGGACGATTGACACCTCAGTTGTCATGAGTTGTTATTTCTTGAGCTAAATCTAAATTTTCCCGTCAGGTTTAACTCTGGGGGCTCACGTCACGGCGAGTATCATGCAAAGTCTTGAAAAAGATTAATTAAAATTGGAAACGATACATATCGTGAAATCGTAGCGACAAAAAACCAACAAAGGGGATTTCACTGGATTTAGGATCAAGTTTTCAAGTTAATTGATTTAAACTAGAATTTTTCCGGCTCAACAATTAAATCAATAATGATTTTCAAGTTGTTTTCTGTTTCAATGTTGTCAGTCATGTTGACCGTACGACGTGCTGTACTTTTTGCGTGTTTCTGCCGTTAAAACGTGTGGTATTCTTTTCCGCATTGTACATTTGGAGTATGCGAGAACCACATCGGGAACAAAATGATTAATCACCGCGAAATTTTAATGACTCCGTTTTCGGTTAGCTTTAGGCTTAATTTTAATCCTCTCGGAATTAAAAGGAGTGTATTAGGCCATCTTGGAAGTTACCTAGGCAGATACAAGTAAGTTTAAATAGAAAACGACTTTTTGGAAGGTAACAGGAGTAACATTAACATTACCAGCATGCATGTGACCAATCTTTACTCCCTGTATGTTTGCACGAGGTAACATAATGTGCCACCTCGCATGCTTCATTACTTCAACAATCGGTATCGATTACAATGAGCAGAAAGAATAACTTGAGATTCCTTTACACTTCGCTATGGAATCTTTAATCTTCTTCACTTGTTTCCATGATTTGCTAGGTGTGCATTCTCCAGTGTTGGACCTTGCTCAGCAATGGCGGAGAGAGTTCGTTTCCGAAACAACTCGTGTTTATGCGCCATTGCGGATTCGTTTCTAAAAGCACAAGCGATATACTCAGCACTTCACTGAATGAGGGCTTTTTTCCAATTTCAGTACGTGGTTTAAAAGTAAAGCTCAGTGAAACCAAAAAACCTGTGAACGTGTTTGTTCCTGTATGGTGTCGCACCCAGGGGTTTAACACCCAATTACAGAAGAGGAATAGATGTAATGATAGGGAAATGTCAGGCAAGTTTGAAAAGATAACAAGAAGAAGGTTTAAGTTATTTATAAACCATGGTAGCTATTGTTACTGAAGATTATGTTCTTGGTTGCATATTCTCGCCCGTAAAGTGTAAAGAAGAATTTTGTGGAATTCACGCTTATTGAACAAATTTAAACAGGTTCTTGCTAACTCTTGAACCAGTTTTACGTGTACTTCCCCAGGAGGTAAAACATATGTACCTAATTGACTGTTCGGTTTGGCTCTGATGCCAAATATTCTAAATTTGGGTCGCGTTGGTATTTAAGTTTTGCTGGGAGATCTAGCGATAAGTGATTATGTCAGAAAGTGAATAAACCAGCTGATAGAATGCCGAAGTGGCCAGTATTTGATTGTTTGTGAAACGTGAATAATTTTAAGCGTGAAGTGCAATGTTTTGTTGTCTCACGCTGCGAAGACTTCAGGGTCACCTCAGTGCTGACGTTTTAAAAACACTTCCCTTTTAAAATTATTCTGGAACGTGGCAAAGACTAAAGGGTCTCGTGTTCAATAGCGTGAACCAGGATTTCCGGCTTTTCGTATCTTACATAAAGCGGCACGTATACTTTAAATTAGTAAACAAAGAAGCAGCGTGGTGTACAGCGTTTGACCAGAAAGGTTGTTTTGATATTCGTGACTTTGGCAAAGAATTCTCATCCGTTTTCTGGTGGAAATTTAGAAAACTACTCAAGTGAAAGTACTGCCCAAGTGAAAGACTGTAAGTAAATAGACAAATTCATACTTTTTCGTAACTTGTAATGCGTTTCTTAAATACGATTACACTCTCAGTACCTTGGTAAAAGTATGTAAATAGTTATTACGTAGCAATCAAAAGAAGCAGTTTCTGTTAAATTGTATATTGTTCTGAAATAAGGTCGTCAAATGCAACGTTTTTTATACAGGGGTCGGGGAAATGACGTTATCTTCCCGGCGTCGTAAAGTGTAATGTTCTATACTTCGTTTCTGAAAACTCTGCCTGATTTATCAAATAGTGTAAGGTTTTACGATCTCAATTTCTACACAAGCGGCTCACGCGGAAGATAAGATCTAGAATCACCATGTTCTGATTTGCGATTCCGTTCACCGAAATTGTTGTCATTACCAAGAAACAGATGGAGCACGTGACTCGTGTTTTACTACACGGCCGGGACTCATTTCAAGGTTTTTGTTTGTGTAGCCACATGCACAAGTTCGTTGCAGTGTTTATGCATCAAAACCTTATTACTTTATGTGAAAATGTAGACCACACAAACTGACCAGTTTACACGATATTCTCGCGTCAATTGATCAAATACATATACACTGTAGCATCTCAACTTCCGCGCCATACACACAACCCGCATTCCATTTATCTTATCTAATCCGATTTGTTAATATGTGTTTTCACTTGGTCGCCGTCAAAGCTGAACAGTTTCTTTGGAAGTAAATCCATGATCTGAGCGTTCCGTGAACATATGGATTAAGGTGGTTTTGCGTTACCATGGACACTAATACACGTCATTTGGGTAAACTCTTGCGTAGGGCGCGCGTGATAAATTGACGTGATGACAGGTTTCCGAGTAGCCTCTGCGATTGCGTCACGAACCCAAAACTGCCGACATCTGTTATGTATCTTAGGCGTTGTAGAAAGATTGAGCTTTCGTGACGGACCCAAGAGGCGTTTGAAAGACAGCTGTTTTTCTCACATTGATTTGTAATTACCGGTTACAGCGAGTAGCCTTTGGGCTCGTCACGAGAGATTACGTGACGAACCCAAAGCTCAGTTTGGGGGCTGAGCATGCGGTAGCCTCCTATGCAGAAGTTCTTTTGGCTTTTTGCGCAAAAAGAACGTCTGCGTGGCAGGCTTTTAGTGCGGATTAATCATAAAAAAAAACATGTTACCGATAAACTATTCAGTCGTACATACCAGTTACGAAACAAAGGGTAGTTCTGTTTTGTTTGGATCGTTGTTCAGGATAAAATCCCATTTATTTTTCCTTAATTAAATTAACTTTTGCGTGTATAAACTATCGGCTGCGGCTGGCAAGTGATATCCTGTAAGTGCTTACAGAGCAACTTCATGCTCGCTGAGTGCATTAGTCTAAATTTCATACTTTTAGAAATCCTGTTACTTTTTTTTCCCAAGTTTTCGTTCTTTTAAACTAAAAAGATTGGAGTGTCGGCCTTTCCTTAATAAGGTGGGTAAAATGATAGTTTACTAGGTAGTAATATGAAGGGGAAGATTGTAATCACGAAATTAAAAAAAGGGTTTTCCAAATACATTTATTTTCATAGATGGCCTTGAATGTGAATGAACTACAATCTTGGACAAGTTAAGGGGGGAGACTCTTAACTACAGATCTGGAGCAGTTGCTAAGGAATTGCTGAAGACTGTATTTTGAAGCAAGCGATTTTGAAGCTTTTTGTAACACTGAATGGTGAATTTTATTTGGGGGTAAACCTGCTTTAAAAAATATATCGTTGCGCGTGCGAAACTAGTGCCAGTCCCAAACCGCGCGTTAGAATTTAAATTCCCTAAAACTCCACGGAAACAGGGTAAAGTTCTGATTTCTCTTACGAATCAGAGATAACGTGGCCGTCTTTATAATCTGACGTATGCTTTTACCGTTTACACGAAAAAAGGAAACGCTACTGATGAAAGTCTGTAAATATGAGTGTTTATTACGCCATAACTCTTACAATAATGCGAATTTCACTAAAACGATACGTCACATTACGCATGTGCATGTTCTTTATCTATTGACACTCATTTTAATTTTAAAATCTATCCGCCGTTTGAGTTTTAGGGTTTATTCTGTTCTGGTCACGTGACGCGTTAAATATGACCGTGACCTGATATTCTTGGAGGAATCTTCAACAGAACAAACTCGTGCAAAAAGCTTATCTGTATGATGTTTTGTTTCCAAAATATAGCAACTAGAAACCTGCCTTAGAAACAAATTGGTAGTTAAGAGTCACCCCCCTTAAATGAAAGATTAAGACCTCCCCACCCCACCCCCCCTCTCCATTTCAATGATGGAAAAATGGGCGCGTTTTGTTTTTTTTGCGGGGATTCATCATTGATTCAGGGGGAGGGGGTCCCATTTCTCTTTTTATTCTGTCCAAGATTGTAGTTTGCTTGTTTGGATGTTACTGGAACAGTATGATTATTTTGGCAGGAAATTCATTAGTAATTTTGTTTTTCCTTTTACAATACTGTCATTTCAGTTGTACGTTATTAAAGGACCGATGTCACGATAGTGATTTTTTTTTGCGACACAAAATTTACTTCAAATTTAATAAACGCCTAATAATGTTTGACTGACGAAGAAAAACGTTAAAGAAGTAGCAATAGGCCAAAAAGGGACAAAGTGATTGAAAACTTGCAGAGTTTGAGACAGATCACAAGCCACAAACTTGTAAAAGGAATTGCTCTAAGTCACAGTAGACACTTCACTATTAACAGAATAATGTCAAAACCGGTCAGTTCATAGGTTTTTACACTGTTTTCGTCCTTATAATTCCAATGCCCTGTCATGATGTCATTGCCGTCATTACTGCAGGAATTTCAACACGATATTTCCTCTTTGCAAATATCAGTGAAATTGTCAGTCGCCTGAGATATCTCTGCCACAAAAACGGCCGACATCTGTTATGTTTTTAAGGAGCTGTAATCACCAGTTCAAGTGCGAGTAGAAAGACTGAGCTTTCGTGACGGACCCAAGAGGCGTTTGAAAGACAGCTGTTTTTCTCACATTGATTTATAATCACCAGTTACAGCAAGTAGCCTTGGGCTCGTCACGAGAGATTACGTGACGAACCCAAAGCTCAGTTTGGAGGCTGAGCATGCGGTAGCCTCCTATGCAGAAGTTCTTTTGGCTTTTTGCGCAAAAAGAACGTCTGCGTGGCAGGCTTTTAGTGCGGATTAATCATAAAAAAAAACATGTTACCGATAAACTATTTAGTCGTACATACCAGTTACGAAACAAAGGGTAGTTCTATTTTGTTTGGATCGTTGTTCAGGATAAATTACCGTTTATTTTTCCTTAATTAAATTAACTTTTGCGTGTATAAACTATCGGCTGCGGCTGGCAAGTGATATTCTGTAAGTGCTGTACAGAGCAACTTCATGCTCGCTGAGTGCATTAGTCTAAATCTCATACTTTTAGAAATCGTGTCACATTTTTCCAAGTTTTCGTTCTTTTAAACTGAAAAGATTGCAGTGTCGGCCTTTCCTTAATAAGGTGGGTAAAATGATAGTTTACTAGGTAGTAATATGAAGGGGAAGATTTTAATCACGAAATTCAAGAAAAGGGTTTTCCATTTTTTTTTCATAGATGGCCCTGAGTGCGAACGAAATAGTTTGTTTGCTTGTATGACACTGAAACTGTATGATTATTTTGGATTGGTGAAGTTCATTAGTAATTTTGCTTTTCGTTTTTAGAAAAGTATCATAACAATTGTACGTCTGAGCAATTCCGGCGTTTGCTTTAAAGGGCCTATGTCACGATAGGATTTTTGCGACACACAAAATTGCTTCAAATTTAAAGAAACGCCTTATAATGGTTGACTGACGTAGAAAAACGTTTAAGAAGTAGTAAGAGGCGAAAAGGGACACAGCGATTAAAAATTTGCAGAGTTTGAGACGGATCACAAGCCACAAACTTTTAAAAAGGAATTGCTCTAAGTCACAGTAGACACTTCACTATTAACAGAATAATGTCAAAACATCAGTTCATAGGTTTTTACACTGTTTTCGTCCTTATAATTCCAATGCATGCCCTGTCATGATGTCATTTGCCGTCATTACTGCAGGAATTTCAACACGATATTTCCTCTTTTGCAAATATCAGTGAAATTGTTAGTCGCTGAGACATCTCTGCCATCTTTAGCACAACGGTTCCTGGTTTTACACTCATTTCTTCTGTTGATTAGTTGTTTTCTACGGCTTTTTGATTCTGAATTTTTCATCGATATTGAACTGAAAGAGGGTTAGTGCCGACCGTTAACATATTAACTTTTGTACACTCTTCGGGAGCGTTCGGTTAATCTCCGACAACTTCTTCGCAACAGATAACAGATGTCTTTTTAGCCTGCGTAGCAAGCGTTACCGTGCGGGTCGCGCGAAAATTGGGGCGAGAGCAAAAATGGGAAGCTCTCGCCCCAATTTTCGCGCGACCAGAATTTTCACTTGCGCTTTAAAACGTAACACTTCGCTCTCAAGGGAACGCTTGCTACGCAAGCTAATGTCTTTTCGATCTTTTTATTAGCACGAGAGAGGGCGTTCTTTTGTTTGTTTGTTTTTCCTTTCGAAGCATTTTCACTGCAAAGAATGTTCAGGTTACTCTCCTGTAAGTACTGTTAATATCCCCTGTCAACGTTCCAAACACAAATTCTTTTTTTGGCCGCGCTCTGCACGTGTGGAACCGCAGTTTGGTTTAATTACATGTAAAGAGTGCCCAAAGATCAATTTCCGGAAATGAATGAAGAACGTACTCCGTTTTCAAAGGTCAAGGTTGTGGTGGATTGTTCTTGAATGTAAGTGTAGAAAACACTATTTCAACAAGGTCAAATTTTTAAACGCGCACGAGCAAATAAAGGCGTGTATAGGTTGTTAAGCCGCAGAAACATTCGAATTAAACTCCAATTACAATAGTTGGTCAAGACAGTTCTGGCAACCTCGGTCCTGGCAACCTCGCTCATCACAAGTTACATGCGCTGAAGGGATCAAGTTTTATTCCTTTTTCAGTTACCCTGCTGGATCTAAACTATTTTTCCACACTTCCGAAATTCTGTATACCAAACCGCATAATAATAATAAGTGAGGTCAGAATTTTAGCATGTTTGATCTTAGATAAGGATCTATTCGGTATCAAACCAAGACATTTTTCTATTGTTATTTTTTAGCCTTCCTCAGCCGAAATACTAAATAGATCAATAGATCACATTTTGGCAAGAGTCTGGAGAATACAATTTCCTGATTTACTGACAAAAAATACAAGAAGGACTGGTTAACTGTTCAACATGCTTATTTATGTTCAAACGTACAACCTATTTAGTTCAGCACTTGGCACTTTTGTCTGTCCTGAGCTAATTCTCGATCCAGGTTACTTGTTATACTGTTCTAATCGAGGTATGTAAGGGGTGGGGGGAGGTATGAGTTCCATAACGCTTCGCTTTGGTGGCAGCCGGTCTTAACTCTCGGATAATAGAATGGTGGAAAACTATTTTTTGCCTCAAATAATTGCTTCGGAACAATGATATGAAGAAATTCATCCCTACATGTGAATTACGTCCGTAAACATTATATTTTCAAAAATCGTGGTCGTAACTCATTTTATTTTTTTTGTTCGAGGGGTGGGGGCTCGGACGAAATCTAGATTGTTTGGTGGTAAGGGAACGGTAGATTTCACACTTGTATCAGAGGTATAAACAGAACTGAGAAAACTATAACAACGCTCTCCCGACCTTTCCGGATTTGTGAAACCAACGCATTGACTTCATGGGTAGTTTTGTTGAGCCCCAGCTCCAGTGCTTATTGTGTTTCCTGTCTTCCCTTGGTCAGCCGTTGCCAAAACCAGAGGTAAAGTGATAGCTATGTTTAAAATGCTTGGAAGTTTGCCATTGAAAGCGTGCATAATTCATTTGAAGAAGGCTTTCCATCTGTCATAGTTTTACTCAATTGCGAGAAATATTCAACTTTATAATTTGAAACTCCTTTATTGTTGCGTCGATCCAGTGCAGAATCTGCCGTATCGCTTACCAGGTATGTATGGCGATATCGGTGAGTTACCAGCCGCAGCCATTACAACTTAAACCTATAGTGGGCGAAATTACATGTTTGCTTTGTGACCTCTGCATTGCTTTCGTTTAGTCAATCCAGTTCTGTGTTAGATATGCTGGCTAATCAGTCTTGGTGGACTGAGAGGGAGAACTTGGAGAGCAATAGGCGTAGCTAGTTTCACCACTTTGGTAATTAAGTTAGGGCTGCAGAGTAACAAACCATGATTTCAATCCAGTGCTATTTCACAGCTTCAGTATGCTCAGTAACCGATAAATAAACTTCGCAATCCACCAGCAGTAATCACTAGATCTTCGTAATTAATTAAACTAGCGTTTGCACATTTTGAGGAAGAACGGGATAAGTTAAACAATAAATATTACTTCCGCTGTTATGTACGTGGGTTTAATCATTTTAGTTGTGCCTGCAACCTACTTCATTAGGCAAGAAGGGAATTCGCTCCACTCATATTAAAAAGGCAAAAAAATATCCAAGAACAATAGAAAATAATTTTTATTATTTAGGCATTTATTTTGTGGACCAGCCTCTGTTCACAAGGCGAGCATATAATACAGAAGTCAGTTTAATATTTTCGTTTGTTGAGTTGCCAACAGAGAAAGCTTGCGGTTTAGCCCCTTTTCTGTTATCTTTCTCGAGCTACGACAAAAAAAAACTTGATCGTCCGCGTAATATAATGAGTAACGCTTGCACACTTAGTAAATACACTAAAACACGCTAAAACACGCTCAAAATCTACAGAACATAAAAAAAAGAGAACAAATAATACACGGTATGCACTTGAAAACTGAAGAGAAATGTGCGGTACTGAAATAAAACTGACTTTGTATCGCATGTAACCGCAAAAAGGAGGAACCATTGCCAAGAATACCTTAAAGCATTTTGTTGTGCTTTCTGATAAGATTTGTTTCCGCTTGTATCAGGTTTGGGCCTGCAAACAGTAGGCCATCTGCGCCAGCCCTGCGAGTTTACTTGCTGTTGAAAAAGAAATGTCCTGTTTCTTGTTCGTTTCAAGTCGCTTGCCATTTGTTTTAAATGAATTCTTTTGAACAATGTTTGATACTTGTGAATAGTTAATTTCTAACTTCAATTTTTATGCTGTATTAAGAACCTGCAGTTAGAAATGACTCGCTTTCAATTATATTATTACGAAGCTTGATACATGTGTATCATTTTTAGAACTGAGTAAGTTTCTTGTGTGTGTGTGTTGTGATTCAAGGGCCCGACAGCCCACACGAGTTAGCCGTCTTCAACTTGTCTAACCCAGTTCATTAATAGCTCGCAAACTTTAGTTATATATTGGCTTTTTAAATTCACTTGAGTGTTTTGATTTCTTCTATTAGTTTAATTTCTTCCGAGTTTGTCATTGGACATTTACTCTTTTTGTTGGTTATTCATGTAGGAAAGTTTGTATTCGTTTTCTCAAGTAAGTCTCGGAAGTATCTCGAGTCATCCATGCCGTGAGATTAGTATCCAAACATATCTACTGGTGAGGTATGTAACACTAGTTGTGCTCTAGAAGTTCTACAATAAAGCCTTTGCAGTGCAGACTCTCGGTGTCTCTGGCCTAGCGTGGTTAGCTTAGCTATTTTCTGTCCCATGTGACGGTAATTTGGCCTTATTCGGAACGGATAATGGAAACGGCGGTAAAATGAATACAACTTGGAGAAATTACCTCTGAGCAACTCGCTTCTCTGCGGGAAGCTAGAAATCCGCCCCTTATTTCTGAATACCGGGAATTTGCGGCAACTGGAACTCGGACAGACCAATGACCGACTCAGACGTGTGCTAGGGTCGGCGATGGTGAAGGTCCGATATGTAAAATCAAGTAACACTTATAATGTCACAAAATGTATACTAACGGTCAGGCGATATTGCATCAGCTAAGTAAATAATGAACGTTACATTGAACGCTGCACACGAATTTTAATAACTAAAAATAATTACAACATGTACATTTCATTGATTCATGTACATTGATTCCTTTTGATCAAATATTCTCATAAGATGTAGTCTCTATTTCTGATCCTGATTCGTGTTTCGTAAAATTATACCTTACTGACACAAAGGGTCTGAGACTCTCAGCGAACATTTTGTTAGGCGTTCTTCAAGATAAGTTCTGTGAAACTGGCTGCTGTGATTCAGTCCAATACAAGAATACGAATGTTTTCTTGTGCCACTGAGTGATCATATGGAAACCTAAACTCCATCAGTGTGTAATAAGGTGCCGAAAGAAAAATGTTCCTTAACAATTGTTTGAAGCTTAAAAGGGATTAGTTAACACTATAAATGTTTAAAATTCTTTTGCTAAATCAATTTCACCACAAATGAGCACAATTTTTACCGCAGGGCTGTCAACACAATTGTAACCCAAATTGTTAATGTCATCTGCCCTCTGGCGCTGCCGACCGACAAGTGCTGTTAAAAGTGTTCATATCACAAAAAAGAAATCAAAGCGGACTGTTAACCTTTCACTAATTTGAACCTTTTGCTTGACTGTCCATTAAATTAACTGAACTAATTCTTATAAGAAAACGCCTGACTGGGCCAGTTTTGATTCGGAATTACGCGATCGTTGTTCAATTTTTTCTTGAGCTGGATGCAGGAGTTCATTTGATGATTTTTCTATTTTGTATTCTCATATCAACTTCATTCTCTCAGAGTTCAACAAAAAATGTGAACAATCTGGAAAAAAACCAAGAAACTGACTGAGTTATGTAAAAAAAAATTGCACTTAACTCCGGCAAGGTCAAGTAACACACAAGTTTGCCGCTGACGAAAATAGATGAAAAAGATTATTATAATGGAAAAAATAAAGATAATAAATACGCTTGCATGCGCTGTAATACCGCGATAAAACTTTCGCTCTTCGCATGTCGCATGTCGCATCGAATAAGAGGTAAATTACATTAATGCGCAATCAAATGAAATTAGCTATTCGGCAGTTCTTTCGTGTGGTACTGTTAATTATGCTGTGCAACGGGTGTTCTGCTGAAACCGTAGTGTATGTTAATTCAACTAAAAGCTTTGAGAGGTACTTTTTATGTGAATTATAAACAATAATGGAAACGGATAGAATGGCGTCAGATCTTTTAAAATCAACAAATGTGCTTTGACATTGTCACCTCATGGATCAAGAAGTTCAAACTCTTTAAGTACTAAAGTGTAGGATTAAACTGCAACACGCATGCAATTTAACAGTAGTGTCTTGTTTTTCTCTTCCTGTTTTTGGACCGTTTAAAATTTAGTTACTGGCCCTTGAATTTAAATTAAAGCGATAGAAAAGTTTATCAAATTATTAAACATCACGCTTATGTTGCTGTAAAATGCAAAGAAACTCACATTTACCGAAGCTGTAAAAAATGGTTAGTTTCTGTTTTTGTTACGTGTTTGCAACTGACAAATTCATGAAAATACTTAAATTTTTCTCAAGAAAAACGCCAGAATTTTTTTTAAACAGAGCATCAACTATTATTGTACTCCTGGTCGATACTGTCAGGATATGAGACAGTCAAAAACAACAGTTTAATAACTAAGTTCAAACTGACTAACCAATACAAGAAGCAATGGTAACTAAGAAACCTCTTTTTCATCAACATCGCATGTACTTTACAGTAGATCGCGGCGTGCAAGTTAGGCCGTGTTTAAACTTGTTTTGTAATCCAGTAGATCCGGTAACTCGATGTTTTTACAGAAAGCACTAGCCAAAAAATTGTCGGAAATCCCTACTAAGTTTTTCCGATTTCCACTAATTTATACTTTAATGATTCTATTTTTGCGGACACCGAGGGTCACCAAGATAAGATCATTACTGGTCTTACTGCAGACACAGATCGTGCGTATCATCATAACATCATAGTCTGTCCCAAGCCCCAAGGACCACGAGCAATCTAGTGCTCGGCAAACCAGTTTCCAATTATTTCTCATTTCGGATCATTTTGCCTTCCGCTAATACATGTGTGGAACAGGCTGTTCCTCTGATCGGCCAGCCCAGTGGGGTACTCGGGATGTTAGGTGACGGAGATGATCAAAGGATTTTTTGGGTTCGAAATTTTCAATTCCGGGATTTTTTTTAGGTAGTTTAATTTGGCAAGTACAGCATAATTTGAAAGCCAGAAAAATAAAACGAATTTTAAAAACACGAAGCAACTTTTTAAAGACTTGTTTCGGCATGACGTATGCCATCTATGCCGTTTATTGAACACTTGAAATCTTAAGCCTATATATTTACCCAAGGTACAAATACTTTACCTGGTAAAAATTTTCTTTTTTGTAAACGTGAAACTACTCTTCTAATTGCAAAAATCTAATTTTGAATTTTGATTTCATCAAATATATAGCCTTAATTTTGCAAATGTTCAGTGAACTGAAGATGGCAAAAGTTAAAATTGGTTAAAAACTCTAACAATAGTTGTCCCTTGAGGTGGAGTTCGAACAATGCAAAGCGTTGCCAAGGCAACAACATCTTGATCAAGAGGTCATCACTTCAGTCCAGATTTTTTTCTGCTCTGCTTCATTCTTCACGTCACGAAGGCTACGTCTATTTTCATTTTGGCATGTCAGCAGCTGAATTGCGGGCGTCACGAAGCGCGTAAGTGCTAAAGGTCGGTGTCACGTTAAAACAAACTTCATCGAGAGCGAAGTTACATCTGTTGTGTGGTGGCGCTGAATTCGGATCCGTGTTATACACAAGAAGATTAGTCACAAAACAGTTTCCCCGTAGTCTCTACTGTCGCTGGCGAAAGGTTGGTGTGGTTTGGTATGTGTTTACGCGAGACAGTTCAATTCAAGCGGACGTACCACGCACTGTGTGGGTGTGTTATGTAACTTCAATGTGTGGGTTTTACTAATTTTGTAAAACCCACAAAGGTTGAAGTCTGACAACATTATATCACGGTTGTTGGGATCGAACAAATCTGGGTACAGTTAAGCCTCGCCCCACGCGTTCTTTTATTGTTCCATACGGCACTACAGTTTTGTTTAATTTTTTAAACTGGTGTTTCGATTGCAGAAAATTTATTTGGTAGAATAAATCTTTATCCAGCAAATACTTTTAGCATTGATCCTTTTTAGTTGTAAAATAGTACTTCTTGCTAGTTTGTCCAGTGACGATGTGTTTGAGTCGTTCCTTCCTCGCATGGAGTGTAAACAATTCTCTCAGGGAATTCATCAAGCCGTTGACATTTCCTTGGCATGTATCATTCACGTGAGGCTTGAGAAAGCCAACTGATGTTAAAAATGAAAATGAAGATAGATAATGTAATTCACGGAACAAAAGAAAAGCATTTTGACTGAGAATTGCTGCAACGAATCTTCAAAGTAGGAAGCAGTCGTCATTTGGTCGGAAATGTCGCCATTTTTAGCCTCAACCCCTGGTCAATCGTATTGGAAAATTTCCAGTGTTGTTACGCAAGATCCGGGGGCACGCTACATGCTTCCTGATGTTTTTGCTAATCCTTTGAATATAATGAGATCGACACAGGATGTAAATACTTAAATCTGTCTATAGAGTCATGCTAATGGTTCTTTCCTAAAGTGAGTATCAAGCTGTTCATGAATTGGCGCCAAAGAAATTCCTAAATTCAGCGTTTTCTTAAAACAGTGTGAGAGGGTGGGGCTAGTCAGTGGTTCAAAGGACTGCCCCTCCAGCTCTACATTTTTTGTTGAAATTCGTTTGTGCTTGGACAGGAAGGAGGAGGGATTCACCAGTAGCGACTGTAATAATTTTTTTGTTATGCTTTTCCCTTTTTCCTGTTTTATGCATGGTCATGATGAGGGCGGAAAGCTTGATCGGTAAAATGGAAAAAAAAAATGTATTACCATATACACAGCATACAAGGCAGAATGCCAATAGGTGTATCATGTGCAGTTTGTTGACAGGCCAAACGATACCCCTCCACTGCAAATGACCCTTGTAGTGAGGTGAAAATTAGAAATAATTTCCTGGGAGCAATGTTCGCTCATTATACAACATTTTCCGCACAAGTGGTTGGTCGGCTCTCACTGTTATTTTTCTTCCCACGCAATTCAAAGCATCTCCTTTGATGTTTTTTTTATATACGTCTATTCGTACCACAAGACTCGTGATCTGCTTAGACCGCCCAAGCTAGAGTACCGGAAATTTTTGTGTGTTAAGAGGATTATTCAGTGATAATAAAGAGAGTGAAAGACAAAAAGAGCAAGAATATTGCCAGTAAATACGGTTGGCATCTGGAACCAGGAGTTATAGCAATACAATTCCTGACGTTGAGCAACTTCGTGGAAGTAAAGTAATAATTGTGGAGACTGTAGGGTTTTTATTAAAAATATTGACCTTGCCATTGTTCAGAAAGTGCCCTACCGATAAAAGGAAAATACATGCACATATTTTGCGTCTCTGTGGTTTTCTATCGATATATTATCTTTCAGTTATTTTTGGAAAAATAATTTTTGCTTTTTTCTTTTCGTTGTATTCGATACTACAACAACACTTTCATTTATTTTTCTCGACTACGTTCCTACCAAGATTAAAATTGAAAGTATTTTAATCTAGAAATCAAAATAACGAATACTTTCTTAGTTCTATTTTAAGGTTACATAACAATTGTGAAGTTGGTGGAGGCTTTTCCTACTTGATCGTATTCAAGTGGCTTTGAAGTAGAGCCAACGAAACTCTTATCTTATCCTATGGTGCACTTGTTTTCTCTCTGGTACATTTCCGCGGGAAGCTTGCACTGGGCACGTGAGAGCTGGCGCATGGCCATGAAATTTCCCTCTCTATAGCTGGTAACGAGAATGAGCAAAAGCACTGATCTCAAATTTCTGAAATTAGCTTTATGATGAAAGGAAAAGCTTCTGTAATTAAAAAAGCTGTCGCGGATTTGAACAGCAAATCGCATTAGGCGGTAAGCAGTTTTACAGGAATTCTTCGTGTATATTCACGCCAACAACAAGTATGTTTTTTTGTTTGTAAAAACAATTTAACCGTATCTGCCTTTTTTGATGAATTTTGTTATGGTTTAATTAGACAAGAGCGATCCAATTAGTATGGAATGGTATTTATAAAAAAGGTTTATCGTATTTTTCAAGTTTCAACAGCTTTTAATTGAGTTTTGATTAGTATTTACTGAGTAAATAGTGCAATTCGAGTTTCAACTCGCTGAATGATCAAAAACAATGTGTTTTATAGATTGCTTCAGGTCCGGCAGGCGGGCGGCGGCCACTTTCACTTCTCACAGAGCGCGCGCAGTGCAGAGAGGCGAAAAATACGCGAGCGGCTAACATAACAAACCGAACACTGAATTCGTTTAACAGCCTGGAAATTTGTAACAGGTATGACAAAATGTGGACACTATTTTAAATATTGAATGTTACGTTATAAGAGTGTAGCACTCATTAATTTAAACTGAAAATGCTACTTCTTATCGGGAAAAAAGTTTGCATTTAAAAAAAAAAATTATTGGTGAGAGCAACACGCACACAGTGGATGTACAGCATAATGTATTTTTAATACAAAAATTAGCCGTTTCATGGAATACGTTTTCGGAAGCTCTCCGTCAAGACGGTCGCCGCTTAAATTGAAGATCCGAGGGATGAGAGCTGCGAAAGTCAAGTGGCCTGCCGTCAAGACATCGCTTACTAAACTGCAAATTTTCAAATCATTCTTTATAGTTTCCTGTGTTAACTTAAGGTTAATGGCAGCAATCTGAGGCTGGCAAGTCTTCCTCGCATTGTTGCTAGCGTGCAGCGAGTAAGAACACAAACGTTACTGTCTAGTCTTGTCAGACAATTGTCGTTTTGTGTTGAGACAAAAACTGTCAACAACTCGGTCACCACGTCCGTACGCGAGCTCGAGAGCTAGTGAAAACATTTTGGTCGTTCATCACTTGTTTTCGTGTCCTGCCGAGTCATTTGTAGACTTTCACAAAGTCCTTCGACGCGCGGTTTAGGTATGTCATTTGGTGCTTCCCGCTTGCTACCAAATTTAGGGGCATGCGCACTGCAGCCAGTGTGACGTCACTGTTGAAAGGATACATCTTTGCGAAAACACAAATAAATTATGCCAAAGTCGTGCAGAAATGTCACTTATCGATCCAGGTTCAATTCTTGGGTTTCTTAAAATGTTAGAGGACTGAGCAGGTACAGTGAGGAAAAGAAGAGAAAAAATTCCCGTGCAAATGCCATGGATTGTGTCAGATTTAACCTTTCAGTACGTATTTGAGGTAAATCCACTGCCCACCACCACCAGTTAACAACAGTTTAACAAGTGCTTCCTCCAAGCTTCATTTGACAGAATATTTCACCGCGTGTCCGGCTGAGGGAATCACCGTGTCTGGGATTATGAATGAACCTTTGAAAAGCTTACGTGACTGTCTGTTCTGTCTGTTCTCATGTCGGCACTTCATGTTTCTCATCTCAACATGGCAGACAGTGCACAAAAACGAACATGACTACCAACCTAAACATTCCTTGATCAGGAAAGTTTTACTTTTCGACTGATTAATATTTTACTTGATAGCAAATGCAGTAGGACACGAAGTAGCTATCGGCAATCATTTAGTCTGCTGACCGATAGGATTGGGGATCTGCAGACATAAAGAGCCTGTACAATAATCGCTTCAAAATTATCTTGATAACTTGGCTACAAAGAACGCTAAACATCTCAAATTTTGGTAATTCTCTCTAACTAATAGTGTCGCTAAATCTAGCTCCTTTTATGCACTCAACTAGCATCACTGGATGAAAAAAGTAAAGTCCTTGTTAATGCTGGCCTCTGACGAGTACATCAAGTATACGGTAACATGAATAAGGCCACTGAATTGCTTAAATCAAATCAAATGTACCTCAAATAGAATGCGATGGAATCAGATGGATTGCTAGGGAGCGCGCAAGGCAGGACTAAAAACTGGAGCGTGAAACATTCACGGAAGAAAATAAAATTGGAGGGAGTGAAAAGTAGGATAGGTCGCCGGAACATTGGATATCACCCTCTATTGCTGTAAAGATACAAATTGTCCAAAATGTTTCCCTCTGTTGAAAGATTTAAAATTCTTCGAATGGCTGCACGTTGAACATTACAAAATTTTCTGGTATAACTTTCTCACATTGCAATACTATGTTACAAAAATTCAACTAGCCGCAGATAGCAAAGCCCAGCAAAGGCTAGCCGAGGTGGGAGTGTTAGCGTTAATATATTAAAGATTAAGCTCATTATATACGCAAAAGAAACAAATTAAAACACAAACAGTTTCTAAAATTCTAACGCACTTCAGAGATGCTACCAAGGAAAGATATATGAGGCACAATAATGATACATTACTCCTGAAACAATTCTAATCTAATCTAAATCCACTTCTTGATTTTTCAACAACAAAAAAGTGTTTTCCTTTTTAAAGCATATTGAAACAGTTTACGTACCGTATATCGGAAAGATGACAATTGCACCAGAGTATTACATGACATTTGCATGTCAGAAGCCTTTGTGGTACTGGTGACAAGTTCAAATTCTAATTAGTCAAAAGAATGTTGCATACACGTACCCACGTTTTTTGTTGTGTAGATTTAAGGCATTTGACACTAATTATTTTTTAAAGAATTTGTATATTTGTCTTATGGTGTTTTGGACACAAGGTAAAGGCTGCGAGTAAAGCTAATATGTCCAAATAGCTACTAGACTCTGGTTTACATAACATCCCAAAGCAAATATCTACCGTCCTTTTTCCTGCACACTTCGTAAAATGCTTTTTTTCCTACTGGGAATAGCACATTATCTTATTTGTAACTGAGAAGTGTTGGAACATGGAGGCATGTCATTTATGATAATGTTTATTGTAGTTTATATATCACGGTCTTCAGATCATATTAACAGAACTTAATGAACAGGCTCTTGAACGTGTCTCCGAGCAGTACACTCCACCGAGATTTAAACTGGCTTAATCTAGAAAATCAGCAAAACATCGTTTTATCAAGCTTCACAGAAATTTTAAAGCAAAGGAAAGGTGAAAATGACGGATTTTAGTATTTCTGAAGTGCATTAGACCAAGGCTTTCAGCAGTCCCTTCAAGTTAACCTTTACAGATTGGCCAATTAAAAGTGGAAAAAAAAACGATCGGACGGAGGAAAAAAAGGCAGAGTTTTTAGCGGGGCGTGAGAGCTGGCCTGACGTGGGCTATTCTTTTTTTCAAATGGTCGAGACATGATCTTCTTTTTCTTTTACTTTTCGCATCAGAATAACAAGTTACGTGCGTTTGAATGCTGTGTCCCACAAAAATTAGTTGAGATAAGAGTGTCGAGAAAGTTACGCCAAAATTATTTTATATCTTTCAGAGAGACGAATATATCAAGCAGTATGGCGGAAATAATTTTGAAGCTCATTTCGCTCCTGCTGCTTTACTCAAGATATACAGCGGGAGAAGAAGACCAATCAGGTAGTTTTTTTGTTTTTTTTTCTCTGACAGCTCTGTAAATGCTATCTTTCTGTATGATCTGTCGCAATCGTTTTTTGAAAACCACAAAGCATGCCGCGATATAATAATTTTAACTTTGTTTATTACTTAGGAAAATGTGATTCTCCTCTCGGGATCTCGCTCCCGGACGATAGGTGGAGTGCCTCTTCTACATCAGACCGCATAACGTTTGGTGCTCATCGCGGGCGTATGAACAATTCTCCAGACACTGTTGGCTGGTGCTCTTCAACTGTTAAAGAGGAGAAAGCGTTCATAGAGGTGACGAGCTTATTGTTTTGTTTGCACAGTTTTGTCTGTATACATAAGAATTGACCTCGTGACTCCACTTAATTACGCCAAAGGCGAACCAAGGCTATCAATTTTTATGTCATTCTGCCAAGAATTTTTACAATACACGCTAAGGATGTCAATTATGTTCCCCCTCTGAGGTTATCTCTTTTTCATAAGACATTTCTATGAAGTGAGTACGATAAAATGGAAAGTAATAATGGAAAGCTATATAACATGCTGCTCGATAAAATGGACTTCTTAAAAATTACCAAAAGCAGAAGTTACCCATTAGTCTCGACATTAGTTACAAGCCTGGTTTCGTATCTGCAAATTAATCTTCTCAATGTAAGATTTCAGCTGCAATGAGAACTAACTCCACCGGTGAGTCTTCACACCCTTTCTCTCCGATCAGCCGACCAAGTTTTCGGGTTGACGAAGCAACAATAACAACAACAACAACAACAAAACAATTTACTGATGCTAACGTTCATTGATTGTCCGCTTGTTTACAGGTTGATTTGGGTATGAACATGCGCGTTACTGCTCTATCCACTGTTGGAGTACGGGTAAAGAACCAAGCGACAGGGAACTACAGCTTCATGTACGTGTCACAGTATTTCCTGGCTTACAAACGAGAGGGAGACAGGAAATGGAGGCGTTACCATAGGAACGACGTGTCCGTTACGGTAAGAATCGAGGTTTTTCCGCCAAAACGGGACCACATCACCGAAAGTCTGTGGGTACATCAGGGTAATGTGCCCCAGCTGGTGATTTTAGACATTCTCAATACTGTCAGGAGGAAAACGATGTCATTGGAAATTCAAAGCTTACAGGCTGCCTTCCTCTCCCTCACTGATTTCACGCCGGTATTTACATACTGTATTTTCTTTCTTATCACAGCTTATTTCGGTTAATGACTCTGGACTTCACAAGCATCACTTACAGACTCCCCGCATCGCACGCCATGTCCGACTGGTGTTTGACAAAGGAGTGGGAGACAGATGGTGTCTTAAGGTGGAAATACACGGCTGCACTTGGAGTAAACATGGTAACGAAAACGTCAATCAGTTATTTTTTTGATCTTATAACTAAAAGTAATTGTAAGCTATCCAATCATTACATTACTGTGATAAAAATGGTTCTCTACTCCAGATGTTGATTTTATTGAAAGACATGGACAAATACATGCGGTAAAAAGAGAAGGAAACGACATACATACTTAAAAATTTTCTTTTTGTCAAATATTCTACTACTTGTCTAATTTGTAGAATCTCCTTATCTCTTCAGACGGCTTGATATCATACCGTATCTCTCAGGGAAATCTCCGCAAGAACAGACCCGGGTGGAAATCCTTACGAGATAATGGCTACGATGGCACAAGGCTTGCCTTCGGCACGAAGATCGGAGTACTTTACCACGGACTGGGTCAGTTAACTGACGGAGTAATTGGCCGGAATGCGGATTGGAATGACACTGGTAACCCAAACTGGATTGACTGGATTGGTTGGCAGGACTCTCTGACCGATGACCCAACTGTCACGTTTGAATTCTCGTCGCTTCGAAAGTTTTCCAGCGTCCGTTTCCACATCCTCAACTTACCAGGCTACCACGAGAAAATGTTATTCAGCAAGGTTGTGCTTTCCTTCTCCAGGGATGGCGAATATTTTGCTTGGAAAACAATTTATGAACCGAGCATGGCCAAGAGAACTGCAATGAGTAACAGGGCGTTTTGGATTGAGGTTAATCTGGATGGAAACATCGGCAGATACGTGACGTGTGACTTTCTTTACTATGGCTGGTGGGTTCTGATTAGCGAAGTGGAATTCGAATCGGGTACGTTGTTTCCTTGTTTTGTTATATTTGTGAGTTCGCTCACATTCCTTTATTCGTGGGATATTTTTGATGGCGTCTCGCTCTTTCCTGTACTTTTCGCTGTTTATCTTGCAATTTTTGTGATCTGTTAATTTTCTTGTCGTCACTATCTTGCTTCGTTGGCTAATGAGGTTTTTCTATCGCTTTTCCTCAGTTGAAATATCTCCCAGTGATATTCCCGACAAACGACACAACGTGGTAACGCCAACAACAGCTAACAGCAGCATTTATGTCGTTAATACAACAAACGGGATTGTGGTGGAAGGTAAGCGGTAGTTTGGTAACAGTTAATACTTTGACTAAATATATAAAGTTGTTCATGACTTGTGTCGGTTAACCTCCTTTAATCACATCGTTTTCCGAAAGGAAGCACATCGAGTGCGAAAGCTCCTTATAAATTACAAGGAAAAGACTATTCCACAAACAGATCACATGTGATTCACTTCGTTCATTCATCGCCAAAGAAAGTTCTTTTAAACGGTTGCAAACTATGCATGTGTGCGTGCCACAAAAATAGTAGTTAGGAAAATCCAGACCTTTTTTCATTTTCTTGATACAATCTTTTGATACTTTTCTTGCACAGAATCCAGTAATGATAAACCTTCAGACAAGACTTGGGATGTAGTCATGATATGTGGTCTAGCTGCCGCAGGGGTGGTAGGAGCGTTACTGCTGTGCGTTCTAGCCGTGTTGGTGTGGCGTCGTAGAAGTCGACGCACCCGCGCCGCTGAGCAAGAGTTAAACGGCAGACCAATCAGAATAATCAATCCCAGCAAGAAAAATTCCCTGAACAGAAGAAACGACCCTGGTGCACAGGAGATGCGTTTTGAGAAGTTGAAGATGCTGGAGAAGGGGATAGATGAGGACGAGGAAGAAGATGAAATGGATTTAATGATGGAGAAATGCAATTTGAACAACGTTAGGCATTTGGGATTAAGAGAAGAACTGCTCAAGGGTAGGTAGATTTATTTGACCAAACTGGAAAAAATTCCGATAAAGCACTGTTTTGCCGTCATCTTTTACTTACCTTGCTTTCTTTAACATTTATCTTTCCCTTTTGAAATTCACTTCTGAACATTCGCAAGTCGTTAACTATTGGTAAAAAGGATACCTCTCTAACAGAAAACGTGCATTTCCTGGTTAATGTTTGACCAAGATGTGCGTTGACTTGCAACGCTTTGATTTGTACATTGGCCAATTTGCGAGTGCGATAAGACCATTCATTGCCATTTTATGCGACCGCTGGCAAATGCCTGGTTCACAGTTCCGGGAAGGGGGGGGGGGGGGGATAGCAACAACATAAGCGCCAAAAAAAATATATTACCGCCTGATTAATGTCGTTTGTTATTAATTTGTTACTGCTTTAACTTTCAGCTGACGAAGGTGCTTCCAGGAATCTCCGTCCTCAATCCAGAGAAATCTCCCTGGAGGAAGAAAAGGCCGAAGTTCTTGCTGAAATGCGAAAAATCAGCGAGAGTAGCGATGAATGAGTACGGGTTACATAGTTACACCTGTAGCATGTTTTTAGTAGAGATTTTCCGCAAAAAACGCATTTTATAACTGATATCTGGGGGCGTTATTTAACAATTATCCTGCAAAATCGTGCGGAGTATATCCTGATCCTTAGCTAAAATCAGACGATATGCCGCAAGATTGAGCAGGATAATTGTTTTTTTATTCAACAAATTGTCAACGAAACTGATTTTGCAGTAATAATAGGATGTATTCCGAGCATTCCGATAAAAGAATACACCCAGTCGTGGGTCCGCCACAATTGCTAAAACAAATCGATGATGAAAGTAGCGATCTCTTTCCACCTCTCGGAATGTGGATATTTTGCGGGGTTTTCATGCATTCTAAATTCTAATGAATAGAAAACCGATTATGTACCCCTGTAAAGCTTCCCTGTCAAAGCTATTTATGTTAATTTAAGTGGTCGCTTAGAAATTCAAGTTTATTTAGGCCGTTTATTTTGAATTTTTTTGTTTTGCAAAAGTTCCTCTGGCGAAATTGTATGTGTCGGTATGTTGCCATGGTAACTGAAATACCCGTATGTGGTGTTGCTTCACGTCAGTTTGTAAATACGCTTTCTTAGCGTCCGTTTTTTTCTTAATGAAACTAAGTAAGTTGATGTTAATTAAAGTAAAGAACTTAAACCAAGTAAGAATGCACAAGACGACTTAATGAGAATGTATAAGTAATAGTCATTGGACCTCGTGTCGTACAATTCAGGGAGTTATCGCGCGAGAAATCTCAACGCGCGCTTGGCCGATTTGAATTACGAGCACGATTACACCCTAAATTGTATGACACGAGGTCAAATTACCAATTAATCGTATCAATGACAATTTTCGAGGTAAGAAAATCTCAGAGAACCTCCTTTGAGTAAAAAAGTCAGTTATATTCAATCACTCTTGCAAACAGAAGGAAAACAACAAGATGGAACCAATCCAAGTGCATGTGATTGACGCGCGAATGACTGACGCGCGAATGACGTAGGTGCCCAATTTCAGGTATCCAATTTTAACAATTTCAAATTGGATACCTGTAATTGGACACCCACGTGATCGCGCGCCAATTACGCGACAAATAGGTGAATTCAGAACCAATCAAAATCGAGAATTTTGTTATAGATACGATTAAAAGTGTTATCGTTGATTTCTTAGTTCCTTTCCCCCAGGAGGGGGTAGGGCCAGATATCGTTGATTGAGCAAAGTTGTATTACAGAAGCAGTTATTTAGTTAGAGAGTTATTTAGTTGTAGTTCATATTAACCGCTGCAGTCGATACGATTAGCTAGGAACTCAACACCGAAACATGCTTCTGGGATACAATTTATTTTTATTAATGTTTCGACGACACGTAAAAAATTTCTTCTTCTTGAATGGCCAATTCAGAAAAAGTGATTTGCTTTGATTACGAAAGGAAAATTGAAACGCTTGTATATAAATAGATTACTTTGAGCATTGTAAATACTGTTTACGCAATATCGCGAACTACAAGTGCTATACAAACTCGATCTGTCAATTTCAATCCATTGTACAGTATATTTTATATATTTACAAATACTTTCTAGTTAGACTGTTAACACTGCTTGAAGTTTAAGGGACACTTGATCAAACATATTTTAAATGTTAATAATGTAAATTCTTAATATTCAATTTTAAACTTTGTAATTTTTAAATTTTTAACACTGTAATTCATTTTAGACTCCTTTCTCATTTTGTTTACTCATTTTAATTGATGCATTTTTATCCTTTTTATTCCTTTTGTAACTGAAAAGCCCCTTTGGGGAGTTTGCAAATAAAGTATGTATGTATGTAATTAAAGGCGTACGCCATTCGTTGCTATCAGTTTGATACCCCTAGAATTTCTGAATCTGTTCGTAGTACACTACACGAGAGACAGTGTTTCATCGGAATATTTAACAGAGTTGAAAATTCGACGCGCAGCAGAGTAATTTTGACGAGGTGTTTGGATAGCCAATCAAACAATGCCTTGAGTGTTTGATATATCTTCTCAATCGAAACAAAAACTAAGGAGTAAACGGAGAAATAAAATCGTAAAAATCTATGCAAATTAAGACCGAGTATCCAAACCTTCTTCTCAGTTATGATTTTCTTTGCTTTAACATGATGAGTAACTAATCAGTGAGTTTGGGAAGTATAGGTATCGCACCATGATGGCCATGGCTGGGTAGCGTTTCGATCACCCTACCGCTTGGGTTCTCCTTACATCACGGGAAGTTAATGACGTGACTATGATCTGTGTCAGAGTATATATGAAGAGACACAAAAATGGAATACACAGGGCAAATGTCCCAACGATGAATTAAGTCACCTTCTCCTTCTTACAACGACAGAGAGTGGTTCCAGATTACAGGATGCCAGCAGGTATTTGTTGCTGATCCTGTTTGGCCAAAAGATACGCTTGATGCGTTGAAAACGTTTAGTTTTAGAAGAAGTCAAGTTTCTGGAAATTTCCCTGGTCACCTTCCAGCATTCCCTTCCATACAATAGGACAGACAGCACATTGCTCTTGAAAATTCTGATCTTGGTACGAAAATTAAACTTAGTTGATTTCCACACTGGATTAAGAATCCCAAAGGCCTGTTTTGCCATGGATAGCCTGGGCAACACACTATCGCAATCTGTAGAGACTTTGCTGCCCAGGTAAGTGAACTCGTCCACTTCTTCCAATTGTTGGTTATTGACAGTGACCGATTGGTTGTTTGTGGTGTTCAACTTCATCAGCTTTGTAAATGAGGTTAGTCGGTTCATCTTCTCTTGGATGTCATCGCGGCGACTGGATAGCAGGCTAATGTCGTCTGCAAAATCCAGATTCTCAAGTACTGAGTGGAAGTTCCACTGGATCCCTCTCTTCCTGTCAGCTGTTGTGCGAGCCAATCCATGGCCAAAAGGAACAGGAAGGGGGATAAGATACACCCTTGTTTGTCCCCTGTCCGGACTGTAAAGCTATCTACAGACCACTTTACACTGGAAATCTTGATACAGCATCCTGATGATGTTGACAATCTTCTCTGGAAGACCATAACTTCTAAGGATGTTCCATAGTGTTTCACGATGCAAGCTGTGGAAAGCTTTCTCCAAGTCAACATACAGGACGTAGACGTTGTTCCATTCTGTGCATTGCTCAAGGACTTGTCTGAGGATAAAGATATGGCCCCAGTTGTTCAAAGGGTGGATAACGCTATCCACCGGATAAATCGCTATCCAGCGGATAAGTGTTAGCAAAACAAACTACACTATCCACTGGATAGCGATTTATCCGGTGGATAGCGTTATCCACCCTTTGAACAACCGCGGCATGGTCTGTACATGATCTTCCCTTCCTGAAGCCAGCCTGTTCATTTCTGATGTTCTTGTCCGCAGCTTCAGAAATCCTATTGAGCAGAATACGGCAGAGGACTTTACTTACTTACTCCAATTCTCGCAGTTGCCGAGATCACCCTTCTTTGGCAGTTTTATAATGAGGCCTGTTTTCCAGTCTTCTGTTGGTTGATCTGTTTCCCAGATATTCTGTAATATCTGACGCAAATGTCTAGCAGTGTCCTCACCACCAGCCTTCAATATTTCTGCACATACCTCGTCCTCCACTGGTGCCTTCCCAGATTTCAACTTCTTGATGGCTTGTTTCTTTTCTACTGCAATGGGGGCTGTGGAAATGTCAATGTCCTCGTCACTCTCAGAAATGTCTGGAGTTTGCAGTGGTACTGGCCTGTTGAGAACTGCCTCGAAATGCTCTTTCCACCTGTTGATTCTCTCTCTCCCTTGACAGTCCAGCCATCCGTAGTTCTCACCGGTTTATCTTGGCTGGTTCCATAATCTCCTCGTATTTTCTTGGTGGTCTTGTACAGGGTCCTCATGTCGTTGTTTCTTGCAGCCGTCTCCACTTCTATGGCCAGATCATCGATATGTCGTTTATCACTTCTGCAACTCCGTTTCACTTCTTTGTCCTTCATCGTGTACTCTGTGGAGAGACGCTCCTTGAGACGAGGGGACTTGGGTTTCAGCAATCTTCTTTCAATTAACATCCAATCCTCAATCTTCGTCAAAGTTGTATCCCTAATCCATTCTTCTTTCTTCTCTTCAATTGCTTGATTGAAATTGTGGATCGACACCTCTGTGTTATCTTGTAGCACGCTAAATCTGTTCTTCAGGGAAATGGCGAACTTTTTCCTCACTTCCGGGTTGCTGAGCCTGGTAGTGTAAAAGCGCCTCTTTCTTTAGGCACTGTATCTCACTTTTCTGAGTTTCAGTGTCAGTTTTGCTACGAGGAGATGGTGGTCACTTCCTATGTCAGCCAATCTCCTAACCCGGACATCATTCAGTGAGCGCCTCCATATACTGTTTATAATGATGTAGTCAATCTGACTTTCCGTTGCCCCATTCGGAGATTTCCAAGTCAGCTTATGGATGTTCTTATGCTGGAAGAGGGTACCGCCCACTGTAAGACGGTGATGGGGTTAGTTTTATATAAGAGGGTGTGGTCGATTTCACATGACCGCTTGATATTCACAAAAATAGGGTAAAATCTGTCCCAAATTCTTAGAATCATCTTTAAAGTACACTCATAACGCTTTGGAGTAATTTTTGGATTTATGAAAATTAAAATTGCTAAAGGAAAGAAAACTCCTTATTTGGACAATGACGTCATTTTGAAATACCGTAAAACACCATCTTTACACAAGAATTGAACTTGGCAACAATGATTTTCGAAATAAGCGTGCCCAAATTAAAAACGCTATGTTGCCAATAATCAGACAAAAATGCCCGTGGGTAACACATTTTTGGCTCCTGTGTACCCGACTATCTAGGCATGGAAAGGGTTAATGAATACGAGGCTGCAAGCAGTCCTACCTCGTCCCGAGGCGTCGCTCCTTGTTTGTGTGCGGTGCGCTTTGTGTTATGGGATTGATTGTGCGCGTTTGCTTGGTGTTGTGGGACTGATGCGATCGGCGCCTGGGGACGAGGCAGGCAAGCAGTCTATATTTGTATTGAGTGCCAGGGGGCTCGCGTAACCATGGTTACACATGACAAAAGTCGCTATCCATGTTTCTTTAAATTGGAAAAGAAGGTGATGTAATATGCCAAGAAGCTTACATTGTTAGTGTTAGAAATATGAATGTAACCAGCCCGGCACAAGAAATCGACGTTCTTCCACTGGCTAATGGTAAATAATAAGAAAGCTATATTCCGTTTACCCATAGCTAAGAAATAACCCCATGAAAGCGGAAGAAGAAGAAACAACAACATAACCAAGTAAAACTTTTCACCACGCTATTGTATAGCGATTCCCAATCGTGATCACAGAGAAAGCCCACGACCCACGGTACAATTTTAGCAAAGATCTTTATCATTTAAATTCTAGAATTAAAGGAGTACAGTAGTCAACCACAGCGGCAGTATACAGTTGCTGCCTCGTTCCCAGATGCATCTCTCTTTATTTTTCTTCAAGGAAAATGGGCCTGCAAGGCTCTCTTTTTTCTCCTTTCCGCGGTCCCTCGCGCTTCGTGTTCGCGATCAAATCGAATCACCTGGGGAGGAGGCAGATACAATTGAGTTTCGCAATATTGGGTCCGGTCTTTCTTCATAACCTAGATCCACCGAAAAGACAGGACTACAACGAGAGCACCACAACACAAAACAAAGCAATCAGTATCTGAACCAATGATTTATCCAAAAAAGGAGAGGCCTGAGGAAAGAAGAAATTTATTTGTCTGAAATTGTTATTTTAATTTCACAAAAGGACACTCTCGGCAAGAGAGCATTGCAAATAGCTGGCTGTTACCACAGAAACGCATTTAACGAGAAGAAATTTGTTAGCATACAACTTTTGTGACGATATTCTTACGCCTTAAGATATTCATTCCCCTTATTTAATCTGATCCTTTTTATGTTTATGGTTGCGAGAATTTGGTGGAGTATTACAGCAATATCCTCAAGCGGACGAGTTTCTTTGATTCCGGCCGCCTCTTTTAAAATACAAAGAGCGCATAATCTTTGGCACACATTTATTCATTCTTATAAGTTTGCAACTTATTTTTTAGTGGCGTAATGAGAGGAGATCCGGTAAATATGTTTGCTTTAAAATATATTTATAAACATATATCAAAATTGTATTTGGTTTTCTAATTCAAATCAGCTGGTAGCGGGTGTCTATTTTCAAAGGCAAAATTGGTTTTTCTTTTCTTTCACGGAAGAAGATATCGCTTGCTTTCAGTCCCAAGGAGCTCGATATGATTATCCATTGCTACAAATCAACAGACCTCACAGAGAAATTCATTTTATTTCAACCGCAATAAACGTTTATTTTCTTCTTCGTTTATCTTCACTGCAATTCTACTATTCTATCGTTCACTAGCGAGTTCTCTACTCTTCAAGCTAAATTTAAGTTTCACATTATATCAAGAGGGCAGTGATGTAGGTCAGCACAGCAATACTGCCCACTTAAACCACTTTAATTCTTCTTTGATCAATATCTTAGAGAATATTCGTCTCCTCGAATTAACTTGCGTTTCCCCAAAATAATTTCCCACGGAATCGGGAAGACGCAACTCAATATTGTCTCAATAATACGTACAAATTTATTTTATCTTTCTCTCGCGTTTTCAACCCTTGTCCAAACCCATTTGCCACAAGTGCCCAAAAACTGGTCTAAAGACTACCTAGCACGTTGCTTCCCTCGTGTTACACGATCGAGTTTGCTATATTGTACAACAAGCGATATATTTTTGTCAATTCAGCCAGTGAGGTGGCATACATTCAGACGTTACTTATATCACCCTAAAGGCGTACACTTCCTGTAATGACGCTACAGAATGAAGATTAAATGTAATTTTTTCACGTTATTTACAGATAATTCACACGAAAACTTCAATTACACACGGACTTCGCTGGTTAGCACCTACGGCAAATAAAATTGATTTCGAAATGAAAACCATTACTGTTGCCTGCCTTTTGGACGGCAATTCACAATTTAATTAACAAAAACTACCTTTTGAATTTATTTAAAGGAAAACGAAACTTTTAAAAAAATAAATTTCTTCGTTTTTTAAAAGAAATTATTTCAAATGGAAAATAATTCTTCAATTTTCGCACTTACGTTTATACGCTACATCAACATAAAGAAAACTTCTTTCTTCTTGCATTTGACTTCCTACCCGAGAGTACTGAAAAAAATATAATAGATTTGTCCGAATAGGGTAGTTTTTCAGTTGGGAACGAATTGGAAATAAATTAAGAATAAAATGTTTATTTCTTTTCGTCAGATTTCTTTCCCGGCATACAAAGTACTTTGTAGATTCTCGGGCAGCATTCAGCTTCCTTGCTTGGTAACGGTGAATAACCCGATAGAGTCATCCATATTGTGGCGCGCGAACTCAGGAATGGGATGAGCAACGCCACAACAATCATCACCAGAAAATCAATGAGGGCAAAGTAGCGAAAAAACGGGTCCGTGCCATAGCTGCGGATCAAGATGCCTCCTATCAGCTGCCCAAGGCCTCTACCTAGACCGTAGTAGAGTCCATGCAAGATGCCTTGTAGTGTAGCGCCAACACGGGGAGGGGTACCCACATAGGACGCCAGCGCGCACCAAACAGATGCCGCGCACAGGCCACGGAGAAACTCGATGGGTAATACAAGCCAGGGATTTTCTATCGCGGAGAAGTAGTAGAACCTCAGCGCGTAAATAAGCAGCCCGACTGTCAGCATCTTTATGTGGCCAAAGCTTTCGAGGAAGTAGATTGAGCCGTAATACAGCGCAACGTTCGATATACAGTGGACCGCCACCAGCGCGCTGAACAGCGACGGAGATGCGCCAAGCTCGACCAAGTGAACGAACAGAAAGGTTTCCGCTGAGCCCAATGCGACTCCAAGGAAAAGAGCCATGATACCAAAGAGCGAGTATTCCAGTTTGGTAAATATCTGTAGACCTTTAACTAGAGCACATTTCTCATTGACATACTTGTCTGCGTCTTGAAAGTTAAAACGGGTCGAGACGAAAAGAGCAACCGCCATAAGAACAGCATTCACATAGAAGAATGGTCGGTAAATGTCAAATACGTCTTCTGGGCATATATCTACCTGCTTGCGGTACTGATGCTGAACTATGGAGCCGGTAATGAAAGCTGTTATCCCCCAGCCAACTTCACCCCACAGACGTTGCTCTCCGTAGAACTGTGGACGATTTTCCAGGTTTTGAAACGTGGCGACATCCGCTAATGTGTTGGACGTAGCACCTAAAAGTTCACCGACTACCGTGATCACCAAAATAACAATGAACACCACTTTGGCATTTTTGTAAATCTTTGGATCCATTTCGGTGTAAAGGTCGAAAAGCCAAGCTTCTTGCCACATCTCGGTATTTCCCATTTTGGTTATCTTGCTGCTGTTTCTATGTTTTCCCTTGTGTATGCCGTGGTGAAGATGGAATAGAGTTGCGTTTTGGTCTGTCATGTTAAGTTTGTTGTGTACATCGCTCAAACAATCCACGCTTACAGGAGGGACAACAGCCACTAGAAGATTCATCACAATGTAGCTGAAGAGGGCAACCAGCAGGACTGATCTGACCTTGCTGTATTTGTCTGCGATCGTTCCCAGAATAGGCGCACTAACAAACAGGCACAGTGGTTTCACAGCCAGTATAATGCCAACAAATTGAGCCGGCAGCAGCAGAGAGTGTTTAAAATACAGCGACAAATACGGTATGAGGCTTCCAAGCGCGGCAAAATAAAAGAAATAAAATACCTTGTATACAAGAAGGCTTCGGTTGATAGCAACAGTCGAACGAATGCTGTCGAACCAAGCTGGTGTCTTGTTCGGCTGCTCGCTTTCCAACGGTTCTGGTGTGATGGCTTCTTCTTCGGGATTGAATAAATCCCCATAGTTTGTTCCTTCTTCGTTGGGTTGCAGTAGTGTCCCTTTCTCCGACATTATGTTGCTCAGTGTATTAACATTTCTGTTTTTCCGCCTTCACTTAATACACGAACGTCAACCGCCCATGCCAAAAGCGCTGTAGATTTAAACCCGCGTCTGTGTGTAGTTTGAAATGTCTCGCTTGGGCAACTATGCTGAACAGATGTTTTTCTACTTTAACTGCGATAAATTTGCATGAGCCAGAAAAACATCCAACCGCCTTCCGCGGCGAGTGATATTTTGATGAAAATTCAATGGCATATTTCACATTTCTTTCCGCTGTACTTAAAAATGATTGACAGGCAATATACCAGACACAGGTGATCTCGCGTGGATAATCAGCGCTCTTTGTGCGTCAGTGTTCTATTGTTATCAATGTATTTGTGCTTTAGACGACCTCGGGAGATGATAAACGATCAAAACAAACTTTATTTTCTGAAAATAGTCATTTCAAAGTCTCTAAACGTGCAGAAAATTCCCCTAATAAATTCCAAGTCCGAATCTTTAAGCCGTTCGTGTCGAGAAATAACGGTTAAAATGTTCAGATTTGAAATATAAATGGTCTCTTTTAGGTCTTTTGTGTTCAAATGGGTTTTTAGAAATTCAGCGCCAATTAAGTTTGAATATTTATAACTTGAACATTTCAATTATATTTTCAGCAAACTATGAAGACTCAGTGAACAAATACTCTCAATTCCTTTTTCAACAGTTTCGATTTCGAGGCCGCGAAAACCTCGCCAAACAAAAATTATATACTTCAGATATATAGATCAAAAAACATAAATATAATTTTTTTTTTCACTTTTACCCAACTTGTGTAAGAAAAAATGAAAAAATGAACTACACTTGTTTTGTACAATGAAAAGCATGTACAGCCCACCCATTAACATTATAAACAATCGTTTTCAATCTTGAGTTTTTTCGCATAAATTTGTTGGTAGAAAGACACTAAATAGGTTTATCTTAAATTTCAAAAACATTTTATTAAACATGGTAACCCGCGGAGGCATATGTAATTGACGACCTACATAGCAATTTATAAAAGGAGAAATTACTAATTTATTATACAGCAGGAACGTTTGAAATGGCTGCCCTATGCCTCACAACCGGGCAACACTCAAGAACAAAAATATATTTCACTCATCACACCCGTCGCAAAATCAGCTCCACTGGGTGTCTTGATATTGAAACGTTATTAAACATGTCTAGAGTAAGACTTCTACAGAATCAAATTTTGAGACTAAGAAACAAAACTAAAAGCGAATTGTTTGTCAAAGGTCTTTCCGCGGTTTTCTCGAAAATCCAGTTGTTGATAAGCTGTCCCTTTGGATAATCACCAAGTTGTACAGAAGAATTATCTAAGAGGTACAAAATATTCGGGTCAGCTGTTTTTTATCGAATTTGTGATAGAAACATATTGTAAAACTCGGACCATAAATTTTGGAAAACATAGATTTCCTTCGCTCTGCACTGAGATCGACATGGTCAAGTATACGCCAAATTTCCAATTTCATTACTTTTCAAATCAATATATTATTACCATTATATTACAAGCTCTTGAAAGGGCTGGTAAGGAAAATGGTGGGTTGTATATCTTATCAAACATAAAACTAGCGGCAAAAAAATTCTACAATTTCACAAAAAGGAGTCGGAAAAACATAAATGCGACTAAAATGAAAACATAGTTTACATGGACAATAAAGTAAAACCGTGCAATATATTTAATCTTTATCACTGGTTACCAAGTTCACATTTATTTTTGATAAACGTCCTGCCAGAGAGAGAGCGCTTTGTCCTCTGTAACTCATTGGGGACGGACCATTCAATTTTTGAGAGGGAGGGGGTTGGGCAAATCACGAAAAAAATTCTTGCACAAAAGTAGGAGGAAAAAACATCGCGCACAATAACGTGGTAATGTTGATAAAAATTCTTGCAAATACCAATGCTGAAAAAACATTCTTTGTCAAAAGATATTACCTCCCTGCGTCCCTCAGTAGAAACTCAGTCGAGTTCTATTGGAAATTCGCGAATCATATTGGTTCTCTCATTACTTTCTATTTAACAATTAAATGAGTCTGAGTTTTCTATGAGCGAATAGTCAACGACGTGCAGCTATCGCTTATAGAAAACGAGGGCGACCCAAAGCTAAAACCATTAGACTATTCGCTCGCTCGCTCGTTTGTTTGTTTGTTCGTTAGAATAGAATAGAAGAGAAAACTTTATTTATCCACGGTGTCACATTCATCGATTGATGGTCTTCCAGAGACTCATGCTATTAATTCGTTCGTTCGTTCGTTCGTTCGTTCGTTCGTTCGCTCGCTCGCTCGCTCGCTCGCTCGCTCGTTCGTTCGTTCGTTCGTTCGTTCGTTCGTTCGTTCGTTCGTTCGTTCGTTCGTTCGTTCGTTCGTTCGTTCGTTCGTTCGTTCGTTCGTTCGTTCGTTCGTTCGTTCGTTCGTTCGTTCGTTCGTTCGTTCGTTCGTTCCGGCGTTCGTTCGTTCGTTCGTTCGTTCGTTCGTTCGTTCGTTCGTTCGTTCGTTCGTTCGTTCGTTCGTTCGTTCGTTCGTTCGTTCGTTCGTTCGTTCGTTCGTTCGTTCGTTCGTTCGTTCGTTCGTTCACATATTCATTCAGTCGGTATACATGTATTCAAATGTGATGCTTTATTGCAATAAATTATATGTACTACATCGTAAGGCTTGTTGTTTTTTACAATACATATCAATCATTGGCCCATTTTTTAATTTCTTCGTTTGTGTGTTAAATTGTGTATGCAGAATTGCACGCTTTCACTGTGCAGCTGATCTTAACATTTTCAAAAAGCAGCTTTGACTGTTAAAATGCAACGTACATCCCGCTTAACATTTCTTAAATAAAATGAAAACCAACGAGCACAGCTATTCTGAATCTGGAATGATCATATGTCACTCAGGTGAGGCTCTTGGTAAACAAAATGTTAATGATTTATACAGAAAACAATGATGATAAAGGCATGCAGCCATATCACAAGTGCCTTGTCAAGTATTAAGTCCATCTTGATATTAGGTGTATCTATAAAACGCCACAAAACTCGGAGTCTGAAACAAATCAAAATAGGAAGAAAACTAAACGAGTTGACGACAATAGAGCGATAACGTTCAATTGACTGTTGCAAAACTAAAGCCTTGTTTCCATACAATCGTTTTGGTCGCCTCAGTCGCCCCGATCGTTTCAAAAATATTTTGAAGCGACCGGGAGGAAGGCTTCTTCAGTTTAGTAGCTTCTCTGTTGGTCTGACCGGTGGGACTATGAAAGTGGAAAGCTCCCCCCGATATGATCGCCTCGGTCGTCTCCAGCGGTGAGACTGCTCGTGTTGGGCCTGAGTACGATAAAATTATTTTGGCGGGAGTCTTAAAACAAAATGGCGGACGGTAATCAACGAGAGAACCCCGTGGCGATTTATTTTCTTATTTTTGTTATTCTACGTCGGAGAAGACAAATCACTCTCATATACTTATCCTTGTAATCTCGTAAAAATTTGTTGTATAAATTTTCGTTTTTTGTACTTCTTCCATAAAACACACAGTTATTTACTGCCGCCTTTTTGTAACCCAGGAAGAGCAATGAATTCTGGGATAACTGGTTGCATTCTAGGATAGCTTTGGTTCGTCCCGGTCGCCCCGATCGTCTGAGGGTGGTTTCCATCAAATCGCTTGTGTCGTCCCGGTTGAAGTGATCCAAACGACCGCGATCGTCCCGGTAACGTTTCCATATGATCGTCCCAGTCGCTTCGACCTAATTTGAAACGACTGGGGCGACCGAGACGATTATACGGAAACCAGGCTTAAAGCCAAAGTAATCACTTTGGCCAATCACAAAGGACCAAAAAAAATAAATAAAAAATAAATCACTTTATTTAAGTGTCAATGTATTTAGCACGGCTGTACTAATTGAGGACACTGTAAATAGTGAAACAAATATTATAAATTAAACAGAAACTTGTTAAAAATCCCAACTGGCAGGAGGCTGACCAGTTGGCTATATACAAAGCATGGAGGAGTTGAATTCGGGACCACCGAAGACAAATCCATCTAGTGGCAGGGAGGAGGATTTGAACCCAGGACCTCCGGATTACAAGTCCAGTGCCCTAACCACTGGGCCACGCTGCCTCCAATAAGACAAGACAATACCAAGACAATCCAGTGAACCAATCAAAACTCAAGCCAACGCAAAGCATGGGAAACGTGTGTGAGCAAGTTACATGTATGACTGGTTTTGGTTTTACTTCTGATTGGTCGAGAAAGTGGCACGAGTTTAAAGTGGCACGAGTTTTAATAAAACCAATATGTAAAACCAAAGTAAATGCAAACTTCTTTCAACACGTAAATGAAAATCACTTTAATAAGATGACTTTACACGTATTAGTACCAATTAAAATTAGGTAGGTACGAGGTCTGAAATTAATCAAAAGCAGGTGCAAAGTTTATTTAACACTGCCTGGTGTCATTTCTTGTCATTCTACAGAGTTCCAGCGGGATTTGGGTGATTTTAGGTTTCTTAACCCTACAGCGTTATAATAAGAGACAAGGAAGGACACTTTGACGAGTTTAACTTCAAAACACGCTTTGTAAACGACTCGAATTTTTACACGAAAAGGCATTTACTCGTATTATTACTCACTCAACTCAAAGGGTAATGCCACTAGATTCACTCCCTGCAATCCACCTGAACATACATCGCGATTTCACGGCGCAAACGGATAGAAAAGATAAAATATCGAGCTGGTAAACGACGCCAAAAATGCGTGACTCCGGAAAGTTGTCACACTGCTGTCGCCATTCGCTCAGCCGAGACTAACTACGAGGGTCTGAATACCGTACTCAGTCTCGGCCGAGTGAGAATTGCAAATTAGATTCCTAAAACAAATCTTTCAGGAATGATCAAAATTGTTCTTTCTGGTGGCTTGAGCAAAGATGGTAAATAATAATGTCAAAGGTGTCTTGAGTTACAGCAGCCATTTAGGGCCCAGTTGTTCAAAGTGCTGATAATGCTACACACAGTATATTACATGTAGTCTCCTCCGCAGCCATAGTTTGTTAAGAACATTGAGCAAATTGTGTGTTCAACGTAGGCTAGTTAACAGTGACTCTGTCTGTGCACATACAATGTACCCATAGGCGTGCAAGTGAGCTGACAGGTTCCTGTATGCTGGACAGCATCAGCTGACCAACTCACATTCAAACCTGCACCGGGTTGTTCGAACATTGATTAACACTAACCGAGGATTAAAAGTTGATGGAGGGTTCAATTTCTCTTGTATAAAAATGTTTTTATTGCTTATGTTTTGTGAAGTTTGAGATAAGTCAGCATCAAAACTGAAGGACAGAAAATATAAAGAGAAAACCTCACTGAAAAGTTAAAAATCTGAAATCAAAATTCAGGCTTATCCTGGATTAGCTAAATCGTGCTTTGAATAACTTTGCCCTGAGGCATACAAGAATCAGTACAAATGAGCACTCCAGGCAGGTTGTAATAACATCTAATAGTGCTCACCTGTAATTATGAGTTCACAACACACTGCTGATTCAATTACCAGATTTTTCTCGAGGACAGATGCACCGGTCAGGCTTTGGGACATCCTTCATCACTGCTTCAGCGTGTCTGCCGCAGCCTTTAATGAAACAAAGAGGAATGATTAGAAGTGAAAACATGTACAAGAAGTAACACAGGTTTTGTACAATCTTATGTTACCTAATACTCCACACTAAAAAAAAATCCATTACCTGTATGTAACATATCAAATTAGGTCTACATTTGAAACACTGAAATTCCAGAGCTTTCCAATGACATTTTGTTTGACTTGTAAAACCCATAAACAAGTCACTAAGCTTTTGGTAGTCTGAATGTTAAAGTGGCATACAGTGTACTTAATACATGTATGTAAATTACCTTTCAAAAACTCGTTAATAATTCATAAAGAAAATACAAAAGAAATAAATGTTTAATGAGTGTCTTTATATCTGATAAAGACATGGCTAAACTTTACGTCCAATTTTCTTATGCAAAATAACCCCAAATCCAAATATACCCTATTTTCAAAATTGGCCTTGCATGTGCACCCTGAAAATTTGATCTCACAAATTGTCTTAGTTTAAGGTTTTAGTTTTTTTTTAGTTTTAATTTATGACTCTTTGTAAACACAGTATTAACATCACATTATTCTTCAAATCTGACGGTCAGCAAAACTAGCCAGTCCTAAACAAATGCTCGAATAACAATTTAGTGTTGGGTCTTTTGCTGGCGGCGTGTGCGTTGTAAGCAGGCAAGGGTTTCAAATCCGGGGTTAATTCACAACTCACCGATTCCGCCTCCTACAAATCTAAAATCTTCGAATGAAATTGCTCGCTTACAACTGTGTCAGATTACTTCTCCTTTATAAACTGCAATTTCATTGGTTCTGATAGTACCTCAAACCCGAGTGGTGTGACATACAAACATACTTCACTGACTGACTGACTACACGGTCCATCGCACCGACTATAGATTTATTTTTGGACAAAATAACTCGATAAGCATCCAAAAAGTATCAAGATCTTTGAAATACAAAATAGGGTCATTCCCTAGAAAGCTTAACCAAATTGAAAAAGTGAAGTCAGAATTCGACTTGATCATGTAATGCTTAGAAGGATACGAATATGTGTTTCACGGTCAAAACCTTCAAGATTAAATGACCTCAAATATACACTGACTGTATAGAAGCAGATCTTGTCAACAATCACCTTGTTTCCAGAGCTGTTGTCCGAGTCACTTCTCGAAGTTTTATGCTTATTGTATTCAATGGCTTTAGTTGTTGTAGTAGATGGCATTTCAATTTGTGTACTTGTCAAGGAGTTTCAACAACTCGCCACAGTGCACTCGATCGCTTGTGTAGAACTGAATATCGTGAAAATATCCAAACTGAACAGAAAAGGCCACAGAATCAAACCAATTTGTAAATTGTATGTCACCTGCTAACTGTTCTTGACTTCCTTGCAGCTCTGAGGTTTCTAAAACATAAGATTTTAGGGCTTACATGTAAGCCGCTGGCCACATCTCTTATTTTCACTCTTGATTTTTGGCCTGGCCACAACCAGTGACATCACAAGGCTGTTTTGGGTGCGCCAAAATGGCTGCCAATTTTCTGCCCAACCAGCCAACTTTGAGCTGCTAAAAAAGCAGGTTTCATAAACCGTTGGCAAAAAAAAAAGTTGATAGCGCTTGCTAGCAAGATTGAAACTTAATGATTATGCAGAAATCTCAGATACGAAAATTTCTGGAGTGCCAGACTGCAGTCTGCAAAAAATTTGTCGCACACGGTTCAAGGTCATTTCGCTACAAAGTCGATTCGCTTCTGGTGTTTGACATTTGCAAACTGCAGACTGCAGACTACAATTGCTTTTTAGCCGTTTGCAGGGCAAAATAGTGATGCCCCAAACAGCCATAGAACAGCTAACTGCAAGCAGACTGCAGTGAAGGCTAACCGAAAGCAAACGGCAGTGAAAACTAACGGCAAGCAGTCTGCAAATGTCACACACTGATTTGCTTCAAGTCGTTTCGATACAACTCAAAATCGATTCGCTGCAAACTGCAAAGTCGATTCGATACACAGCTTAATTTGGTTCGCTACAGAATTTGAACTCAAGAATTTTTCAGGAACATTCGTGCATTTGACTCGAACAATGGAATTTCGGTATATTACCCAATTTTCCCGCACACAGATATGAACAAACTTTACAATTTTACAGAATCGCTGATCATGACATTCATTTGCTCGCTGGTTGAGGAAATAAGACAAACCAAATCTTCGGAAATGACGAGAACAGGCACAGTATTTACTTCTAACTACAAGTTTAATGGTAACTATTTTCATCTGCATGCTCCAACTGCGGAGTTTGTATTCGAGAAAGCCATTGGCCTTTATTGATCATTACAAGGTTTGTATCACCCTGCGAGCAGAGCCCTTTCTTTTCCACTGATGTACTTGATAGGGCTCTGCAAGAATCGCGTCAAATCTTATTGAGCATGCACGAGGCTTACATGAGGCTTGCATGTTAAGCTTGCGCTAGGATCACTTCATCTTAGCATGCACGCACGGAATGGCGTAATGGATCATACACGACAGCGTGAACAAAGTGTTTTGGTTTACAAATTCTTTTCTTCAAAGAGCGTCTGAATTCCTTTGGTAAAAACATGTCAAGCACCGCTTGAGGTCTTCTAAGTGACTTTATGGTAGAGCTGTACGATTTTAACCGTGAAATTTCTTCTTGGTTTGCGAAAAAAGCGAGATCTTAAAATGTCCACAACTGCATGTGAACACAAACGGCAGAAGATGGCGAGAGCAATCGTCAGCTCTAGTGCTTTCGAGAGCATATTGTAGGCTCCTTCTTGACCATTGGTTTTTCCAAAAAGTTAATGCCTGCGCAGCCAAAACCGGTTTGATCCAGACTGACTAGCCCAAACTTTGGGGCTTCGGCGACTTCAAAGAAATTACACGATTTATGCAGAGCCTCTCTTTCTTCCCAAATCTCAGCCACAGGGAAGTTAAGGCCCAGTTCAGATGTCGTGCTTCTGCCATGCCAAACTAAATTCAGGAATTAAGTTTGACAAAAGCACGGCAGAAGTATGGCGTCTGAATCAAACTTAAAATTAAGTTCGGCAAGCTCTGCCGCGCTACACGACTCTGGCACGGCAGTGATTCAAATGTCCCGCTTCTGCCCTGCCAAACAAAATTCATAAATTATAGGGGTAGTTACAGCGCCACTTTTGTTTGATCAATGCTGACTAACTGTTACGTGACTTCAGTAAGTCCTGAATTTGGCACGACGTTTGGATCAGAGTCGTGTTTGTGCTGTGCTACAGTTGAACCTATTACAATTAAGTTCGGCACGGCAGAAGCACGACGTCTGAACTGGACCTAAAAGAGGCTCTGCTCGCAGG
>OY855908.1:22336992-22426992 GCA_963693305.1 Meandrina meandrites | reverse complement strand
TATAACGTAAAATGACGAATTTTTACGTAAGAGAAAAGAAAGAACCAACCGAAAGAGATGGTGCCGTACCATTTCTAATTGGGACAGTGGAACTGGAAAAAGGTAATTTGCGACGTTCCGTTCTCCGAATGGAAAAAGAGGAGTACCTCCGATCCGCAGGTAGTCCACAATTTCCAAACGATTTTTCCGAAAAATTACTGTTCCGTTTGACTTTCAACGGAAATGTACGAAAATTCTGGAATTTTTGGCTAAATGGTAAGCACCCCGTAGCTAGGATACTGCAGATCTAATATCTTTCAGATCTTCACTCTTTTTATGTGACATCTTGGACTATTTGCACGGATCTGAGTTTTTAAAATACATTCAGCTGGCAAAATCTCACAAAACGTTTTTAAAACAATACATGCATTGTGGTGTGTGTTTCCCGACATGATTTTGTAAGTGACATTTTCCATTATTCCACTACTTTTAAAACAAAACAAAAAGGTCTTCGACAAATATCAACGTCCACTCATTCATCTTGCCGGAAAAGTTCTCGACTTGGATTGCAGCTGAACAACCACAATTAATAAAGTAGATTTCTTTTTTGCATTTTCAAATTTACGTAGTTAAATTTTATTTATCTACGTACGGTGGTTTAGGATACGAGGAAAACATGTCCAAAGAGCTTATCTGTCTTGGAATCCTCCAGAAATCTGAAAACTCAAAGGTTACAATCGCAAACATAACTTTAAACATCATTTTCTCCGTAACAGCAACATTAGAAAACCTTTTAGTCCTAGTAACGATCTGGCGGAGTCCTAATTTGCAGTCACCTTCCAACACTCTGCTGTGTGGTCTTGCTATATCCGATCTATGTATTGGACTTCTCTCCGAGCCACTTTTCATTGGGTTGCAAGTTGAACTTTTGAAGAACAGTCTTGCATCATGCGTGCTTCCGAGTGTGTATGCTATAATCTCTACCTTCTTTGCAGAAATCACCCTTTTCACTGTAACAGCGATAAGCATTGACCGCTATTTAGCGATACATTTCCATCTACGATATGCAGAAGTGATCACCGAGAAAAAAGCAATGATCACCGTGTTTTGCTTCTGGCTGATAAGTGGCCTTCACTCAGTCACATGGAATCTCGGTTTTGTAACATTTTGTGAAGTGGTGGCAGTCATAGGCACCCTTTGCCTTGTAGCAGTTTCATTTACTTGGATTAAAATTTACCGAGTGATGCGACTTCACCAAGCTCAGATTCAAGATCAGATGAATGCCGCACAAGGACATCAATTTAACATGGTCAGCTTCAGAAAATCTGTCGCGAATACAATGATTATTTTGTTTATTGTTCTAATCTGCCATTTTCCTTATCTTTCGTCTTCCGTTATTATTGCTTTTAACGTTTATTCTCCAACCTACATATTTGTCATGTTCATTAACTCCCTTATGCTTGTGAATTCATCAGTGAATCCATTGTTGTACTGCTGGCGTTATCGTGATATTCGCGCAGCAGCTAAACAAACTCTGTTAAAATTGTGCTGTCAAACACACGGCCAGTAACGCCTGAATCCTACATCACGCACAAGCTAACTACACTAGCTAGCTACTTAAGGCGCATATACACGACATTCATTATGGGCACGGCCCTCCTAAATTTTGGCACACGGACCGATAGTTTTAGGCACGGCCCGCTTGATTTACACGGCAAAAATTTTCCGATGGATCTTTCCGATGTTCATTTCTGAACGGCACTCTTAATTTTGTGCGTCTCTGGGCTTATATGACACCCGATATGACAGCAGTTCACATATTCAGGCGCGCTTCGCCGGCTGTTCAAAAAGGAAATGGCAGATTGTGAAAACTCCTTGTTGTGTGGCTTACACGAAGAGCCTTTGCTGTCGTAGTTAGTCACGTGCCCAAAAGCTCTGGGGACGAGAATCTCTCTTGTTTTGGCACGCGTGACACTTTTTGGGCTTTTCAAGAATGGCTCTGTCAAACAGCAGATATGTTTTTTTTTTCGAATTCTACAGTTCATTACCTTTCTCTTGATATATAGTTTGTGGCAGTTTGTTCAGTTTAAAACAACGAGCGAACGACTTAGCTTTGTCACGGGTTTTGAAAGATTTTTGAACAGCCAACATTTATATGTGTCGAAGGAAAACAAAAAATAGTCCATTTTTATTAACAATTGCTATATAAGAGCACCAAAACTGTTAACAAGCGATGGCTACGATGGAAATGGATTACAACTTGAAAAGTTTAGCTAAACTTTTCAAGTTGTCTCCGCGCGTCTTCAAAAAAATTGATATTCATAGCCGTAGTTAGATTTCTATCCACGCGTATTTTAAAAGGTTATATATCTTCCTTTCGATGTTCAAAGATAATGTTTTTCATGGGTTAAGTTTCCTACCACTAATTTCAGAACAGTTTAGACCAAAAATCTGCGAAATCCTCCTGACAGAGCTCCTTTGACCACCACTGACGCAGCACAACAGGCACATCAAGACAATAAAAATATCCCGGCTCTAGTTGATATTCTTTATAATTTATTCTCGTCACCCGTCTGATCGATAACGAGTGATATCGAAAAGAGAAATTCCACGTTGATCAGTCCACAGTTCTTCACGAGTTAGCCAAGAAAACAGTCCATTTAAAAATGCACCTTTATTTCGATATAAATTACATCGCCTTGAAAGAAAGGTCTCGCATTTCTGAGAGCTTAGTACATAGAAATGCAGCCTTTGCCTTTCCTGACCCGGGTTGGTTGAAAGCCGATTACAGTGTGTAACACTAAATGACCCAGGAATAGGCGTTGATCAAGAGTTTTATTTCTCTTGTATATAAGTGTTTACCATTTCTGATGTTTTGTGGAGATTAAGATTAGTCAAAACTAGGGGGCAGAAAATAAAAGAGAAAACCTCTGCTGATCCTGAAAAAGTTATTACTTTAAACAGGGCAGTTCAGGTGTTCCACACACTCATGTCAGCAAATTGAACTCTTATCAAGGCACATTTCAGTAAAGTAGAATTGGCTGATAGCACTTTAAGTCACATTTCAGAAAGGTTTGACTTGCTGACAGTGTCAAACTGTTGGGCATATCTAGGCATTTAATTTACCTACATCATAAGCAAGTGCCATTCTATCTTCACTGCTCACATATTAGTTTTCCTAGCATTGCAGTAATTTCTTGGGATGAATAATGTTGCACAGGGAGAATTTGAAAATTAATATTCGAATACTTTAGTTTTTTACAAGTTACAAAATCTAAGAAATCCAAAGTTTGAGTTTAATTCCTTGCTAAGACTGGAAGACCAAATTCGTCTACTTGTACTCCATCCTGAAACAATCAACAAACAAAAACACATTGCTAAATACTACTATGTTATTACCGGAGCTTATTTAAGATATAACATGAGTTCTGATTGGCTAATAGTCAGGGCCGGATTTTGCCTAATACCCAAGGGCATTATGAGCGGCAAAACGTGGGGATCAAAACAACTACGGGCTTCACCCTGAGGTCCAAACCTATGTACCACCCTGAGATCCAAACCTATGTACCGTTTTTTGACAGAAAAGTGAACCCTTTCATATACCTCCAATACAACTGGTTCTACCCCTCTCACATAACTACAGAATGGATACTACATCTCTTTTTTAATTGTTCACTTAGAAATAAGCCCTCAAAATACTTAGATGAATCATCTGTTTGGTGAGTTTGTAAGACCCTTTTAAATGCCTATATAACAGTTTTTGCTACCCTGTTGAATACTCCAACTCATGAAATCTCTACCTGATAAGGTACAACCACTCCTTAAATTGCTAGGCAGAGCCTCCCCGTCAAGTCCACTATAGAGAGTACACCCCCCCCCCCCCCCCCCCCCCCCGTTATACTGCACCTGTGTTCTTGTTCCTCCCGTATCTTTCTCCCCTGGTACAGTATCTGATGGGGCAGGAACTTCATCTAAGTAAGAAGTGTCCTCATCGAGGGCCAGGTCATCTCCAAGGGCTTCTAATTCTGTTGATTATAATGAGAGTGTTAATATTTATAAGCAAAGTGTGTGGTTCAGAGAACAAGTGTAAATGAGAGCACTTGAGGCTCCCACTAATGTGGCTTGAGTTTGCTATCGGTTCTTGTCCTTGCTCAGGTGCTTGTTAAGGGTTTTTCTCCAGGTTCTCCAATAATTGTCCTTTCTACACCAAAACACATGTAAGTTTTAATTCAGTCCAGAATATGAGGGTCACAGCAATCACTTATTTTGCATCCCTCTAGCCGCCCATTGTCCTTCAAGCATGACAATAGACATTGTTAACGTGATTCCACTGAAAAAGAACGAGTACTCAAAATTTTCTAAGACTTGGTCCAGTTCATAATTATGTTATGAGCATCGCAAAAACGCAATAAAAAATGGGGGTCACCGTGCTTGTTTTTGTGCAACCTGGATGGCTATTATGGTAAATATACGACCCACGAGGTTTGTATTAGGGACCCTAGTAATCCGAAAAGCGAACCATCATTTCTAGAAAAAAACATTTCTTGCATTAAAACAGCGAAGCAGTTATGCAGAATAGACTTTAATCTTACATAGCAAACTATTTTAATTGAACTGGAATTAAGATTATAAAAGAAATTAGAGATTTTGCTGTGTGCGCACGTAAGCAGCACTACCAAAATATGTGCTTTTTAAAGCGTTCAAATAAAAATATCTCAAAATAGAATAATCAACTTTTCTTTAAATCGTGATATATTGTAGTCAACCGCATGTCATTTAAGTTAATGCATTAAAAAATGGGGGTCACCGTGCTCGTTTAGAAGAAAATAACCATTTATTTCCCTGCTAAGCTTAATCTGAAGGAAATGCCGTAATGTTGTGTGTGCGCGAGCGCTCGTGCGCACGCTAAATGATGCGAAAAATTGTGCGCAGCAAGGATGCGCAATGCAATTCAGTGGAATCACCTTAAATAAACTCTTCAATTAAGCCCTTCAAGAAAATCTCTTCACTTAAGGAGGCTCACAACGGTTTCCAGCAATTTCAGGCTCTTAAACTTTGATGGGCCAGTACTACAAATCTCTATCAGTTGCTGCTACAATAATGATATCGAACAAATGTCCAATCATTGCTGAATACGTTGTGGTCATTTTCATGACGTCATTGGTTACTATAGCAACAGTTTTACCCGTTAAAAACACCCTTAATTTTCCCTTTAAGTGCTTATAACTCAAAAACGAGTCTGATGACCCCCATTTTTTATTATTGAATAATGATTGACATGTTAACATGCAACCTTTTGCAAAGTTAAAAAAATTTCCCCGGAGCAGTTTCAGAGCCACCTTAAATTTTCGGAAATTTAAGGTGGCTCTGAAATCGCTCCGGAGAAATTTTTTTAACTTTGCAAAAAGTTGCATCTTAACATGTCAATTATTATTCAATAATAAAAAATGGGGGTCACCGGACTCGTTTTTGAGTTATAAGCACTTAAAGGGAAAATTAAGGGTGTTTTTAACGGGTAAAACTGTTGCTATAGTAACCAATGACGTCATGAAAATGACCACAGCGTATTCAGCAATGATTGGACATTTGTTCGATATCATTATTGTAGCAGTAACTGATAGAGATTTGTAGTACCCGCCCATCAAAGTTTAAGAGCTGGAAAGTGCTGGAAACCGTTGCGAGCCTCCTTAAAACCAACTTCTTTTGCATTCCAGGATAAATAAATCAAGCTACTAGACAAAACCATGTCTCATGAGATAATAATGTGTTTCCAAACAAAAATTAACTACACATCCATGTATGACTTAGATTTGTATTGGGAAAAAGCAGTAATCAGTCTGTCACTCAATTATGGAGTTGCATTTTTTTTTTGCATTTTGCATTTTTGCATTTTATAGTTCAAGTGATGCTTTGCTAAACAAAACTTGAATCACTGAGCAAGACAATACTGCAATCGCACAAATTTATTTACAGCATCTAACCTGCATCAAGGTCAGCCTCATCAATGTCATCTGGCATTCCATACGATCTGCCCAAAGTGTCTTGAACTTCGTTCGCAATCTCTAGCATATCTGCCATGTCATCTTGAAGGTCCTAATAACAGAGAGGAGAGCTGTGGTTACATATTGTAGAACACAGAAACTCATCAGTGTTCTATTGGAAATACGCTAATCTGATTGGTTAACCATTATCGACAGAACACAATCGTACGTGTTACTTTTCATAAAAACAATTATTCTTGATTTTTGCCTTAAAAGAACATAAAATTGTAGCACCCTTCAGATTTTCTATACAAAATCAGTTAGAATACTTGCCTTCGTTTTCTATGAGCGACAGTTAACTCGGCAACCTAGGCTTGTAGTCTAATTGTTAAACAGAATATGTTTGCTATAATATTATGTGTAGCAAAGTAAAAAAATGGAAAATGGTTGACTTTCCAATTTACTAAAGCTAGTGATGGTGGGTAATTGTCAAGTGGGGTATACCGCCAGACTTTACCATTGCTTATTTATATAGGTGAGCTTCATTTATGAATGTCTACAATTTAACTAATGCATACCTCAATCTCGTCAATGTTCACTTTCTTGTATTCCTTTTTCATTTCTTTCAGTCCCAACTTCATAGCATCAACCTTAAAACAAGATGGGAAATTGACATCAAACATATTCCCTTCCCTTTCTAATATGTTTTTCTTTTGAGTTTTTGTCAAATGAAAAACTAAAATGTATTTTGATCTTCAAAACTAATACGTGAGGTATGGCATACTCAATGTACAAAATATGGGTGAGACCCTACCATTGTACGAAAAAATATTACATGCATGGCACTTCCATATTCCCTTGACATGGTTAATGTGTATCCAAGTGATGGTTGTTTTGCACCATCAGTTCATTTAAACATTGGTTTAAATGGACAAATTACCATGATTACAAGGACAAAGGCCTTTGTGTTATTTTGTAGTTCTCTACAAATATTTGTTCGAATCACTTAACTTCTTCCTTTTCCAATCTGCATAACAACAAGTACATTGTGATTTACCATCAGTTGTTTGACAACAGGATGATGCCCATTTTTAATTGGAAACCAGTTGAATGTACACACTCAAATCATGCTTTAAATTCATGTTGGCATAATGAAAACTGAACCATTACTAACTGCACTCGGTCAGGATTTAATTGCTCCTCATCAAACATAAACGACTGACAGTTTTCTCTGTTTTACTTCAGCGGGGAAAGTAGAAATGTGAAGTTAACAGAAATCAGAGTAGGCACACTTTCTTGCAGGTCATTCTCTGCACTGACTTGCTTTGTTTGCCAAATGTTCTCAAGCCTTCACAGCTTGTGCATGACTCAAAGGTTAGCCTGTTTGTAGGCTACTACATAAGCAGCGAAGCAAGTGATCTTGACAATCCTCATATTATACATGTATATTTGGTACACTGTACTTATGTTCCAAACAGGATGAATGTAAGTGTAAAGCAGTGGTCAAATATTGCACTGTATAATTTATGCAACACAAGTTTTAAAGATTTTAAAATGCATTTTGAAATCAGATCCTGATTTGTTATTTGTGTTGGGTGGCCAATTGGAGTTGTGGAAAATGTAAAATAATACAACATGCAAAATTTAAAGTTATTTCTGATTGCAGTTTTTCTGGTAAGGTTATTTGAGCGAGTGCACATCAGTCTCAGCTATATAAATTTGAGAGAGAACAGCTATTGCATGGTAGAAACCTACCGTAGTTTTAGTATCTTTTAGTGTTTGTGTTGCATAATTTGTCTGCTCCATATTGAAGGACTGCTGCCGGAGGTTTTCAAGTTGACTTTCGTACCTGAAAGTTTTAAGGAATACACATTGATAATAAAGAACTTCTAAGAAATTATAAAGTTTAAATAAAAGAGTGAACTGATAGATTGACATTGTTTCTTGGAACTTGATTTGCATCATGCTAAATCAAAAAGACGTTCAAGGACAGCAAAAGTTTTCACTGGATGCGATTTTGTTCAAAAAATGGGGTCCAGTTAAACACAATATCATTAAAAAATATTTCTTCTCCAGCTAAATCAAACTCCATGATATTGTTACATGTGTAGTGCAGCTAAAAACAAGATATTGACATCCTTTTATTCCCTTAACCACTCCTTAATAAATTGCAAAATACTATAAATAACTTTATATATTTTCTATTATTTTTCTGCTGGTTTCATTATCCATAAAAACCATCTGTACTTACTGTTTCTTTTGCTTCAGCACTCTAAGTGCTCTTTGCTTTATCATATTCTGAAATTAAGAGCACACAAGATCTAGTTATTTGTATTTACTAGTTATTAGTATCAGGTTAAATTATTGTTAACAAGAAGTTGCCAGCAACTTAAAACGCTTTTATTTTTTGCTAATTGCCGGCTTTCTTCCTCAAAAGTCATGGTTAAATTTAATTTGTTTGTCCTATGAGTGAAAGACTTGCAAAGTAGTCACACAATCCGAGGTTTATGTTATCCCCGGCTATCTTTAGCTTGTTGTTTTTTCCCTACTAATGACGTAACCCCTGCACATTCGGGCATGTTCAATATTTGAAGGGCTCGGTCGAAAAAGGGCCCTAGCTTTTTTTCGCAAAAATGAAAATCGTCAAAACAACTCCAAATTTCGCATGCGAGTTTGTTTACGTGTGTTAAACAGTTTCCTGTATTTTTTCCCGCTGTTGTCTGCCTTGTTTCCCACAAATTACGCATGCAAAAACTGGACTTTGACGAAAGAAACCTTTTGTTCCGCGAAACAATGAAATCAGCGAAGTTGAACCGATTACTGTTTTAACTCTACAAACATTAACCCTAGGGGTTAGGGTAAGGTTTTTTTTAATTTTTTTTTTATTGAGCTGTTAACAATGCGACACATATTTACAGTACACTAATTACACTACTTACAATGCATTAAGTTAACTACTTACAATACGGCACTTACACTACGTACAATGCATTAATCAGAAACTACTTACAAACTACATTACATTAATTAAACTTACAATACTGTACTTATACTACCCATGTTACTAATTACAGAGACATGCACATTAAATACATGAATAAAATAAAAGTAAGGACGAAAAAAAAAGGGAACAATGAAACAGAAGTTGAAAAGACTAAGGAAAAAAAAAAAGAGAGGGAGAAAAGAAGAGAGAGGCCGCAATCCTAATGTAGAGGTCTTGGAAGAAGAGTGCAGTTAAAACGAAGATTAAGTAGTGATAGAGGATTATATTAAAACAAGTACACTAAAGTCACAGTTCATTTGAAACGGTGCCATTTTGAGTTGTATCTCTTAACAGACTTCGTCTTATAGGCAAAACATTTTTCAATTTCTTGGCACTTTAAGAACGTTTGCGAAAATACATGTAAATTCGGCAGGGTTTTCTTTACTTTCGAGGAGTAGATGTGATATCTGCCAATTAGAAGTGCATGATGTAAAAGTGTATCCTCAGTATCATTGACTAATCCCAGGCAGGTAGGTAGGGTCAAGGAGAAGTCTTGCGGCTTAACCTGATGCTGTATCAACCAGTATTGTACGTTTTGCCAAAACTTTTGAACAAATTCACATTCCCAGAAGAGGTGGATCAGGGTTTCTGTGTCTCGTTCACAGAAGGTACAGGAGTCCGTTAGAGAAACACCTATTTTATAAAGGAAGTTGTTCGTAGCAATTCTTCTGTGTAGGAGTTTGAATTGGAAGGTTTGAAGTTTAGTTTCTTTGGTGCAAAAAAAGGGCAGAATATACGATTTATCCCATTCTATCGAGCTTTGGTAATTTTCACAGTCTGTTATCCATTTTCTCTGGCTTTTAGTAGGTGTTGAAGTGATTCTTTTAATGATTAATTGGTAAGCTTTTGACCACAAGTTGGCTGATTTGTGGAATTCATCGTAACTTGATCCTGAAGAGGCTTTCTCAATTTTGTCAGGGCGGACAAAACACCGTAGTACGTTAGAAAGGTGGTCTTAACTTTATAGCGAGATTTAAAATCGTTATACTTTAAAAACTCAGATTTATGATCTAAAAAGTCTTTGACTTGATTAACACCCGCACGGGACCAATTTCGGTAGAAGATGGGTTGGTTTGCAATCCTAATAAGAGAATCGTACCAAATCGGCGAATTTCCACTGTGTGTTGGGTTTTCTTCATAATTTAGGTTTGACCAAATTTCGATTACCTCTTTAGTAAAAGTATCTTGAATATTTAAACCAGCTACATCAGCTTGGTTTAAGTTACCAGTCAGAAGTAATTTGCCATCATGTTTCTTAATAAAATAGTCACAAAAAAAAGTTTCCATTTTGCATGGTTGCTGTCATCGAGGTACTTCTGTACCCATTTGGTTTTCAAAGCGCAATTGAAGGATTGGATATCTAACATTTTTAGTCCACCGTCTTTGTATTCGTTTAACATCACACTCCTTTTAATTTTATCCCCTTTTCCATCCCAAAGAAAATTATACAAAATTTGATGAATTTCTTTTAGATACGGTTGCGAGGAGGGTAAAGGCGACAAGACATAGACAAGCTGAGATGCAGCTAAACTTTTTATGACAGTTATTTTACCTATCAATGTTAATCTTCTTAACTGCCAACAACTTAGGATTTTAGAGATTTTTTCCTTTTTTCCTGGTAATTTAGCGTGGCAGCTTCTTCTTCAATGGTCGAAAACCATACTCCCAGAGATTTAACCTTCCGATAAGTCCGTTTGATATTTTGTTTTATTGCAAGCTTATCCGTTCGGTTTTTAAAAGACCCGATCCAGAGAGCCTCTGTTTTCTCACGATTAACTTTCAGGCCTGACAATTTGGCAAAAATATCGAGTAGCAAAAAGGATCTTTCTAACGAGGGCTTTGTGCCGTCCAAAATGAGCGTAGTATCATCGGCATATTGGCTGACTTTACACTCCTTGTCCGAAATTTGAATGCCATGGATTAGTTTATCTCGTCTTATTGCCGCCCCCAGAATTTCAGCACATAAGATAAAAAGATACGGGGACAGGGGACAGCCTTGACGTACGCCTCTACTTAAACTAAAGAAATCCGATGTCCAACCGTTGTTTTGTATGCTGCTACTGATGTCAGTACAAAAGAGTTTTATCCAAGAAATAAGAGAATTCCCAAAGTTATAATATTTCAGAGATTTTTCAACGAAGGTCCATTCAAGGGTGTCAAATGCTTTTTCGAAATCGATAAAGAGAAGAAGTCCCGGAAGTTTTTCAATATCTGTATAGCTTATGATACTGTTTAGCAGCCTTATATTTTCGCCAATAAACCTATTTTTTAAAAAGCCTGTTTGATCACTTTTTATCACTGAAGGCAAGACTTTTTTTATTCTACAAGCGATTGCTTTTGCAGCGATTTTGTAATCACAGTTCAGAAGCGAGATAGGTCTCCAGTTCTTAATATAGCACAGAGATTTATCTTTTTTTGGAATTAAAGTTATTAATCCTCACCGCTGTGATATAGAAAGGAGGCCTTTCGCATAGGAGGCGTTAAAAGAGGCGAGGAAAAAGGACTTGATGTCATTCCAAAAGACTTTATAGAATTCCGCCGGAATTCCATCCGTTCCAGGTGTCTTGTTTGATTCCATAGTTTTTAGACTTTCTAAACATTCTGCAGCCGTTAGCAAGCCTTCGCAAAGTTGTCTTTCGTCGTCATTTATTTTACATTGATTGTTTTGTTGGAAAAATAGGTCTTCACCAATAAAATTCTGTGGAGAGGTGTTGTTTGAAGTGTAAAGTGTCTGGTAAAAGCGTCTCGCTTCATTTAGAATTTCTTGATCTGTATTTAGGACGGTGTTATCATCGATTTTTAAATTTCGTATTGTTTTACTGTTGAAATGCCTTTTTTCCAACCCAAAGAAATATTTTGTATTTTTCTCCCCTTCATTATACCAACGTGTTTTAGACCTTATAATAGAGCCTTGGGTTTTGTAGCTGATCACTTGCTCTAGGCTTTGTTTCTTAATCTCCAATTTCTCACGGGTTTCACACTTCTCGTCATCAGTAATGTTATCATCGAGCTTTTGTTCAAGCTTTAAAATTTCGGTCTCCAGGGTTTTCTCAGTTTGTTTTTGTTTTGCCTTTTGCTGTTTTGCATATTTAATTGAGTTTGCTGTGATTTGCATTTTCATCACATCCCATAAAAGTGTTGCGTCTACTGTCTTGTCCTCTTTGTATTCATTGAACACCTCATTTATGGTTTCTTTGATGAGGTTAATGTATTCAAGATCCTTTAAAAAGTGGCTATTCAACTTCCAGAAACCTGGCCCTCTGGGGTTTGTGTTAGTGGAAAGGGATAAGGAGATTAGAGAATGATCGGTTTTAAATCCCGGTAGAATATTCGCCTCAAGTGCATCAGTCGATAAACTAGAGCTGATTCAAAAAAAGTCTAATCGACAGTGGATTTCTGGCTTATTTCTTCTCCACGTAAATCGTTGTTCATTCGGGTGTAGATCACACCAAATGTCAGTCAGATCCATATTTTCTTTGAGCATTTCGATTTCTTCTAGTGATTTAAAGTGAGTGGTACGATTCCCTCCCTGCTTATCCTTTGATATGTTTTGTATGAGGTTAAAGTCTCCTCCTAACACTATGTGTTCGCATTCGAAGGTGGATAAAATGTTAAAGACGTTTTTAAAGAAATCACGATCATCATTATTAGGCGCATAGATATTCTGTAGGGTAATAATTTTGTCTTGTGTTTTAATGTTGACTGTGATGAATCTTCCCTCAGGATCTAAATAGTATTTCAGTATCTCAAAAGCAAAGTTGTTATTAAACAGGATGCAAACTCCTGCTCTAGAGCTTGAAAGGCTGCTGAACAGACCTGTATAAAGGGGTTAGGGTAAGGTTAGGGTTAGGGTTAGGGTTAGGTTAGGGCTAGCAAAAATAAAGAAATCTCTTCTTTTGAATTGCATGGCATGAGTCGGTATCTAAATAAAGTCAAGGATTAGTGTCTAGAGAGTGAACGTTTTGCAATCCGTGAAAAAAGAAAACACTATTATATGAAAAAAAACTTTCTCATGCACTGTTTTATGGAAAAGTAAAAAAAGAGCAAGATGTGACATTTCATAGATGCTACTGTGATGCTGCAAACGGCTTTGAAATTTAGTGATACTATCAGCAAAGCGCTTGCCATTTATGCTTTGTCTGCGCGACGAATTACAAAGTTATTACGGAAGAAAATGTATTCAAAATTTCTCAGCGGTAAATTTCGCTAAGGGAAATGATTATTTTTTGTGAATAACACTGCCGTTAGCAAAGCAAATTCAGTCGGTTTCACTAAAAAAGATACTTCCATTTTCGAACTACCGTGAATGGCGAACTTTTTTCCGCGAATTTTCATGCGTGAAACATTCAAGTTTGCCTAGACAAACCGTCGCGTTTGGAGCGTAAACATGTCAAATTTTGGCAACTCAGCCTGTGTGTTTCTGGTCATGAAACGCAGGTTTCGAAAACTTTTGCGTCGACGTTTTATGTTTCTTCAATGAATGTCGACAGCAAATGGCAGCTTTATATTTCTGGTAAATGCTGAGACAGCGATCTTCGTTGACTGATCTTTGGTTCACTTGCAAAACGCGACAGTTTGTCTAGACAAACTTGAATGTTTTGCTCGATCGTGGGAAAACGCGTTAAAAAGTTAGCCGTTCACGGTAGCTCGAAAATGGCAGTAAAAGTCTGGTTTCATAAAACAGTTTTTTCAGACAACACAAAAGAAGTTAGTTTAAAGCTGAATAGGCTGTTTCTCCTACAGGCATGTTATGAATACAATGAATCGAATTTAAGCCGGCTGGAAAACCGATGGAAAAGAACAAGTGAGCTTAAACAAACAAAAAACTTACATGCGAGCCCGGGTTCAGTCTTGTCCTTTCATTCCTCTCGACAGACAGCGATGAAGCAATCAATGGAACTCCATGATGCGCACTCACAAAATCTAAACGGTTGATTTTCATTCTGCTTGACTTGCAGTAAGCTCCTATTCTGTTCTTTTTGGGCATACTGCGAAAGCGTTTTGCACAAGTGAAAAGAATGAAGACTTTGCCGCCGCGCCTTTCGCCCGACTGTCAACTCACGCTCAAAAATAACGCAATAATCACGATCAATGCATTAAAGATTATTATGGGATATCCCTGAGTTTCTTCGACACAGAAAGTCCTAAGCTCAAAATTCAACAGAAAATAATAGTGTCTAAAAGCCAGTCTTCATTTCCAAATGATGGCAAATGAGCCCAAACAAACGAAGGTGAACTTGGTTTGGAAGAGAAGTGCGTTTAAACTCTTTCCGTCTGGAATCAGAGTTCCGACCGCTAACTTTACCGCCATTTTCGCGATCATGGAATAAACGCGCCTTGTTTCTTTAAGGCATGCTGGTGAGCTTGCGGGTGTTGAGACTTAATGATGTCCTTCCACCACCAGACGGACGCAAATATATGTCAAATAAGCGAAAATCAGTGGAGAGAACTTCAACTTGTCCGATTAAAATCTGAAGAGGCTTTGTGCGCGTGAAAAGCTTACGTCACAATGTTTGCTGTACCCATCATTTCCAGATTTCTTGTTTGAGCAAGCGAACGAGCAAGTAAATTCCAATTGAATTACAAAAACAGGAAGAGAAACAAAACCCTTTTGTTATTCCGAACAATGAAACCAGCATAAACATTTAGATTCGTTCTGGAACAATGATTTGCTAATAGTATATTCTCTTCTTTATTTCTCCAAAAATAAGCGAACACTAGCGAAAATAAATGCAGGACATTGTTTAATACACATAAACAAACTCGCATGCGAAATTTGGAGTTGTTTTGACGATTTTCATTTTTGCCAAAACAAGCTAGGGTCCTTTTTCGACCGAGCCCTTCATTTATTGTTTACCTCAGCAAATATTTAATTTTCCTTCAAATCTCTTAACTCGCTTCGATGAAACAGCCAAGAAATTCACTTTAATTGCCTAAACCCACAAGAAATACTCGCAAAATCGCAAATGGGTTATTCCAGAAAAAATCCACATCCCCCTGATGGATGGGGTCGTTTTTTAACCCCCCCTCTTACCTGGATTTCCTGAAGCACAAGACCCCCCCCCCCCCCCCCCCCCCCTCCTGTCTGGATTTCCAGGACAAAAGACCCCCTCCCGCCTGGATTTTCAGAAAAAAATTATTAGGCTTAAATTTAATTTAAAACATTGGCTGGAAGCTGTCATTCCGACTGAAAATTCCATGACCTTCCTCCGCCAATGATAAATAAAGCAAATGAGTCTTTCAGGATCGAATGACGAATTCATACACGCGGGTGCGAACCAGTTTTGACAATCAACACGAGAAAATTTTCAACAAGTGAGGATGTGTCAAAGCAAAAAGTTGTTGAAGATCTAAAAAATGGAAAGAAAGGGAAAATAACAATTTTTTTCTCCAAGGAGCGAACAGTTTGTGGTAAGTTTAAATGAGTATACACTTAATCTTGCATACTGTTCGATCAGCTGATCGCGTGATTGATGAATTCGTTGATTTATCCAAGATAATTTAATTCCAGAAACGTTTTCAACTTCGTGGAAACTTATATGCTTTTTAGATGGAAACGTTTCGATAAAAGGAGGCAAAATGCTCATGTTTTTGCGTTGTTCAGCTCCTCGTTTAGCCATAAACACGTGAGCAAAAAAGCGGCGGCCATGTTGAAAGTCGGGCCCAGTCTCTCCAGTCAGGCGAGTAGAAATGTGTCAGGCGTTTCACGATCTTCGTTCCAACAATGTTGTGACGGGTTCCTCTTTAATTGTGTATCTTGTTTTCGCGTTTTCTGCTATACAAGGACCTGTGAAGGAACTTAGATTATCATTTACGACAGGTGCGAAATATATGAACAAAAATATTTCTACTTTTTTCAGGGTCTGAAAGCGCTGAAGTGTCACCGAAGCGCTTGAATTATCGGTTGAAATGACCCCTGCAGAAGACTTTTTGAAGTTCAACCCCCCTTCCCGCCTGGATTTCCAGAGCCTTTTACCCCCTTCCCGTGAGAATTTCCAGAATCCCATCCGTCGGGGGTGTGTGGATTTTTTCTGGAACAACCCAATAAATTAATGACAATCGCTTCTGGTGAAATTAACTTGCAAAGTAAACCCAATCTTATTTGTCACATAGCAAAAGTGAAAGCTGCAACATCAGCACATTCCCTGGCTTTTTAGTGTATTCAATATTCCCTTTGAATCCACCGCTTCGATAAGATGAAAAGAAAAAATATTTTATACACAACAAAGAAAACAATAGAAGTAACATTTTCCGTACATAATTTTATGTTTCAACAGCTTTTGGCGATTAAACATTCGAGGTTGCGTGATTTGAAGTCCGGATGACGATTTGGCCAAGTAGAGGTTTGGGTCTGGCCACCAACAAAAAAAAACGACAAAAAATAACAATAAATCCTGTGCAGAGCAAGAACAGCGCTCGGCCCATGGCCGCGCGGCTATATATCATAAATCAAAATAGTCTCGTCCATAATAATTATAGTTAGATACAAATGGTGACCAGAGCACACAAATCATACTACTCTACTTCAGGCCAAAATGGTCAAATTTATGCCAAAACGGAATCAAAACATACCCTTTGGCACCACACATGCCTACATAGCTTATATCAGCTTATATAGGGAGAACTCACTCACCTCCTCCCCTCCCCCGCCAGGCCAACTCTGTCCAATTACTACGACTAACTTTAATTACAAACACTAGTTCAAGCAGTGAAAGAGAACATCGTTCACATTTAGTAACATAGCAACTTAAATATACAGACTGCATTACCTACACATTTTAAAATAAAAATTTAGAATCTGAAGTCAGAAAAAATAGTGATATTTGCAAATGTAGGCCGCAAGAATTGTCAAGCCATTGAATCATGGGGGAACAAACCTTCGATGGTCCATCCCTCATTTTCTTCATTTGATCTTTGTATTTCATGAGCTCAGCATCAAGTTTGCTGATTTTCTTCTCTATAGACTCTCCTCTACTGTCAACCTAGAGAAAATCAAATTGCCAAACAAAAACAGCAATGAGCGAACGTGCATAGAAGCTAAGATCGACAGGCAGGCTGGCAGACATTTTGAGTTCGATTTTGAACTACTCACATTGGAAATAGCATCAGTGAGATTTGGTGGTGGTTCTTTTGGCTTTCCTCGGCCAAATAACCTATTCATTTTGCTGCAAAATATGTCCTTTGGCTTTCTCCTCTTGTTGTCGAGAAATCTACTTCGCTTCCTATTTTCAGTGTTTCCGTCATAAAATTTGCAAGGCTGCTTGATCACGTGATCATGTTCCAAATATAGATTGGTAAAACCATGACGTTATGTTGTGATTTTTACCGTGACGTTCTCACAAGCCTGACAAACTTAATATAATATTCTCTTGGCATAACGTAAAACAAAGATGAAAATTTGTTATTTCTTTTAAGCCCGACATTTCGATCTAATAAGGCAAATTAATGGAATTACTTTTGAATCATACATACGAAAACAGACTACAGAAATCAAGCTGCAATTTTTACCTTTTTTAAATACTATATTTTGCCAAAAGCAAACGAGTAATGAAGATTTGTTTTATTTGTAGAAACATAAGTAATCAATGAGCCAATAAACCCAGCAGTTTCTCCACGCTTTTTGGGAAGACAGCATGTTGCAAGGACTTCTGGGTATTTTCGAAATTGTGTGTAGGTAATCACATGATTTCGAGTGCAATTTTGGAAAAATCAGCACGAGTAAATTTTTCAAAGGCTAACCAAATGACACCAAATTGCACGAGCCCGAGTGCTGATTTATTCCAGGTTGGGCAAGAAAAATCATGTGATTAGTTGTTAATAATACACATACAAAAATTTCACTGCAAGTGGATAGCAAACAAGACGTATTCGGTCACTCACCTTCCGATTTGTTGTTAAAACATTACCGAGTTGCTGGGCTTTGTAAATCCAAAAGATGCTACGGAATTCTAAAGCCGTCTGTCATGTATTATCAGGCGCTTTTACCCTCTTTAAGTTACAAAGGTATGGGCTGGAATGTGCGACTTCAAAAAATGATCAGACCTGTATAATTTCTTCCTTCTTTACGAGCTGTCGCGAAAGAAAATCCTCGATTGATAGCTTTCAGTAGTTTCGTAAAACCTCTTTTGTGCTGCACAGAAGTGCATTTGCTAGTACATTGGTTTATACACTTATAAGTTTCATTAAATCGGTTTAACTTTGCATGAATCGATGTTTTTGCTCTTTCCAAACCCTCCGACAGCGGCCGCCATTTTGTTTTGGCGCGCTTTCGCGACTTTCCGGTTTAATTTCAACTTTCTACACTCAATTTCAACTTTTTGCACTCTATTTCAAGTTTCTGCACTGTATGTGATTTAATGACGAGCTCTCAGCCAATGCGCTTGCTGAAATTTTTGCATGTATATTATTAGGTACGGAACTTGTATCAATGGGCTTGTGGTGGGAGCGGTCCGGGAAGAGCAGATAGAACTGAGTAAACAAAATAGTGGAATCCACCAGAATCCATGATAGTGGAATCCCGTTGCCCCCTTCGGCATATCCAGGGCGTTTAACTTGAGGTAAGTTCCGTATAGTGGAGAATTTGACGCCAAAATTCGCTGTGTGAACCCAGGTCGTAGTCCATTCCAGGCGTTCACTCGCTCTTGGCCCAGTCCCTCGCCATTTGTTTCCACTCACCGTTCACCGCGCTAACCCGTTCCCGAACTAACTGAACGCCTGGGACAGGCTAGGCATCTGACCATCGAAGAGCCTAAAAAGACATAAATGACAAAGCTATCTTACCGAAAACAAAGAAACAAACGACTGAATCTTAGGTAATTTTCGTTTCTTCTCATTGAAATCCTTGTATATCTACTGTTGCTTACCATTTTTAAAACAAAACCACTGTGTTACAAGCCTCTTATATTGATAGTCTTTAAATGATAGTATTTTCGGTGCAGGAATTTTTTTAAGTCCTACTTATCTGCTGGGATTTTTTTATCCGTTGCACGAATATTTTTTTTAAGGCACGACCGCTTGCAGGAATTTTTTTTAGACGAGTTTCCCTTGCAGGAATTTTTTTTTGGGGAGAAGACACCCCGCTCCGGTTAGTTCTAATGGCCTGTCCCTTATGCAATTTGAATGTTTCCATTGTTAACTTGTCACACAAGACAAACAAACTCATTTTAATACATTTCTATCGTTGCCTGTCAACGTTAATAATAACTTTATTAATGTGTCAGTCGTTCTAGTTTTTACAAGTAAAAACTAATTGAGGACACCTATCTAACATTAATAAATAAATAAATAAATTGTCAATGATAATTATAATAATGATAAATAAAGTAAAATATCTGGTATATGTACGATTAAAAGTATACAATCAACAAAAGCTAATTTCTACATAAATAACAATCCTTACATTTAAAATGCGATGCAACATCTGACAGGTCTTGCGCCCTGATTTGATCTTTGAAAGCATTAAGGAGTCAGCCATTTTTATAGAGTTATGCAGCTTATGTACCTTAAACTATGTCTCCCGTATGTAACAGTATTACATCTTGGTAAGGAAAACTCGTCTGCATTCTAAGGTTATACCTACTCATGTTACAGTTAAAAAGGTCTGATAAATATGATGGAACTAAGTTAGTCTTGACTTTATACATTGTACATCAATATGGCCATGTCCTGGAGCCTGCGCTTACGTTACGTAGGAAGTCCAGCTTTCTCAAGAAATGCTCCATAAGTACTAATCCTGTCGCAGTAAATAGCCCGTGATGTTCGCTCTTGCAGACATTCAATTTATTTTTCCTCTCGTCTGATGAGCGACAATGGTGCCATTCTATATGACAATAAGTAACCTGAGGAAAAATAAAAATTTTAAAAATTCTTAATTTGGCTGATTTTTCCCGAAGTAGAAATTAATGGCACCAACAAAGAATCTGGTGTAATTTGACCGTGTTGACCGCGCGCAGACTGATCCATTCTCCCTCTAACCTCAGGGGAGGGAGGGAGGGCATGATTTCAGGTTACTCTCCCTCAAGTTGCCAAATGCCATCTTTGTGTATGAAAAAGTGCTCGATGAAACAGCTTCTGGTCGATAAAAGTTACACCTTTGGGTTAATAGCGGCATAAACAAACATACTAGGCATATTTTAAAATCATTCAATCATAAAGAGGCAACAATAGAAATGCAAATGAGTTTGTTTGTCTAGTGTGACAAGTAAACAATGGAAGTATTGAAAGTGGATGATTTGTAGACTAATAGGCTCGATTATCAGCCGATCCAACACGCTCTGCACGCTATATCTTTGAAAATTGAAAATCAGTGGTCATGAAGTTGATTTGTGCAGGACTGGGGAAAACTGGTACAAAATCAATCACCAAAGCTCTGCGCCATCTTGGATTTACCGTGTTTGACTGGGAAGAGCAAATCTTTGACTTTCTGGATCACTGGGTCGATGTTTTCCAAAATGGCGTCAGGCCAGATGTCAAGCAAGTTTACCAAAATGCTGATGCAGTTGTTGATATACCTGGAAACTTTTTCTACGAGGAAATACTCGAAGCTTTTCCCGACTGCAAAGTTATTCTGAGCTTACGAGAAGAGGATTCGTGGGTCAAAAGTCATGTGAATCAATTTGAACAAGCAGAAGCTGCAAGGTCTCAGATACTATCCACTTGATCGCCAACGGCAAAAAAGATCTATTACGTTGCGGATTGCTCCATTGATGCTCTTTTTGGGTCTTGTAATCCCAAATCCACTTATCTTTTCAGGAAGCGATATCGTATTCACAATCAGCGTGTAAAGTCCACTGTTCCCGCTGACAAACTGTTGCTGTATAATGTAAAACAAGGATGGAAACCATTGTGTGATTTCTTGGGCTGCAAGGTTCCAATAGTTGCCTTCCCACATGAAAACATCAAAGGCGAGATAGCTAACATGCCAATGGAAGCTACTAGAGCGGGTCGGCAAGTAAAATGGGAACTGCAAAGAAGTGCCTTCGTTACGTTTTGTGCACTTGTAATGGTTGTAGCTATAATTTTGGCCATTTGTAACAATTATTGACTACATCTACATTTCATTAGGACACCAAGTAACATTTCAAAGCACTATATATGTACTGTTACTGGACAATTAAGCCACTCCCGGGCTCCCATTTGGTGAAAAAATAGAGCTTGCTAAGAAACAACTGAAACAATCAGGATCAAGAATTTTGTTGTAGTTGTGAATAGATGAAAATATAGCATCTCCTTTCACAGCCGTTGTTTGGGCCGTCACGCAACGCTCATATATACAATGAATTATTTACTGTAATAGCTGGACTTGTATAGTTACTCTTAATTAATATTTCAGAATTCTAGAAAGTGTTCTCATTTAGTGCTGTAGTGTACTTTATTGACACTTAAATAAAGTTGTTGTTGTTGTTGTTGTTGTTGTTGTTGTTGTTGTTGTTGTTCTTCTTCTTCTTCTTCTTCTTATTATTATTATTATTATTATTATTATTATTCCAAGCCAGGATGCAGCGTCCCAATTCAAGGTGTCAACCAAGATCACAGCGCCCCTAGTCGAGAAAATAATCGCACAGGATCATGAAACACCGGCTGATACTGCTGTCAAGACACTACAGCAGTGCGTGCGAAGAGAAACCAACGAAGCGCTTCAGACTAGGTTTGGCAATGTCAGGGAGTCTCTACCTCAGAAGACACAACGAGCCACTGATCTCGCAACCGAGAAAGGTGCTTCTAACTGGCTCACGGCCCTCCCATTAAAAGACATGGGCTACAACCTGAATAAAGGCGAGTTCCGAGATGCTGTAAAGCTCAGGTATGACTGGGAAATTGACGACAAGCCGACAGTGTGCGTGTGCGGTGACGCCTTTACAATCGATCATGCAATGATTTGTAGGAGAGGCGGATTCATAATTCAGCGCCATAACGAACTCCGTGACCTCGAGGCTGACTTGCTTAAGATGGTCTGTAGTGATGTCGAAATAGAGCCCGTCCTTCAAGAACTGACTGGAGAGAGGCTACCAAGCGGCGCTAACACAACGCCAGATGCTCGCCTAGATATACATGCCCGGGGGTTTTGGGAGAAGCAGAGATCCGCGTTCTTTGATGTGAGGGTGTGTCACCCCAACGCGGATTCCTACAAGGACCAAACCCCCAAGCAGATATACCGTAACCATGAAAATGAGAAGAAGAGGGCTTACGCAGACAGGGTTCTTCAAGTAGAACAGGGAACTTTCACTCCATTGGTGTTTACATCCACCGGAGGAATGGGCGAGGAGTGCAAGAGGTATCACAGTAGGCTTGCAGAATTAATCGCCGCAAAGAAAGGGGAGGATTACGCAACAACGGTGTCTTGGATCAGATCAAAAGTCTCATTTGCGATCCTCCGATCCGCCTTAATCTGCCTAAGGGGATCAAGAACTGTAAAGAGAAACAGGAACATTGACATTTATGATATGGACTTTCAAGTAGAGAATTCTCGTACTGCAATTTAGATCGAATATTTTTAATATATAGTTCTTCTCTTATTGTTGCTCTTGAAGTCGCTTTTACTATTTTTCTACATTTTTTAAAGACACTGTAATATTATGTAAATAATATGTTTATATACAAAGTTCTTACTCGAATAGTCAAATCATTGTAATTCCTTTAGAAATTGGTTAATATACAAAGTTCTTACTCGAATAGTAAAATCATTGTAATTCCTTTAGAAATTGGTTAATAAATTATTATTATTATTAAAAAAAAAAAAAAAAAAAAAAAAAAAAAAAAATTATTATTATTATTATTATTATTATTATTACAAGTGGGACCGGTAAAATAATATTATAATTTAATTTATCTTAAGAATTTTGTTGTAGTCATGATTAGATGAAAACAGGACGTGCTAAGAGCACAACAGATTCAAGACAGACACATGTCCACACTATTAAAGCCAGATAAACTTTAAAATCGACTTTTGTTTGTCCGGATTGGCCTTTCGCCACACTTAAGCGGCGTTTTCATTTACCAAAAACGCAACTTTTTGAAAATACTATCCAAAGTGGATAAATTTCAAAACGCCGGATAGGTGTGTTAGTGTGGACGGACCTTTTGAAAAATGCTGACGTCATAACAGTCGAATTAGCGCAGGCTCAAGTAATGTGCACATGCTCTAGTGTGCGTTTCTGGCGAGGCAGCGTTTCGAACAATTTGAAAAACGGTATAGTGTGGAAAGAAAACATCTTTTTCTGTTTTTGGGGCGAAAACGCTGTTTTCCAGGCTAGTGTGGAGTTATCACACCTGATTTACCCAAAGTTCCGGTTGTGATTGGTTCATTTTGAAAAGGGATATCTTTTGAAACAAATTAAACAGAATAGCGACTCAAAGCCTTGTCGAACATCATAGACTGCTGACCAACCTATTGCGGTGGCGTCCAGGTCTCTCGCGATCCTTTTTCCGCGTTCAACGATCAAAGAAAGAGGGCTATGAACAGTCTACGAGCATCAAATATAAGAGAGCTTGTACGGAGGTTCAGAGAGATTATTAAGCATTTACCAGATTAGAGATTGATAACATTTTACGTACTCGTATTTAACGAAGCTATGTAGACCATATCTAGCTAGCTCGATTAACATTTGATTCACTGCTCAACAGGAAAAATCATTCAATCGATTAAGTGGAAACAATAGAGATGTGAGTGTTGTACTAGTGAACAATGGAAGGGCGTGATTCGTAGTAAACTCGGACGCTGATCCAGCACGCTATATCTTTGCAAATTAAAAGCCATTAGTCATGAAGTTGATTTGTGCAGGACTGGGGAAAACTGGTACAAAATCAATCACCAAAGCTCTGCGCCATCTTGGATTTACGGTGTTTGACTATGAAGAGCAAATCTTTGACTTTCTGGATCACTGGGTCGATGTTTTCCAAAATGGCGTCAGGCCAGATGTCAAGCAAGTTTACCAAAATGCTGATGCAGTTGTTGATATACCTGGAAACTTTTTCTACGAGGAAATACTGGAAGCTTTTCCTGACTGCAAAGTTATTCTGAGCTTACGAGAAGAGGATTCGTGGGTCAAAAGTCGTGTGAATCATCGTGAAAAAGCAGAAGCTGCAAGGTCTCAGATAATATCCACTTTATCGCCAACGGCAAGAAAACTTCTTTACGTTACGGATTCCTCCGTTGATGCTGTCTATGGGTCTCGTTATCCCAAATCCACTTATGTTTTCAGGAAGCGATATCGTATTCACAATCAGCGTGTTAAGTCCACTGTTCCCGCTGACAAACTGTTGCTGTATAATGTAAAACAAGGATGGAAACCATTGTGCGATTTCTTGGGCTGCAAGGTTCCAACAGTTGCCTTCCCACATGAAAACATCAAAGGTGAGATAGTTGACATGCCAATGGAAGCTACAAGAGCGGGTCGGCAAGTAAAATGGGAACTGCAAAGAAGTGCCTTCGTTACGTTTTGTGTACTTGTAATGGTTGTAGGTATAATTTTGGCCATTTGTAACAATTATTGACTATATCTACATTTCATTAGGACACTAAGTAACATTTCAAAGCACTGTATATGTACTGTTACTGGACAATTAAGCCACTCCCGGGCTCCCATTTGGTGAAAAAATAGAGCTTGCTACGAAACAATCAGGATCAAGAATTTCGTTGTAGTGGTAAATAGATGAAAATATGGCATCTCCTTTCACAGCCGTTGTTTGGGCCGTCACGCAACGCTCATATATACAATGAATTATTTACTGTAATAGCTGGACTTGTAAAGTTACTCTTAATTAATATTTCAGAATTCTAGAAAGTGTTCTCATTTAGTGCTGTAGTGTACTTTATTGACACTTAAATAAAGTTGTTGTTGCTGTTGTTGTTGTTGTTGTTGTTGTTGTTCTTCTTCTTCTTCTTCTTCTTCTTCTTCTTCTTCTTATTATTATTATTATTATTATTATTATTATTATTATTATTATTATTATTTTTATAATAATAATAATAATCGAGAAGGCCTTTAAAAAGGCCTTCTCGGTCCAGGAGACGTCCGCGGCTGCACGCAGGCAAGGTCAGGAAACTGTGACGTTACTTTTGCGTTCATTTTTGGATGCTGTTCCCACAGAGTCATGCATTTAAAAATCTGCATAAGTAACCGTACAGTTGTCAAACATACTCATAAAGCACACGGCACCTAATTATCTTTCAAGGGGGTCGCTTTTTTATGCCTGTTCAGTCTGTTACACATCTAGCTCCACTACCCAAAACCCTCATTATCGTAAGGAACGTTCTTATTAAAGGCTTGTGAGATAAGCACAACTGAAGCATAAGCGTAAGCATAACCGCAAGGATGTTCACACTCACGATATACACGAGCACAAGACGACTTACGCGAACGCAGTGCTTTAGAATTCTGATGTACTTTACATGGTGGGAGTGAAGTCAGCAGCCAAATCCTATGCTTGTGCTTGTGTTTATGTCACGTCGGTTCACACGCGAGTGTTCGTGTGATTTTGCTTATCGACATTGAAGTGTGAACCACGCTGAATGAGTGAGTATCTCATCCCGCGAGTAACTCCTTGTTCAATTCGTGATTTGAAAACATCATGATTGAGCAAAAATACTGAAAGAACATAAGCTGACAAACTTGCAAAAGTAAACAGAGAAAGCAATTGTTTGGTAAACAGGTTTTCTAATAAGTCTATTGCAAAACAGTTGGACAGTTTCTTCGTTCCATTATTTATACAGGCGTCCAAAAATTTGCATCCGACAAATGTTACCCCTCTTTATTAAGATACAAGCAGCGCTAGCTTTTACTGTTTTTTAATGTAAAAATAAAGTCCTAATAATTTTATTTCTGACTTTAAGAATCTACGAGTTTAGTTTAGATTTCCAAATTTTTGTAAAGTTAAATGATTACAGAAAAATTTAAAACAAAGATTTTAGTTTAAAATCTAATATCCCGTCAATCGACGTTTAGTTATGTTAATTCCTCTATCCTAGCAACCAAAACAATCGAGGAAAAATCCGATGACCATTTGCAGTGTGGTTTTACTTAAAAAAAATAATGTATTCTTTGCGCTTGTTGTATTTTGAAGTTGTCTTACTTTAGCTGGGACAACCAAGAAAATAATACTTTAAAATACGTGCCGTGAAAGAAGGAAATTTGGACTGTGAATAGTGCCTTTTGATGCATTTTATGGGGATGTTTCGCAACTGGGAATCAACGCAATCGTTCTAGATTGAGCGTATGGAGATTTCTTGACTAATATATCAGGAGTAAAGCTGTGAGCGTCAGCGAAGAATATATCGGCGGAGATCTGCTGTCAAAAGAATTTGAAAATGACTTGCCAAGTCTCGCTGCAATAGTAAGTTTCCCTTCAAAATATTTTAAAATGGGGAAAATTCTAAAAGGCGGACACTGGAAAGTAAACAAGGAGCAATTTAAAACATGGCTGCCGACAGCATATTATTACTTTTTCTATGGTGCACTGGGCTCTCTCTTTCCGTTTCTGAACTTGTATTACCGAGCAGTTGGAATGGACCCGTGGCAAATCGGAATCCTCGGAGGAATTCGGCCTCTCATCGCGCTCCTCTGTGCTCCGATGTGGAGCTTTGTGTCCAATAAGTATAAAATAAGAAAAATTATACTTGTCGCCTCGCTTGTGAGCTGGATTGCCTTTACCATTCCGTTCATGTTTGTGCCGCATTCGTCTGCAACTGATCAGTGCCCCAATAAAGGAAATTATACTTCAGAGCTTAGCCTTTCAGATGAAGATTCCGTGACAAATCACAAGGACAGAGTGTTAGATCCACCAGAGAATATTTCACTTGTAAAAGATAAGCTGTTTTCATATCAGAAACCTAACGTGTTGCAAGAACAGGAGCACAGATCACACAGAAAGACTTCCAAAAGAAATGTTCAACAGGTCGACAGGAAAAGAGCAGCGTTAAGACATTCACGATATGTTGCTTTAAAAGAGCCATTTGTTAATAGTTTTAGTATGTCGGGAATGAAATTGCAGGTTGTGACCAACACCAAAGATGAAACAAGTCAACGGAAACCATTTGATTTTAAATCCCGAGGTGCACCCTACTACAACAGGAGAAAGAACCCGTACTCTGGTGCAATATTCACAGAGTTGCTTTTTATTGTATTCGCTGGGGAAATCCTTCAGTCGCCAACAGATGATCTGAACACTCACTTCGATGGAACTTTCTTGGAACACCTGGGGGTTCTGTATCAAAATGTGATTAGCAACAATATCTACAGTTCTATCGGTATTGGACTCATAGCTTTCGCCACAGGTTTAACGCTCCGTTTCGCACCTAAAATAACAATCTGCGACGTTGAGTACGCAAATTACCATATTGCCTTGGTTATCTTCACGCTACTCATGGCCGTCGCCATAGCGATCTCGATCAAATTCGATTTCACCTACAGGAGGCGCCGTCGCAGCTATGAAATCAAAGAATCATTGCGGAAACTTATATCAGTGGGCAACGTCACGTTTGTATTTATCGTATTCATCATGGGGATACTTCGAGGGGTTCTGTTCAACTTTGTTTACTGGAATATTGTAGACATAGGTGGCTCGGATCTCGTGGTAGGCTTGACGGTTGTCAGTCAGTATCTTTCCGACACAATCATGTCCCTGTCGGCTCCAATCCTAATGACGTATATGGGATATATTGGAATGGTGTACCTCGGCCTCGCCTCGTATGCCCTACGATTTCTGATCTACTCTTGGCTGAGCACCCCTGATTCCGCGTGGGTTACCCCACCAGTCGAGCTTTTGCAAGGAATCTCTCATTCCACGGCTTGGTCGGCATTCCTGTTGTACATCACCAACTACACTCCGAGATCTACCTTCCCCACGGGGTTATTTCTACTCCAGGGGTTGTATTTGGGTGTAGGGGGTAGTATTGGAGGAATAGTTGGTGGGATTTTAATCCAGGGTTTTGACACCAACGTTGCCTTCCGTCTGTTCGGTCTTGTCAGTGTATTGACGTGTCTGTTGTTCGTGATGATTCAGCCGTCAGCAGAGCACGAGTGTCTTCCATCTGAGGCAGACACGATCCCGTTCCTAACAGATGAGGATGATTATTCCAGTTACAGTGAAGATGAAATTTTCGATTACAGCCAACGTGGAATTGTTTACATTCCTTCTAAAAACGCTAATGAGGGATTGCTTCAAGTAAAGAAAGTGGTTTTGCCTTCTTACAGTTCTCCTTTAGTGACAATTTGTATGTCGTTGGCAAAGAAAGAATCGAAATAATGCCGGACAGATGAGTTAAAGTTATTTCTAAGAACCTGACAGAGAAACGAGCTACGTTACGACATTTTAAATTTCTCTTATGTAACATTTTTTTTACATTGAAGGAAACCCTAAAAAAATAGTTTTGTAAGGTAGACGGGCAAACCCCCAAAAAGTGATAAGAAACTGGAAGAAAAGCTAACAAAGATTGCGCCATCTGTGACGTAGCTCGTTTAATCAGCCGGTCAACTGGATAACGTACTTTATAATAGAAATAGTACAAGTAATAACCAAAGTACAGTGACCCGAGTATTAAGAAGACGCTGACTTTTGCTGTTATATTCTTCTTTTAATCACATTACAAACTGTCCACGTTTTCGTCAGCCTGGAAACAATAATATATATTCCTTTAAATGTTTGGAATTTTTTCATTTGTATTCTTCTATCGTTAAAAAATTATTATTTAAAGGATTTATTGGACTTTAAGACCATGCAGTTTGTACGAAACGTTGTATATTTACTTTAATAGCCTATCTATAATGAAAACGCCTGTGATAGCTTGGCATAACCCTTGTGGATAGCGAACTCAAACCAGCAGCCAAGTAGAAGGAAGAAATCAACTTGTACTGATTAACCAATCACACTGGGTCTCTTATACACGTGACCTTGTTTGAGCGTTAATCCTGTTGGAGAAAACTGCTGGTATAGTGGTTTTTTTTCTTGAAATAATAAGCAGTCAAATAACAGAAATCTTATTCTAGTCATAGTAAATGCCAAAGAGAATTCTCGGAAATCAGTTATATGGAGACTATGCTGTTTGACATCGATATCACGCTTAAAAAACGCGGGATTTAACTGCGTGAGAACTTCTCCCTTTGAAATTATTAAAACTATTTATACAAATCGGATTTTAAAACTGTGCATTGTCCCACAACGGAAGTCTTCAATTCAGTTTATTTTTGTGGTCATGAATTTTAAATAAGTCTTTGAGGATGCTAATATTGATGAACTAAAAAAGTTAAAAACAATTCCGCAGCATAAAATTATGTCGGTACTCTCTATATATTCACATTTTTTTATGAGGGCTTCACTTGAAACTTAAAGAATAAAGCAATTGAGCTTTAAGTCAATTTTTTGACTGAGGAACAACATCGAAACAACAGTAACTCAAAACTGTAGAACGTTCAATTTTGGCCATTCGTGTCTGAACATCAAAGGAAAAGTGCATGAAATATCTTCTGTAACCGAGGTATGACTTTGTCAGTTCTACTTTGTGTATGCATTCTATTTTGTGATGTGGGAGAGGGATAGGTTTGAAATTTGGCGACTTTGTGCTGTTTAACAATCGTGTGGAACAATTGAAATCCACCGAAAGGTTCATTTTTATTTATTACATTAGATTCTTCTTAGTCTGTATAATTCTGGTGTGTTCTTCAAATTTTGCCAGTTACAGTGGATAACAGTTGTTTTTACTCAAGAGGAAAGCTGAAATCAGGAACCCTGATCAAGTCTTGATTTTTGATTGATTGACGGAATGGGCTGTGTTTTCAGCGACTATCAGTTCACCCAGGAGCAAAACAAATGCCACCACTTCGGAAGATGCTCGTTTTATCAAGGGAATACGAGAAGAAATGTTCCCACGAGAAATAAACGACCGTTTACAATGTTGGCTATGAAAGAACTAGCCATTAAATTACGAACCTGGCCTCCAAGCCAACCGGCAAACAAAGACTCTTGTATTGACAGAAAAAAGCTTTGGAGAGAATGGCGACCAGGCAAATTGAATACCACAGTCTTCAAGAACACGACGCAAAAACTGTGTAATACATCAAATTAAATAACTTGCTAAACGTAATGTTAGCGGAAAATTACACTTTCTCTTTCCTACTCAATATTGGTGTGTGTTATAAACTTAGTGAAATGTCCTTGGCATATTCGATTAGTTTTCGCTTTAACACTCTAAAGATTTCAAGTATCACCAGTTACTATAGTTACCAAGTCTTAAAATCGATATATAGTACTGATTTTATTCCGTGCAAGTTAGAGTGGTTTTACTTAACCTTGTGAAACAACATGTAACAGTTAGTGCGTAATAGTCAAAACTTAACAAAAGAAAACAATGGAATTGGTGTGTAATACTATCTAAAAGTTTAGTTACTATTTCACAGGTTAAGTAAAATTTCTATTACAAATCTGCCATTATGCGTGATTTGTACACTTTGTATAGGCGCAAAAAGTTAAGAATCAAGAATTTGGCTTTACTAAAGCTTGGAAGAATAAGCAGCTAAAAGGATTTTCTTACACAGTAAAATTTATTTGTGTTTTGGCGTTTCTTGTTGCAGGGCCCGCGCAGAGGTTGGGGCTGGGGGGGCTTTAGCCCCCCCACTTTTTTACTGTAAAAGGAAAAAATAATAAGAAATTAAGTAAATAGGCAAGTAAAGAAAGAAATAAAGGGAAAAATATTATTATTATTATTGAACGAACAATTACTAAAAGTATTTCATTTGAACGCCTTTCCAGAAGCTGGTGATAAATTTTGTTTTTGAGTTCCATATTGGTTAATCATGTATCGAGTGCATCTGGTGAATGATCATTCAGTTTTCTCTGCCCGAAGAATAAACATTTTGCCCAACAATGACGCAAGAGAGATTTAGTAACTTGACAATGATAAACAGTCGTGAAGAATGGTTTTTGACATCACTAACGAATTTGCAGATTGTAGCCATAACAGAAAGAGAAATACCGTTTACAACGTTAAGCTGAAGTATAGCAAAAATCGTCAGATTCCTGGTTGGTAAAGGCTAATGGCAGTAGTACTGATTTGGAGTAAATTATATTGCTTCAATATTTGATAGTAAATCTATAGGTCTGGTTCTAAATGTTTAGTATGCTTATACTGTAAAAGCATCACAATAATATAGCAAGGCCGATAAGTACTATGTAAAAAAGTAACTTTGCAACACGATCAGAACGATAAAGTAGGGTTACAATCGCGGACAGCCATTCCGTCCTTTTTGGGACTCATCTGCGTGGTGTAGCAAACCTAAATAATGCCAGCTCGAAGGCCAGCGCAAATAAATTGCAATAATCTCTTTTAGATCCTGGTACGTTAGCACCATTGTTGTTTGCGGACAGTTGCTGTTACAAGTTGTAAAAACATTGCGCTTTAACACACTGTTTGTTCATTTTAAATCCACCTTCCGATATCTGAGAGTAACTAAAACCCTATTTTCCAGGGTAGCATGCCTCCGCTCCCCCTCCACCCCCCTCCCCCCCCCAAAAAAAAGTCTGGCTCACGTTTGAGCCCCCCCACTCAAAATCTTGCTGCGCGGGCCCTGTGTTGTATTAAACGAATTTTTTAGACGTAGGTGGCAATATTTTCTAAACGAAGAGAAATAGCGGTTATAATTGATGATTAAAACGTAATTAAAGTGTAAAACCTGACCTAAATGTATTATTAAAGATCACTGAAGCAAGCACTTATATTGTTATATCTCATGCTTATATAGGCTCCATCAGTTTTTCTGTGACGATATGTATTTTTAAGTGTCTTTATCAGAAACCGAAGAAGAGATCACTACCTTTATTTCCCTTCAATTTTCAGTATAAAAAAAACCTTTTTCTGAAAAGTTTAAGAACGATGGTGCTTGCAGCTCCTGAGGTTCTTAGTCTCTGGGATATTGCCGACCCATAGTCCGACCCCCTCAAAGACAACATAGCCATAATTTAAGGTTACATTATTGGCGCTCCCTTTAAAACAACAAAAAGCATTTCAAAATATTCCCCCTAATTTCCTTATTTGTCTGAATATTCTATTAATGCTAATTTGTTTCAAATTTGGTGAGGTGTTGTTCTTTTGACGCCAAAAGAAAAGTCAATATAAAATTCAGTGAGTGTTATTTATATTCTATCTAGTTTTTACTAAGCATAAGCCGATATCCTTGAAAGGAGCTGTAATATTTTTGAAAGTAGAACCATTGTTCGAGAGCATAGTCATAATATATTAAAATGTCGCATTGTTAAAATTAGGACATTTTGTCTACGCGAAATAAATTGGCATGAAAATTGCCAATATTGTTAACAGGAAGCGGAATACGTAATCGGCAGTTTATTTAAAAATCAAATAGATATCGCGAAAATTCACTAACTATCTGTTGTTACTAAGTTCAAACCATCTGTTATTGAATTTGAAGCTTTCCTGTTTGTTCTGTTCTTATTTGTTATCAGCTCATAACAAACAGCTGACCTAATTCAGTCAATAGACCTCCGATCTATTCGTCCGGACAAGAATTATTCTCAAACGTTCAGACTACGAGCAGTCTCTATTTCCTTTCGCAGTCCGTCGAGCGTGAAGCGAAAAAAAATGTCGCCCAATTTTTCGCACGGCGGACTGCGAAGAGAAATAGGGACTGCTCGTACTCTATCAAACGTTTCGTCCAAATCATGAATCTGCCTATCAAAATGTTACAGTTAACACTTCTTAGTGAGTAATCATGAACAGAGTATAACGTGAGTAATACGTAATACGAAACGTTTAATGAAAATGGATGTAAAGGCGACTGAACGAACTTGCATGCAGCAGATCCGAAAATCGACACCTGATTTCGTTAAAGGGTCACTGTCACAGGGATTTTTACGTTTTGGGGTGAAAATGTACTAAAGATGAAATGAAATGCTTTTTCACGTACACAGAATACTCCCAGAAATTCAAAATTGATTTTCTCAAAGGAAGAACAAACCAGAGTCAGTTACAGGCGATTTTTCCACAAAACAAAGTAAAACTTGAAAAAATTGGTCTGATGTTTTCAAGTTACAGCCATTTGCATACTGGCGATCTGCAGCCAAACACACTTATTATAGTCTCAGAGAACTGGTTTGGTGGTTTTAAGTGAAACTGATCAGTATTTTTGGGTCTCCTGTCATTAGAATGTCTTCACTTTTCAAAGTTATCCTAAAGATTGGTGAAAGTGTCCCTTTAAGGAAGTGAAATTAGGATTGCCTTACATTTGCCTTACATTTCATAGAATCCTTACTCAGGCATCTGAAGTCCATACCTACAATACACGATTTGCTGCGAATTTGAATTTTCACAGGCCAAAAGTAAATAATAACTATGGGTCCTCTACTTTTTCTTTTGTTACATCAAAATTTTGGGAAAATATTCCAACAGATTTTAAAAAACTGCCTTACACTTCCTTTTATAAGCAATATAAATTATACCTTTTAAATACTCAATATTACTCTTCAGCATAATTTCTCTGAATTCTGTATATAACTTAATTATGATTTATTCACTTAACTTGTTTAATTCGCATACTTTTGTTAATCACATTTTACTTCCTTTATTCTATTGTTTTTATTAATTAATGTGTCTTGTCTTTTTTTTCTTTTTTAACGTGTCAGTGACCAACACGATAGCATATGCTTCTTTGGTCACTGAGCACATTTTATTTTGGCTTTACTATTATTATATTTTCCTTATTTTAATTTATGAATTTTCTGTAAATAGTGTGTGATAGTAAAATATGTCTGTAAATAGTGTGAAATAATAAAAAATCTGAAAAATCTGAATCTTTGGGCAATGCTTGTCAATTCCAACATCTTTGAAATAAGCACGACAAATATCGGGGGAAGCGGCAAAACTTTCACCACGGTAGAATTAAAAAACCACCGACAGTAAAATTCTCCTCAAAGGGCAATTTCTCTGTTCGTGTAGCTGTGGACATTTTTTCTTTGCCTTTACTTAAGCGAACTTGACGGATTTTGATGTTATTGCTGAGACGTACTGTGCACCTTTCCTGAATTTGACTTTTATTAGGAATATTCTGTTCATCTCCGCAATTATTTCGTCTCTCAGTCCCGTTACTGCCTTTGTCTTTAGTCAAAATTTTCTAGAATGTAGACAGCTTAAGGGGAGATTGCAACGAAGAATATTATGCAAGAAAATTCTGTCTCGCTCGCTTCAACTCACACAGCGATCGCTACTTCGTAATGGATTAGCCTGAAACGTCGATTTTTAATTTCAATACGAGGTGATTATAACCAACCAACTCGGTGCTACGAGCTTCGTTGGTTATTGTCGCCTCGTATCCAACGCGCGCTCATGGGCTAAGTACCACTTATAGGGTTTTTATCTGTATTCAGTTCCTCTCTTTTGAATTCCAGGAAATGTAAATATTAGAGATTTATAAATGTTCACAATTGTGTACAGTATAACTGTGTATTGAAGGAGTGTAATAAATATCTATCTCTTCCTATTTTATAGGAAATGCAACAGCGTGAGTGCCCCATGATAATTACTTTTTTGTGTATGAAAAGGATTCAATCACAATAATTTGTATTACCTTGGTTTGGCGCATCTTTAAGGAAAGGTATTGCAAAAGTCGAAACCATTTTCATCCTGCTGACTGGGGCAGATAATTTCGGGTGTCTGGAAAATCCGAATAGCGGATAGTGAATAGTGACGTACTATTTCCAAAACGAGAGCGAGTGTTTCATCGGGGTATCCAAACACCGAGAAACAAATGAAAGGCTTTTATTGTTTATTGTTGCGAGTGGTATATACCACTCTCACTGGAGATTGGTATACTGTTTTTCATTGGGTATCCAAATGCATGCACGTGATGTGGTATACATCTCGTGATTGGAAGTTAACTTAATGAATTATTAATGAGTTTGAGAAGAATAGTTAACAATTATCCTGCGAAATCGCCTGATACTTAGCCGACGAGGCCGTAGGCCGAGTTGGCTAAAAGACGATATTCGGCAAGATTGAGCAGGATTATTGTTTTATTATTCAACAAATTGTCAACGAAAAATATTTTACAGCCAAAATTACTGTGATTATGCAGCGTTTGCAATACTTTGGACCAGTTTTCAGTTGCAACCCACGTATCTCGCAAGATATCTGTTATGTACGGATGACGGATAAGAACGACGTCCAGACCATATATGGGTATCGCGCGAACTTGTTGAATATTAATTAACAACTATTCACCGAAGTGGAGGTGGCTAGTGGTAGATACAACCTTTCTCGAAATAGCTGTACATGTATACTAATGACGAATGGCGAATGAGAGAGATGCAGTTCCCAGTACCTCCCAGCAACGTGGGTTTTTTTCTGCTAAATGGATCGTTATTATCGTTATTATTATCGAAGATAATAATTAACAATTATTCACCGAAGTGGAGGTGAATAGCGGCGGATATTTACCGAGCCGCGAAGCGGCGAGGTAAATATCCGCCGCTTTTCACCGACACTGAGGTGAATAATTGTTTTAGTATATACCAAACCAGTTCAATAGCCGGCCTAAAATTAAAAGTTTTACCGTGAAAGAAAGCAATTCAAAGGACTGAACACTGCGCACATGAAAAGACGACAGCGCGGGAAAACTCACATGACAACACTACACAGGCGATCGACCGAAATAAATTTGCAACTGTGTTTCGTTTGTTGAATGGATTTGGACGATTTCAAGCGGAATTCTTTACTTTATTTTCACTACTGAAGAACACAAGTCTTTAATTTATTCGTGAATACAACCTGTGCCGGTCACTATAGCCTGGGAAACGTTCGTAAAGTCATGAAACGTGCTGCAAAAACTGTTCATGTTGACAAGATGCTGCGAACGACCGCGAATGTCAAGAATACGTGGACTGGATTTGATCGAAGTTTAATACGGCTGCTAAGCTAGTTGACTGGAGGAGAGTCAGCGGAAGAGGAGTGAAAAACCATAGCAATTCACAATTGAAGTTGATCTTCGGTGCAAACCTAAATATTTTAGTCTCCAGCGTGACTTTATATGGCCGAGCCGAAAACAACTTGCCAAAATCGTTTATAGCACGACCAAAACAACTGCAAGGATTTACTGGCTTTAAAACAGAGATACAGGTAAGAAATGTACTTAATTTTCTTAGTTGGACGGTGTATATTTGGAAAAAATTCAAACTTAAACGTTTTAATTTTGCGTACGTGTACGCGGCGAAGGTAAACAACATATTTTGTACCACATTTTATCAATCGTTTTGTTGAAGGAAACGCTTAAAACATTTTAAACGATAAACATCGCTACGTATCGCTAAACCTAGTATTCTTCTGACCTGGTAAAGTTGACAACACATTAAAGTACAGCGGCCTCTTTTATGGATCAAAACACGCTTTTTTAACCGAAGTTACTCGTAGAAGTCATCTTACTTTGCTCGGAGGTGAATAGCAAAGTACTATTCACCTCTACTTTGGTGAATAATTGTTAAATAATAAACGCAATGTCTTTTGTTTTATACCGTTGCAAAATGCTTTCATTAGACTATTGTTGTGTTTTCTGTTTTATTGCCGGTGATGGACGGCCCCAGCCAGAATTGGTGTGCTGTCTGATTTGGGTAAATTAGTGAAAGCTAGCTTAGGTGTTGTTTTCATAACAAACTACTTGTGTCTTTTCAAATCGATAAACTAATTAAAGAGCACTTGTCTCGCATTTGTATTTTATTGTTTTACTTGTAGAACGTGCCTCGGGTAGCAATGAAACTGGCGATGAAATGCGAGTAAATGAAGTTTGTGTTCGGTCGGCATTGTGTGAAGAGATGGAAGGATTAAAACGCTTTTCGTCACTATTAATTCGCGACTATTCACATTATTCGCTATTCGGGTTTTCCAGGCACTCGATAACTTCACACATCACCATCACTCACAAATGAATCCAGTTGTTTTAAATAGACATCCTTTTATTAGTTAGATAATAAGCCTCTTGGCTAATGGGTAAATACTAACAACAATTGATGAGGTTTAGCATGATGGCGACAACTCTGTCCAAGCCTTTACTTGGGCAGAATAAGTGAGCTGTTTGAAGGATTAAAAAACTGCTATTGCAGTTCTAGGATTTGGTTGGTCAAGCTTAAGTTATAGATAGAAAGGCTTTAAGGATATATTACCAATAGAACACCGTTTATCCCTTTCTTTTTCATTAACATTACCATTTATTTCTGTATTCCTGTTGTAAGAACAAGTAACGACCGATATCAAACCTGAGTTACTTTTCTATAGCATTAAAGAAATGCAAATAAACAGTGTTGATTTTTTTCAGCCCTGATTTTTTTCAGGCTTCTTTATTCCAATTGCTTAAATTGGAAATTCACTGCGAAGATCACATATCACCTTCAGTGTTGTGTTAGTTAATAAATTACATTTAGTAGGCCCACTTCCACCTCCATTTCCAGGTTCTTTGGTTTTTGAGCAACGACTAAATAATTGGCTCCATTAGTTCACTGGCAGTTAAGGCATAATTTGCGTGGCAGGTGTTCAGAGGGGAGGGTGAGGAGGAAATTAAACGAGAATCGCGAATGAGGCATGGCCGTGATGATGGCTAATCCAAAAACACCATTACTGTGGTTTACCGTGGGGCCGGGCATGAAAGATTTGTAAACAAGTATCATTTTAGTCCTTAACATGTAACTTGCTTACAACATTGCATATGCTCTATATTTTAGCCTGATGATGACTTATTTAAGTTGAAAACGTTCGGTTTTTCTTTTTTAACCATTCTTTTTTTATATTTTTAGCCTTGTAAATAGTTGTTTTGATCCAAAGCGAATATTATGGGCATTATTATTATTATTATTATTATTATTATTATTATTATTATTATTTTTATTATTATCATTGTTGTTGTTGCTGTTTGTTCACATCAATTCGTTACAGCCGATTTCGCAGCTTTTAATATATGCATGTAATATGCATGTAAATGACTTATAACCAAGTGGAGTAAATGGAATGATTGGAGGTATTTTCGTGCATAGGGCGAGCATCTCCCTCTCCTCTTCTTTTTAGTTCACCTGTTGATATACATCGGTCCAACAAAGCGATGTTACTTCGTAAAGTATCGGTAGAAGTTGCACGGCTTCGAGAATCATCGGAGAGTGTCGCTATTGACTCGGCCTTGTTTCGGTTTGAACTTTCAGTTAACTCTCCAAAATGAAGATTACTTGTACCATCAGGCCGCCGTCGGAGAAGATCCGGAGTTGATTGGCCTCTTCGTAGCCAGAAGAAACCATCTGTATAATCTTTTGCAACGTTTCCGGATGAATAATTCTTTCTCTGGATCTTAGTTACCATATTGTTCTTACGGAAAATTATACTGTACAATTTTGGTGAAAAAATTGGGAAAAACACAGCTGACGCGACCAGTGGATGACTTAACATCACCGCTCGTCCTCGAATCAGGCTTTGGTTGTCCATTGTGCAAACGATGGATAAGACAATGAGATGGAAAGTGGCAGCCAAATAAATTGCCAACGCTAAACCTTTGGTTTCTCTAAATTGCTTCGGAAGTTTTCGTGTTTTGAATGTGTAGACAGCACACAGAGCAAGTAGGGCCAGATAGAATACGTTAGTGATCAACGCACACACGTCTGTCACACTGCATTGTATTACCACTTGTTCTGGTGTGTAGATTTTCAAAACACTTTCTTGGTATCTGCGGCAAAAACGAGAATCACACGTATTGGTTTAATAAGTAGACATTGAGTATATCAGTACAATTTGTTCGCCAGATACTTACGTGGAAAAGCCCCATATGGTGGAGAAAACCACACTTAGTCCCAAGATGAATCCAATGAGCCCTAGCTGGGAGCGCGTGCTGACAAATGTTGGATTCATAGTTTCACGGAGGGAAGAGTTGAAAAGACGATTCACCCTCAGAGTTTTCGAGAACATCACAGCATAACACGTGACATGACCCAAACAGGTGTACCCTCTTAAGCTACACACGCGTTTATCTGTATAAAGAGAAAATACAACTGTTATAATCAGCATTCTCAGTGTGCGTTTTGCCACAAAACGAGAGTAGTTGAAGTTCTCGCTCTGCAGATTTTTTATAAAGCCTCAACAACGCCTATTTATTTACCCTTTCAATTTTTTCATGCATAAAACATTACAATACAGCTTTGAAAAAAAAACAGGGGTACTGGCAACCCGAAATAACCATTAGGCTAAAATGCCAGGTTGTCAGTTTACAAATTGACTATGCTAGTTTTGGTCGGACACACACACACACACACACAGACACGTGCATACCAAATATAATATAAACCGAAAGAAAAGAAAAGAAAAATAGAAGCCGGAAAATACACCTGTAATGTCATCACCAGAGCGGCTTCAGCTGTCTTTTTTGTACGATAAATATTGGTTTTACAGTAGACTCATGCCAAACAACAGCCTCGCGCAAAACAACTAACCATCTGAGGGGGGTGTGTTATATAGAAAAGATTTTTGGAGACACGAATATAAATCCCTTCATCCACGAGTCATAGTTTTATTGAAAGCCTTTTGGATTCAATCTTGGGACAAAAGCTAATACCCTTGACTTTGTTAGCAGTTAAAACTTATCAGCCTTGTAGCTGCGCATTTTGTGAGCTGCATGAGGTCACCATCCTTTATCTACCATGTCTACGCGAGTACTTTCTTTTTCATGGAGGAATATGCGTCTGCTTCTCAAATCGTGGGCTGACCCTAGTATTTATTTGCTTCATCGCCTATTATTTAGGCCGTTCAAATAATTACTTTCAGTTCATACGGTAATGCCCTAACCGACAGTGGGTTTATGATTTTTGGAGAAATTACCTGGTGCTATCAGATCTAAGAAACTTTCTCCGTAAGATACCATGATTCCAACCAGTAAAACACAGCTAAGTCCACGACTGGATGCTTTGATGACTGGGTGGTCCTTCCGAGTGACGTACAGGATTAGGATTAGCAACGTACAGACGAGTCCAGAGGCTGAGAACAACATGGTGAACAGGATTAACGATGCAGACGGGTCTACGTTGACGACAGGTTGAGGCAGGCATTTTGTTTTGTTGATGTCTGGCTAATAAGTAAAAGATGGACAAATAAGTTGAAGCCTTTTGTGCAACTTGTGGGCGGCGCAGTGGCCTAATGGTTATTGTACTGGACTCGAGCCCTGGCCGGGGCACTGTGTTGTGTTCTTGGGCAAAACACTTTACTCTCACAATGAGTTTCTCCACCCTTGTGTATAAATAGGTACAGCGAATTAAATGCTGGATGGACTAACTTCCCATCCAGGGGAAGTAGAAATACTCCTAGCTCCATGCCATATGTTTTGTAAACCGGAGATAAGAAATGACGACGAGTGAACAAATTGGTGAACGAGTGAAAAGAGAGAAGTGCGCTGTTTATGTAATACCTTGATTTTAACTCCTGATAAAATTGGCAGAAGATAAACTCCAGCAAAATGTGAAAACACTAGTACAAATTTATTACGACAAAATCATCTTTTCTAAAATACGCTGCTGAGTGGATCAGATTTTTCTTAAAATCCTGACTTTCTGAAATACGTTAATGCACAACGAAGAATCAAAGGTTTTGCCGGATTTCTGATTGAAGGGATTTATACCCCGATTTTAATTCGATTGATTTGCACAACGGGCAACAGGCAAAAGTCAGATCAAAGAAATCTGTGATAACGCCGGTCTTTTTAAGAAAATAAAACAAAATAATTAAATAAGGGAATATAATGTCACCCATGAGTGAGAACGGACAAGCTGCGATGGGTGGAATGCGCTCGGCTTTTTTCTTTCTATAATTCGGGGAGAACTATCTGTATATATAACAAGTAGCAAGTGCTTATTTAGTCTTCATGGCCAGTTAGATTTCTTCTAAAGAGGTCTCATTGAATTAAAATAAGTTCATAAAATTAAAGTCTAGCTTACCATAAAACCCCGGGCACATGGCGTGCACTCGATTTGATTGCTATTCGTAATCTCATTGAGTTTACACGGATCGCATTTCCAACAACAAGCCTCGATTGTAATTTTCCTCTCTCCTGTTTTGCAGGGACGACTGCAGAAGCTACGGGGCAGTATGTTTGTGTCCTCAAGTAGCTTCATTGAAACAGGACCTGATCCATTTGTCTCAGGACCCCAGCGGCCTAACTTTACGAGGCTCCACGATGTTCCATCATGATAGCCATCTTTCTGTGGTCTTAATATGTCATATTCCGCTGAAATATCCCCATTTCTGTCGAATTCAATTTTTCTTCCGTTTGGAGTATCAAACGTAACGTCAAGAATAGTATCAAGGAGTGTTTTTTGTCGCTGTGATTCTTGTTGCAAACATGATATGGGATTTGAAGTATTTTTGCAAGAGATTTTAAAGATTTTATCAAGTGCGTTAACAAAAGTATACACGGAGTTGATTACACTTTGAATGTACGTATCTGCGGAAAATCTTTCTCCTTTATTAACAGAGGCAAAGGAATCTTCGGGACGGTGTTTTGACCTGTTATTCTGCACCCTGATTTCTGATATCCATGGATTATGACTTACGTTGTTTTCTTTTCTCCACTTCTCAAAATGTGTTGCCTTTTCATTCCGAGGAGAACATAACACCATATAGTTCGCCATATCTTCGTTTCCATTTAAATAAACCGACATTTCAGCCGAATCTCCTCCAACGAGCCATCGGAAAACGTTTTGTTTTCCAAGCTTTTTCACTGCATTAAAAAGTATACTTATATCAATTTTGGAACAAAAGAGAACAATAACTTTGGCGTTTATTTTTTGACTAATTTCCTTTACTATTTCATCAAATGTTGACACTGTATCACCTTGTGGAAGTGCTTTTGTTGTACCGATGCAGATGCCACGATTTTCCGCTTCTTGTGTGAAGTATTTACTTCCTTCTCTTCCAAATTCGTCGTCCGAGTAAACGACAGACACATATTTTGTCCCATTTAAAAGTAAAATATCTACAAGGGCCCGTGCACGCACTGCGTCAGAAGGGACTGTTCGTACAAAATACTTGAAACGGTTTTTGTCGCTGAGTAGTGGACTGGTAGCACCATAGCTTATATGCGGCACCTTAAAAAGTCCAAGTAGATTTGAAACCTGAAGAGCGACACTGCTTGAGTATGGTCCTACAACTCCAACGATTGGCGGTGGTTGTGACATTGAGCACGAGGGAAGAAAATTAGACGCTTTTTCCAACGCAATAACGTCTTTTGAACAATAATCGAGGATCTTGAATCCGAGGGAAATCCCTGGCAGAATATCTGAATTCCTGTTTGCTTCGTCAATGGCGTAAATCATGGCTTCGGTAAAATAAACAGCGTCGTAGGACCGCAGATCGCCGCATTTGTCATGACAAGAATTCGGGCAGTACGAATGTACGGGAAATAATCCACCAAGGATGAGATCTCCTGCTTGGAAAGCTTCCCTCTGGTTTGATTGATGACAACTAGCTGATGACAGCAGCAAATGCAAAGCGAAGACGATTCGAAAGGAATTGGCTTGGTAAATCATGGCTAGTCAAATTAACTCTGATCTATTGTTTGTTTCAATCTCATATGTATCTGGGAAACTTTTGGATTTAATAAAAGCTCGCCATTGCTTCATGCTTCTACATTTTGGATTCTTGTTTTTTCTAGAAACACTACTTGAAGTGATTGAAAGAAAAAAGTAAACGCCTTTTAAGAATTGGTTATGTTTTTATGACGCGGTATGTATCCGGATTATGCCACGGCTGTGACATATTGAAAGCGGTTACTTTGATGGCAAATAATAATACTGTTTCCCAATTTAATCGCTTTTGACATGTCAGCAAATTACAAAGTTCTCTTTGCAGTTGCTTCTGAAGCTTTTGCAAACTTGGGATGCGATTGCGATTGAGAAATTTTTCCTCAAGTACTGATTAATTTTTAATCGCAGTTGTAAAATTTGAATCCTTTTGGGGCTGTAATTAGATGCGCCGAAATTTAACTAATCCACGAGACATGCGGTTTTAATCTATAAAGTCGTTTTCCCGTCTCCAATAAAGAAAACAAAATTTCACCTGCTCTTAGACGAGTAATTAAAACCGAGATCCCGTGATTGGATACAGTGCATTTAGCTGTGAGAGGAGACACTTGAGTTGTTTGCTTTACAGAAGGAAATTTTTATTTACGATATGTAAGATCAGGAAGTAAAGATATGAAAATAGTTTTAGGTCGTTCACATTAATGCTTACAAAATTTGGAGTTCTACTTGAAATATAAGGAGGTTAAATTTTGATGTGCATATATGATGGCGCCTTTTGAAGAAAAGGATAGATCACAAGACAATGAAATAACTGTAATTGCTATTTTCATTTGTGCAATCATAAACAATTTTTCCGTTTTTCGCAAGGATAAGCCAAGGTAATTACATATTTTTACAGGGATGAAACAGAAAGCTTTCTTACAGTGTAATCTTTTGATTAATCGAAAAACCCGGAACGAGATGGTCAGTCTCATTCAAATATCGGGATATGCAGTACATTTAGATGATTTCAGGGCCAGTTTTTTGTAAGTTTTGTAATTTGAGATATTTTTGTCACAGGTCGCCAGCTACAAAAATTTAATAAAACCAGATTTCTGACGGATCTTACCTTTGCTGCACAGTGAAATTATGTTGTCAAGCTTAGACAATACAGATAAGTATTCACTATTTGTTTGTGATATTTTTAATTAGCAGCTATTTTTACGCATAGAAAAGGTTCCATATAATCCCTGGCGCTCGCGTTCCGCTCACGGCTAGTTAAACCGGTCAAACAAATAGGGGAATTCCGGCAATCGTACGGCAACCAAACTAATTCAGAGCTATTGACTTGAATAGAGCTGAGTCAACTGAAAGGACCAATAACTAAAATCAATCAATTAGACACAGTGCTTTCTTGCCGACCCATCATTTTCTAAGTATTTGAACGGGCAAGGTGGTCCTGTGATTAATCTCATAATTATTAACCAAGCTTGCTCGGAACCATATTGGGGAGATTATCGGACCTCCTCGATCTCTTCTGAATGGACCTCGCTGGGCTCGATCCATTCTGTCCTCAGGCTGATATTTTCCCTGCATGGCCCTCGCACTTGGATAATATACATGTATATAGATTTAGGCAGGCCTAAAAGCGGAGCTCTTATTTATTTATTTATTTATTTATTTATTTATTTATTTATTTATTTATTTATTTATTTATTTTTGCTTGAGTTTGCAGTGTTTCCAATTTAAGCTGAGTAGCCAAACTATTTCTAAGCGTATACGGTTGCCCATATAAGTACATGTCGCTGCACTTTATTCGGTTCGTACGCACGTAGGCGCACACATCAAATTTTAGTATAAAGACTTTTCGTAACTCTAAGGGTAATTCAATGTAAAAAGGACCTTGATGAAGGCAAAGAAACTTGTTTTGATTTATTTCAAAACAGTCAAGGCAAAAAGATCAACGCAAGGCAAAAAAACACACAAAACAAAGTCAACTCGCGGCTAAACAAAATGAACTCACGCATGACAACAAAGAAAATCACAGCGGCAAAATTAATTCAGCAAATTCACTGGGAACCGGTTTAAGTAATTTTTAAGCAGTAATTTTTTTTTGCAGTTTGTGATTTAGGAAGTGGCGGGTGGGCGGGCGGAGGTACGCAATCAAATTTTGGCCTCATGGGTTTACCAAAAATTCTTACCCATTGTGCTCCGCTGGCGAGCTTCGCGCGCAGGAGCTCCGCTAATATATGTCGGTCAGTCATAATAGTTATTTGCTCGCTATCGCGTCAAGACGGATTGCATGGATGGTAGGTTAGCTCTTTGGAAATCATTTGTTTTAATCTGCATTACTTTTCTCTTTTAGAAATTTTACCATAAAGGTTTGAAAAAAAAATTGTTGCAAGGCTGGTACTACGACAGAAGATCTAGAGCAAAATTTATTGGCCAACATATCAACTAGCAGAGCTAGTCTTCTTATAGCCTTATTGCACAGGCTCTAAACAAGACTAGCGCTGCTAGTTGATTTATTGGCCAATAGATTTTGCTCTATTACCGTAGTACCAGCCTTGATCAATTTGGTTTTATCTACACTTAACGTGACGTCTGGTACGAGTATTTCTTAAACAAGAGATCCGGAAACAGACAAGTCAAGTCGTTTATTCTTCGTTACGTGGTTCTCTGCATCTAAACGTTTTTATTAAGTTTTAACATCAAGACACTTGGACTTTTTCAGTTATCTGTAAAATTCAGCGTTACGATATTTTTTATCATACGAGCATTTAGCGATAATGCTTTAGCAATTCTTGTCATGGTCAACCATGAAGCTAGTCCAGTTTTGGGCAGAGAGAGGACCAGAACTGGACTAGCGTGCAGCCGGTTGCACACAGGCTACAATGAAACAAGCACAAAATGATAATTTAGCTTGCTATTCGTTACTAAGGGTGTGTTTCTTTGGGAGAATCCAAGATTAGATTTTTAATCTCAGATCACACAGATACTTTGCTCCAGAGTCAAGACGAAAATGGATCCTTTTGCAATGACAACCTCGTAAACACTGTTCTCGACGAACATAAAATATCGGTATTTATTTTCGGTCAAAGGTATCCACCGTATCCTAGCCGAAATCACTTCAGCATGCAAAAACCTTCACTAAAAATCACACGATAAAGCAGTTCTCATTTTTGCCTGAAACATAATTTGGCGAAAACGCATCAGTAGTAATACTGGAGTCAAACGAATACCGTTTTGGGTGGGGGAAAGGAGTTAACAATTTTTAAACACCCCATCACCAAAACCCCCAGCTCCTTTTGTCGCCGGGGGTTCGGGTGACGGGCTTTTTTAAAAATTGTGAACTCCCCCACCCAAAACGGATATTCGTTTGACTCCAGTATTACTACTCGCAAGGTAAGATCAATTAAAAAGAGGTTATAGGAGTGGATTTTTTTTTACGACAACCAAATTTTCGACAACCAATTTTTTATACAAATACCGTTTCGGGTGGGTGAAGGGAATTGGGTGGTTGTAAGAGAGGGTCAATTGAAAAATAGCAACCAAGGTTATATAAGAAAATGGTGCGAGCTTATAACAGAAAAGTGGCGCGAGGAAAAAACAACTGCGGGTGGTTAATGTTAAGTCGAAAAGAAACATGCGGGAAGAGGTGTATGGGAGAGTACTGCGCGTGGCACAACTATCAACTAAAAACTGTAAAAAAAAAAACCAGTCCCATGTCGCAGTTGCGGTAAAGGTGTAATGTGTGACTATCGTCTGTGTATGGCATGCGGTGGAAGTAAACTAAAGCACCGGCTAATCAGCAAACACAGAAAAGCGAAGAAAAACTTCGAGCTGGTCTTGATGGAGCTCAAGAACAAGCAATTACAAAAAAGTTTTCTCAATTAGAGAAATATCTCCTTAGATTATATAAGTAAATTTTTCAAAAAATATTTTTTCTATTATATACAATGGCCGAAATAGACTTCAAATCTTTGGAAGAAGATCTTGCAAAAATAGACTTCAAAGCTTTGGAAGAAGAACTTGCTAAAATAGACCCAGTAGAGTTGCGCTATTTATCGCAATTACCTTCAGAAAACGCGCCTGCGGTTGAAAAGATTATTCAGAATGTGCTAGACGAACCTATTTCAGAAGAAACACAGAAGCGTTTACGACCCCCTTTACGTCCTAAACCTTTCCAACCAATAGCACCACCCCGAAATAGGAACAGAAGGCAAGGACTTTTGAGACAATTTGATCCCTTTCCACCCCAGGTCATTCGAAATGTGACAGACTACCAGAATGAGATTCTGAATCTGTACGATGTCGCAAGCTTTGAGGGTGAAGAGAGCAAAGGTCGGCGTTACAAGCGGTGGCGCTTCATCAAAGATCTTAATGAAGATCTCACACCAAAATTTATGGAAAAAATCAGAGAGAACGTGCGGACGTCATTTTACGCCAGGCATGTTTACTCGTATAAGTTGCGCAACATTGAAGACGGCACGGAAATTATCTACTACACCAACCTCGGCTCCCCTTGGATGAACAAACTAGAAGAAGCGGAGAAATGGCTGAGTGAGAAGGAGACTAACCGCCTGGATTCAGATAGTATCAATAGACCAACCACAAAGTGGGTCTTCGTAAGCCACTTCAATGTTGATGTAAAGGTTGTGCTTGACCGTCAACCACTGATGGGAACAGGACCCTTACCAGACTGGCTGCGCAACCTTGCGCGTGGAAATCATGCAATGGTGGCACTAGATACCTATCAAGATAACTTGTGTCTATGGCGTTGCATTGCAGTGTACAGAGGCTCAAGGCCAGATCGAAGCACAAAAGTAGCGCAAGCTCTAGCCAAGAGTTTCTTCAAGCTCAGAAATATGCCGACTAACTGTTCAAAAACATCACTGGATGAATTAGAAAAGGTGGAAATGCATCTGAATAAGGGCACTGCTTTCTCAGGTTGGCTAGGTATAAGGGTTTATATACCCGAGCGTGTAGGAACTGAAGTGGTATGGCATCTAACAAGAAACCCTGCTAAACAGTTAAAAAATATTATGACAATTGGTATTTTTGGGGAGCATGCGTTCTTAATAAAAGATATTACAAAGTTGGCGAAAACTTATGCATGCGTACATTGCAAAGCAAGATTCACAAAGGTTTGTAACCTTCAACGTCATGAAGAAAGGTGTGCCCAAGGGAAAACGGTAATTGATTGCCCAGGTAAAAAGGTCGAAGCACCGGAGACAGCTTACGAGAAAGCATTTTATCCAAAGCATCAAGCTTCCAAAGAATCGCTTAGGTGGCTTGAGTATGTAGCAAAGCGTTGGAAAATACGAATTCACCATGCAATGTCTGGACATGGAGGAGAGCGTTGGATTGAGCGAGCACCAGTTGATGGTTATAACCCAGAAAAAAAGACAGTGTTTCAATATCACGGCTGCTACTGGCACGGTTGTCGAAAATGTTACCCATATGATCGTGACAGAATCATAGACCGCGGTGACAAAACAAGAGAAGACCTTTACATAGCCACAAAGAAGCGCACAGCTTATCTTAGAAAGGCTGGCTACCGCGTGATTGAGGGAAAACTTTGTAGAACAACGACCTCAAGCCCAAACAAAAAGCTACCCGCACACGATCTTGTACGATTTTGAGGCGTACGGAGACAACAATCAGCGAAAGGAGCCGACGAACAATCTCACGATCGAGAACGCACACATACCAATCTCAGTGAGCATCGGTGATACCCTTGAAAGAGAGCCAACTCACATCTGTGACAGAGATCCCGCAGAGCTGGTTCGCAAGTTTATGGAAGAGTTGGAGAGGCGTGGTAAAAACATCAGAAAACAAGTAAGAGATGAGTTTATGCCAGCAGACGTTAACCTGCTGCTAAAAGACCAGAGGAAAAAAATAGAAGAATGGTGTGACCAGGTCCCAGTCACCGGGTTCAACTCCGGGACTTACGATCTGAATCTAATCAAAAACTACTTCGCAGAGCACCTTGCGAGCACAACCAACAAAGTCAGAGTGGCAAAGAACGGAAACAAAATCATGTTCTTGTTAACTTCTGGCTTCCGTTTCCTTGACATAATAAACTACCTTGGTCCGGGAACCAGCTACGGGAAATGGGTGAAAGCCTACGAATGTAAGACTGTTAAACCATGGTTTCCATACGAGTGGTTTGACAGACCAGAAAAGCTGGATTACCCAGGATTACCAGATTATATGGATTGGTATTCAAAGTTGAAAGGTGACTTTGTACTAAAACTGTCAGAATGGAAAGCCTGCAAGAAGCTGTTCCGAGAAAAGGGAATGAAAACCTTCAAAGACTGGGTACGTTACTACAATAATCTCGATGTGGCTCCCGGACTTGAGGCGCTGGAAAAGATGAGAAACTTCTACACAGAGAAGGAAATCGACATCATGAAAGACGCTGTCAGCATCCCAGGTGTGAGTTTACATTACTTACTCAAGGGAGCTATTGATCGTAACGCGGAGCTTTACAGCCCAAGCAAAGAAGCATATGAGATGTTAAAAGAAGCTGTTGTCGGTAGTCCAAGCCTAGTATTTACAAGGATCCACGAAGTTGGTAAAACAAGAATTAGATCACATCAAATAGCGGAACCACGTCTCTGCAAAAATATCCTCGGATACGATGCCAACGCCCTGTATGTCTCAACAATGCTAAGAGAAATGCCTTGCGGAAAGGAAAGGGTTGTACACTACGAAGACGAGTACCAAACAGAGGGAGCACCTGTACTAACACACAGGCTCAAAGAAGGAAGTTGGTTCGGGTTTGCTGAAATAGATATAGAGATTCCAAAGCCCTTGCACCAAAAGTTCGAGGAAATGTGTCCGTTCTTCTACAACAAAGTGGTGCCGTTTAAAGCTGTCCCGGAACATATGCTCAAATACTTACGGAATACAGGCAGAAAACGCGGAGATGATAAAAAACTAATGGGAACTTTATCTGCACAGAAGATACTAATATACGCCCCTCTGTTGCTGTGGTATGTGAAGCACGGTGCAGTTATCAAAAGGGTTTATCGCACAATTGACTACACACCGGCAAAGATCTTTCCCTGGTTCGTGGAGCAAGTCACGGAGGCTCGCCGTACAGGAGATGTAGAAAAAAGCAAGGCACTGCTGGCGGAGGTTTCAAACTGCTGGGAAACAGTGGGTACGGAAAGCTCATCGAAGCCTTGGAGAGTCAAACAAACGTCATTTACACAAAAGATGAGAAGGTAGTCGACAGAGCCCTGCGAAGCGCGTATTTCTCAGATCTAGATGAGATTGGGGAGGCATATGAGTTAGAAAGTCGGAAGCCACGGATCACAATAAGAAGACCGTTTTAGATTGGAATCGCTGTCTATCAGCTGGCAAAGCTGCGTATGTTGGAATTTTATTATGACTTCCTAGACAGGTATTTTGACAGAAAAGATTTCGAGCTGATACAGATGGACACAGACAGCAACTACATAGCCATCTCTGGTAAGAAACTAGAGGACATTGTGCGACCAGAGCTGAAAGTAGAATTCGAGGCGCAAAAAAAGAATTGGCTGGCATGGGACAAGTGGAGCGGAAGGACCCCAGGTCTGTTTAAGATGGAGTGTGAGGGGAACCGGATGATTGCGCTCTGCTCAAAATGCTATTTCATTGACGATCAAGGTGAAAAAAAGAAGTTCAGTACAAAGGGTATGTCAAAGAAGCAAAACGATATAACCTGGCAGCGTTTCATGACAGCGTTAGAAGGAAGCAAGGATATGGCAACAAACAGAGGTTTCCGGATGCGGGATGGAAATATAGTAACTTACGAGCAGCAGAAGCTGGGGTTGAGTGCTTATTATGACAAACGATGGGTGCTGCCCGACGGGATACACACCGAACCAATCGAATATCACATTTAGTTAACGTTAGCCGGAGGAAGAGTGGTGTTTGGAGGTACAACTAGTAGTTCTTCACGTACAAAGCCACGCTTGGGCCCGTCGTACAAATAGTAAAGAACGGGCTGATTCGGTTTGGTAAAAGATCGTTCAATGTTGTAAACTTTCAAAGACCAGATTGGATCAGTGGCTCTTTTCACACCATCTTCAAGCTCGCCAGGTTGGTACAAATACCTAACATTCACAAGAGAGGGGAGCTCTTTTTCGCTTTCTCCAACGGGCCTCAAATAAGGTGTCGATGGCTGTGCATAAAAATTTTTTTCTTTGATGGCAACGGTGGGTTTCTGGCCAATCAGCCGCGTGACTTCGTTGTTCAGAGCTGCTACAACTTCAGGAAGCCTTTTTACCCACGCAGTGGACCGCTGTCCCTCAGGCATGCGCATTTCAACGGCATACTGGTGCCCGAACAAGCGCTCAGCTAGGGTGCGATTAAAACGTTCAACAATGGCCTGGTCACGGTGAATGTCAACTCGCCCGCGCCGAATGTAAGTTTTGTGATTTTCCATTTATTTTGTAACAGCGCCCATGAATTCGCGCCCAGGGTCAACCTGCAGCAGTTCAGGCCATTTCAGAGGCGAGCGTTTGTAAATTCTCTTAAAAGCCAGTGCAACTTCATCAGAGTTTTTAGAGGTCAAGGGTTCAGCCTCTTTGTAGCGGCTTGCTACGTCAACAACGGTGAGTGCGTATTTGAAAACTTTGCGCCCGCGGGGTAGTTTGTCATGTGGCAAAAAAAGAAGATCCGCCTGGTGCACTTTGTTGGGTATAGGTACATCGAATTTCGGCCTAGGAATGTGTTTCGGTGCAGGTAGGAAGATCTGCCAGAGTGCTTGCTTGAACAGCCACTTTTTTGCGGTTTCTTCTGGTACCTTGGCAGCTTCGGATAATTTTTTGATTGCGGCAAAACCTTTCCAGTAGCCCCCAGGACTATAGTATGTCTTTGCGAGTTTGGCATCCATCGTGTAATATAAGTAAGGAATTAAAAAAGTTTAAAACCATGGGGTGTGGGGTTTACCCCACTAAAGGAAACGGAAGGCAGCGTAGCCCAGAGCAAGAGCCCCAGCACCCACGAACATGAGTTCACCATTTTTTTGCTGCTGGCTTGGTTGATAGAAATCTGAGAACTTGGGCTCTTTTGGGGGTATCATTTGTTTGTCAGGATGCGCCTGGTTATACAGTTTGAATGCGTAGTCAGTGTTAGTAAAGTTCTGCTTGGCTTGTTCCTTTATTTGCGTGTTAGTCGCAATCCAGTCGAGAAGTTTGGTGCGGTCACGGGAGTATTTGGCGTAAGCCGCTTGATATGCCTCGAGAGCTTTATCATGTCGTACTTTTTCGTCAAGTGCAGCGTCACCTCCGCCAAGTGCCTTAGCAAGATAATTGCCGCCAATAAAAGCCGCAGCATTCAATATAGCCCCACCAGCCATAATCCCGATACTTGCCATTGTGATATATATCAGAGCAGAGTTTTTTCAAATCATTAATTTTAGATGCTGGTGGGAAGGATTTTTTGGTCCTCGAGGTACTGTTTGAGCGCAATGCTATCTGCCATGACGGCGGTGAACTTCACGTAGTTCATAGCACTGCTGCTGGGGTCAGAAGTAAAATTCTCTTTCACAACCTTTTTTGCGACCCAGCCGATGCCGGCGACTAAACCAGTGAGTGTAGCCGCATCCGTGATTGTTTTAACAAGCTTGTTGTCTGACATTATTTTGTAAGTATAGAAATGTAAACATACAAAAGTTTAAATCAAAATTAATTATTTGTCTCTTCTACTTCCGGGTCATATAATGTAGCATTCAAAAGATCAAGGACCGTATTAAAAACCTTCACGTTGAAGTCGTACCATATCAGTCCGATTCCAAAAATGGCCGCGGTTGAGATAAGAACTTCGGGAACGTCAACTTTCTTCATGATATTGATACAGGTATAATATTAATTCGTAAATATTTAATCCAAATGTTTTACACCTCTGGGCTGTGTTGCACGAGCAGGCTGTGGCTCGGGTGTCTTTTTGCGAGCAGGTTGTGGCTCAGGTGTATTTTTTTTGCTGAATACGGCCTTGAGCTCTTCACGTTTGTAATAAATCCCGATCAGTGAAACGACTATACTTGCAACACCAATCCATTGGGTGGTGCTGAGACTGCTATTTTTTTCTTCGGTACTCTTTGGTGTTTCGTCTGCAATAGGCGGGTCTGGCTCAGAAACCGGGGCAGTGGCCTTTGTCTTGTTGTTTGCGATTATAATAGCAGCCTCAGCTGCTGCTTTTTTCTGTTGTTCACGGGCTAGCCGCGTTCTTTCTGCAACCAATTTGCCTGCAGCCACACGCTTGGGATTTTTTGCAGGCTGCGGGGCTGTAGTTGGAGTTGGAGTTGTTGCTTGCTGTGTGATATCGACCTGAGGGGTATCACCCTGTGAATTTGTACTTGCTTTAAAAGCCTCGGATTGTTCGGTTGACATTTTGAAACAAAGCGTATATGTTAAGCAAATAAAATAATACTTAGAAATTACTCAGAATTTGTCTGTAATTGTTCAGCAGTTGGTGAGGTATGCTCAGAAATTTCTTCTAATTTTGATTCATCCTTTCTCTGCAAATGTGAGTTAAAATCAATGTGCTTCGCCGTTATCAAAGCAGCAGAAATAGGAGCAAGAAATTTTCCATATTTCAAAGAGAGACTGCCAACAAAATCTGTCATTTCTTTGTTAATAATGAAGTCTTCTTTTAGTTCTTTTTTCATTGTATCAACGTCATCTTTTTCAATAACCATTTGCAGGCCTCTTGTCAGAAGCGTAAGCAGGCTGTCAACCATGCTTTCGGTTGTCTTGCTGCCAACGAAGGTTTCATATCTCTTGTAGTACTTTTCAACTTCTTTATCAGTCAAGCGTTTCAACTGCTCATGTGTTAATTGCACTCCGATGGCCTCTTTGGCTTTGCCTGTTGATACAAGCACGGCCAGCTGCTCACGAAGAGCAGGAATGTCAGGTCCGGGGGCAGTTAAACTTGTTAAGTCTGGCACAATACTACCAGCTGGGCCGCTTGACGGCTCGGCTTCCAGTAGGTTTATAACTTTTGCGAACTCTTGTTCAGCCATTGTAACTATATACAACTTTTATTTTTTTAATTCAAAATGAATACCGTAGGGGTAGCGAAGCGAGAACACGAGATAAGAGAACTTCCGCTCTTTCAGCTTTGAAATCAGATCTTTGTATTCATCGTGGGAGAGTTCGCCGGCGTAATCATCAAAGATCGCCTTCGTGGTTTTGGCTGAGGGAGTGTAAAATAGAACGATAGCCGCCACATTCTCCCGGAAGGAAGGTGTTATGCTGGTTATCTTCTGGGTCAGCACCCAAACGCTGATTCCGATATGTCGGGCGGAAAAGCCAAGATTCACCAGCTGGCCTGTACGCCCTTTCACATCTTTGGAGGCTGCGCAGTCATCGAGTATTATGAGCGTGTTGGTGCCCTCAAACAGCCAGGTCACGATATTCAAAAAAATTTCAACCTCGTGCTGCTTGCTTATTATCACAAACATTCTTGGATCATTTTCACCAATTCGGAGGTAGGTCTTGTTGTGCGCGAATGTTGGGCAGATAAGCACAATGTAGTCGAACTTGCCGCGGAAAGGGCCGTAGATCTGGTCAACCACATATTTAGATTTGCCTGAATTTGTTGGGCCCACAATCAGAGCGTTGAAGGGTATCTTGCTCGGATCCATTTCTATTAGTACTGCACAGATTCTAATTGCCTTCCTAATATATTCATCTGCGCGTCACTGATTACGTAAATGTGGCAGTTCACATTTCCAGAGCCGCTTGCATTTCTCTCGAGCTCCAGCTGTACCCCATCCTTTGTGTTTACAAGTCGCGTGCCACTTCCGTGCATAGAGTGGTCAGCCATGGAACGCAGATCGATCATAAGCCCGAACTTGTTTTCTGTATAAAACTTTGTTGCATTCATGTGCTGTGTTTTGTTTTCAGCTTTGAGAAAGAAGCGTTTGACCTCCTCCCAGACATCAATTCCTTCAAGGCCATTGTTGTACAGCCTGTTGGGCGAGCCGTTTACTGTGACACTGACTTTCGTCAGGTCTGGGTTTAAGTAAGTTTCTGCATCCCTTGCGCCAGCAACATAGGGCTCGACAAAAAGTAGCAAGATGCCTTTGAGGGACCTTCTCTGCGGGTTAACTCTGAGATTCAGCCTTGTGTCTGTGCCTTTGGCAAACATAACCACTTCGTCACGCTGGATGTGGTCATATGCGAATTCTTTGCCACTTGTGTACGCGCTGAGGGCTTCATCTGCCAGTGTTTTGCTTCTTATCATCTCGTACTCCAGCTGGATGTTTGTCAGCTTATATTTCAGTTTTGTTGTATCGGAGCCTCTGACAACCTGAGAGGCTGGCGCAAGTGTCAGTTCGAACACTAGATCGTTGAATAGAGCCTGCGGATAAATGGTCCCGTGGTCGTTCAAAATCTGGTGGTCAAGGCGGATCCTGTATTTGGATCCGTAAATCTTGTTCAGTTTGTTTTCTGAATCGACGCCTGAGGTCTGCTTGTCACCCGCGTTTGAGCGAATTTTGTTGAGGCCCACACTCTGGATTCCATCTTGCAGCATGTTGTCGCGCTCCTCCTGCGATAGGAAGAGATCCTCGAATATCTTGTAAATGTCATAACCAACTGTGTCCTGCAGGATAGTGCCAGAGTACTTCACAACAAGTTTGTCAACTAGCGCCCGTCCAACATTGTCGACAAGAAAGTTGTTGGCATGGCCTCCGCCCAAATCAATGTTGAAGCGCAGCGCAAGTGAGCCGGGAACAATGACCTCGTTTTCATTCAGCGTGGGCACCGAAACATAAAGCGTTTCCTGCGGATTGGCTTCTGTGCGCTCGAAAGTGATTCGTTTTACCGCGCGCTCCGCTTTTAGAGCGCCAAGAGTTTTCTCACTTCGTGTTGGCCGAAGGTTTTCCTGTACACCGTCCATTATTGTAAGAAATATAAAAATGTTCAATTAAAATTTTAATTGTAAATATAAAATCACGTGATGGCAGAAGGTGGCGAATTTGGTATGGACCAACCAGATCTTGACCACAGACTTGATTATGATGACGATGATGATGATGATGATGACGATGAACAAGAGGCCAACAGAACCCAGCCATTTCAGCCTGGCACGGTTTCCACCCCCTACCATGGTGGTGAACAACATGAAATGCAAACTAGGCAGCACGAACAGAGCGGATTGCCAGAAACATCATTTGATGAAATCCCTTCGTTGGGGGGTTTATTCATGAAGATGACAAACCAGCACGTCTTGAAAAGGCAAAAGAATTCATTAAAAAATTGTTTCCAAAAGTTGACTTCGGAAAATTAGGCCCAATCGGTTTCAGCAAAAAGCTTGGCAATGAGACTACAATAGTTTCATTTGGAACAAAGGGTGGCGAGACTGAAATTTTCAGAAAAGATAGGAGTGGTCTTCTCAAAAAATTCACAGACAAGTTCAAAAAACCCCTTGGTGCAGAAGCTGAATCTCTGATTGCTCAAGACAATGAAGAAATAAGAGAAAACCGGCAGAGATTAAGAGAAGCTGAAAAACAACTCAGAGATGCAGAAAAACTCGCCTCTGAAAGAGAAAAAGCCGCCCAAGAAGTGCAAGATCTTAGAATAAGAATCGATCGAACTCAAGCCAGTATTGATCAACTGGGGTCAAACGTTGAAAGTGAATCAGAACTGCAGAGACTGCAGCAACTGAAAAAAAATCTTCAAAATGATTTTGAAAACGCAAAAAAAGAGGTGGCAGCTCTCGAGAAACAAGCTAAAACCAAAGCCAAAGAACAAACCGGTTTTCTTGCTGAGCACACCTGGCTGATTATTTTGGCTGTGGTTGCCTTTCTTGTCGAAAAATACATCAAGAAGCGGCGTTAGCGCATAAAGTAAATAAAAGCCGCAACCCCGACGGCACCAATAACAACAGCTGCTTTATTATTTTCATGTGTTTCAGTGCTATCAGGTTTTTGCTCTTCAGGCTGAGGTGTTTGATCTTCAGGCTGAGGTGTTTGCTCTTCAGGCTGCGTTGCTTCCTTGTGTATCGGGTTTGAGGGGTGGCTGTTTGGTGGGTTTATCTTTGTTGGCCCTCCTGCCATCAGCTTTAGCGCTGCTTTTTTTGTGCTCTTATTTACTTCGTCGTTAACCCCTAGCTTCATGCCTGGCACAGCTTGTTTGAGCTGGTTGTTGTAACCAGTTACACTTTCCATATTTATTACCATCCGCGCAGGCATCAGCCAGGCCCCCGGACACACTGCAAAGTTAAGCCTCACCTTTGCCTCGTCGACTGCAAGTTGGTACCTTTGAACTGACTTTGCCAGATCCGGTTGCCTTATTGAGTCTTCCACTAGGACAAGGAACTCACTTTGCGCTTCCTTTGCGCGCCCTCCTGACCCAAGTATGCTGCTTCTAACGTTCACCTGTGAACCCAAAACCCAGTAAACGAACGCCTCTATCGACTGGTTTATTCGCGCCAAACCCGCCTGGGTTAGACCTTCTGCTACATTGGGACAAAACCAGTCTGCCTGTCCATAGGCAGCGTCATCCGGCTCGATATAATAAATCAAGTTACCTTTTGAGCCTGAACCGCCTTCGTCAGAAAATTTATTGAAACCAGGGTAACTGACTGACGTTTTATCTGGTCCAACGTTTGTGACATAGATGTAAACGCTTCCCAGGCCGTGGTTTGCGCCTCTTTTAAAACGAAAATCGCTTGACGGGTCGACTCCGAACTCATTGCATATTCTTTTGTATGAAGCCACGTCGTATTTGTTGTTAAACTGGTCAAAAGTAGGGTCGCCAGGCAAAGCGCATATGCTTTGTATTCCTCCCATCTGAAACAATATTCGGCTGACAGTAAAATATATATGAAACTTGTAAAAAGCTCGCACATTCGGTGGCAAAGAGATAGCAGAGCTGTCTTCGAAAAGTTTGCGACTTATACCACAGCCCGTTGTCGCGCACCAGACAGCAAAATTTAGCTGCTGCGGCCAATATTTCATATTTGGGCCGGCTAGCCATGTTTTGGACTCTTTCCCTGAATGGTGGGTGAGTTTGGTTTTTTGAAATATCTCTCTGAACTTTGTTGTGAAATACTGGTCCGGTGTTACGTAAATATTCAGTTGGTCATTAAATATTTTTTTCAAACTCGGGGCGGCATCGTGAAAGCCAACAGCAGGAATCGGCAAAGAGTCACCTTTTAAACCACTTGGTGTAAGCTGTTGTGGAAAACCTTCTGATGATTGGCCAACACCCAGCGCACTTTTCATTTCCGGGCTCCAATATTTGCTGTCTGAACCAAAAACGTTTATCAAATTGCCTGGCCCTGCTTTGAAATAAATTTCTGAGGTTGCTGTGTGGTCTTTGGCGAAATCGGTCTGTGGCTCAAACTTCAATTTATCGGCCTTCGGGTATTTTGCAAGAAAAGTTTTCCATGCCTTCTGTTCTGCCACTTTGGCAATTTTGTCAGCTTCTGGCGTTTGAATCCATTGAAGAAGAGAAGCCATGTTTATATTTAAACAAAATATTTTTCTCTAATTATAAAATGGTCATTCTAACTGTTGTTACAAAAGAAAATCCACATACGGTCTATTTTGAACCCTATCCTATTCCAAAACCAAGCTATATACGGCTGCTTTCATGCTCCCTCTACAATTCGTGGTTTAACTTAAAGGAAGGTGGTAAAATATTCTACACTGATGATAAAAAAAATCAAAGATCTGAATCCATTTTGCCAGGTAATTACACAATCGAAGAAATGGCAAAAACACTTCAAAATTCTTTTAAAAAATATGGTGACGTATTAACAACACAAATCAATACTCCTGTCGGTCAGATGGTTATACAAAAAGTGGATCCATTTAATGAAAAAATAAAGTTCGATAAGAACTTATCCAAACTGCTTGGCATTGATCAAGATTTACCATTTATGAGATATGTCAAACGTTTAAAGTCACCCACGACCTATTACATTCATTGCGATTTAGTTGACAAAGAACAGAATCTGTTAAATGGAAAACCGTCTACTGTTTTACAAACTTTTGACATAACAGGAAAACCATATCAAAAAGTTTTTTTATCAAAGTGGCCCAGAACATGTCTTACGCGCAGTTTCTGCTGATAAACATATCACAAATTTGACAATATCAGTCAGAGAAGAAAATAATGACCTTTTCAACTTCAATCAGGAACCTCTTCAGTTTCTAATTGAAATAAATTAAACAAAAAATAATTTTGTAAATATAACCATGTCATCCAACGTATTACCAACTGCACCAGCTTATGAACAAACAGAAACTCAGACTACACTCTATCCAGTTCTACCAACTCAACCAGATAACAATTTTCGTATGCAGAAAGCAAACGAAGTTTTAAAATATTTAAGTGACGAAGTTTCACATTATAGGCTCGTTGCCAAAAAATATAAACGAACTAAAACCATTATCAACTACGCTAGCTTTTCTGCTGGCGGTATTAGTGCTTTTCTTTCCGCAGGTGGCGTAGCAGCTGCATTTTCAGTAATAGGGGCTCCTGCCACGATCCCTATTGGCTGTGTTGCTTCTTTATTTGGGCTAACAGCTGCTGGGCTAACCGGTTTTTACAAAAAGCTAGAGCCCAAACTTATAAAACACTGCAAAATCATGACGCTGGCTTTGTCAAAATGCGATACTGTCAACCGCATACTGTCAAAATCACTCATTGACGGTAAAATAAGCGATTCTTAGTTTCAAAGCATCCTTGATGAAAAAGAGAGCTATCGTATTCAGAAGGAAATTCTTAGAAAAGGCACGCTTCCAAAGGAAAAAAATAAACAGAGCAGCCCTGACATCGAAAAAATACTACAAGAGGCCATGCATGAAGAAAGGATCCGCATGCAAAAAAAGCTTCTTGGCAGCATCGGCGACGTTTCGAAATAAAAATTCAGTCTAAGAGAACATTGTTCCACTTTATTAAAGAATGATTGCTTTTACAAAATATAGGCAAAATGATTTTACTATTTCATGCTCTTATGTATGCTATAAACGAACTTTCTACACCCGTTTGGCAGAACGAGGTCAGACAGATAACATATCAAGTCGTGGAAGCGATGAGAGAAGCAGAAAAAAATTAAATAGTATCTCTTGATTCATTTGTTCAAGAAACTTCACTTAAATATTGGTTTCCGGTATCTTTCTGAGAAAAATTTCACGCAACGGCTCCGCATCAACTATTATAGTAACATCTATTGAAGATATCGTCGTAATCTTTTTCATAATAAACAGAATAGCCTAGAAAGTGTTCGACTCTATTTTTTTTACACAAATTACATAGACCATTTCGCCTGCAATCACGACATTTATGGCAAAACAAGATCTTTACAATTTGTTCATTGTGTTCGCAGAACGGGGCTTTGGCAATGGCATCATTCACTTTGTCCCAGCCAAGAGCGGATCGCTCTCTGAGCTTTATGGTAAGATAATGCTTGTAGATTTTTTCACTAAGTTCTGGTGGAAGTGTTTTTATGCGCTCGGTACTTCCACCGCATGCCATACACAGACGATAGTCACACATTACACCTTTACCGCAACTGCGACATGGGACTGGTTTTTTTTTTTACTGTTTTTAGTTGATAGTTGTGCCACGCGCAGTACTCTCCCATACACCTCCTCCCGCATGTTTCTTTTCGACTTAACATTAACCAGTTGTTTTTTCCTCGCGCCACTTTTCTGTTATAAGCTCGCACCATTTTCTTATATAACCTTGGTTGCTATTTTTTAATTGACCCTCTCTTACAACCACCCAATTCCCTTCACCCACCCGAAACGGTATTTGTATAAAAAATTGGTTGTCAAAAATTTGGTTGTCGTAAAAAAAAATCCATTCCTATAACCTTTTTTTAATTGATCTTACCTTGCGAGTAGTAATACTGGAGTCAAACGAATATCCGTTTTGGGTGGGGGAAAGGAGTTCACAATTTTTAAAAAAGCCCGTCACCCGAACCCCCGGCGACAAAAGGAGCTGGGGGTTTTGGTGATGGGGTGTTTAAAAATTGTTAACTCCTTTCCCCCACCCAAAACGGTATTCGTTTGACTCCAGTATTACTACTGCATCTGAAACAAAGAATTCTTCGAAAACATGATCGATGCAAACTACACTCGTGACGATTTCAGAGAGGTACAGCTTCCATAGGCACACAGAGACTGCTGTAGAAAACGTGCACTTCACATTAAACAAGCTGCCGTTACCTTTTATAATTAATCTTTTGTATTTTAATCGAAGTAGACGTTTCAAAACTTGCCGAGTTGGCAGTGCTTACAATGGCGTACCTGTATTTCACAGTGAAGACCGCGTTGTGCCAATATACCTATTTCGAATCCTTTCCCAAAGAAACGCACGGATCATGAATCCTAAAAATCTGGATTTAGATTTGATCTAATAAATCCACTGGGAGTGTGGATTCTTCAGGTTCAAAATCCATTTTCGGATTTTAGTAAAGAAACGCAAAATCTATTTTTGGATACAAGAATCCGGATTTGAATTTTACCAAAGAAACGCACCCTTAAATTTAATTGACTCTGTGTTCAACACTCGCTCAAAAGTTACTATGTGCAGACAAAATTAAAACTGGGCCGGACACTTAAAAATCTTAATTAAGTATGGGCATATTTTAACAAGTCGACGATTAATTTCAGTGGAGGGTGATAGTTGGTGCCAAATTTGAAATTGAAGTATTGCGGGGTATGTTTGCAGGGTATGATATGTGTGTATAAAGAGAGGAGAGAGAGAGGGGGCATGTGAAAGATTAAGTCTAATCGTTTAGGTTTTCACCCCTTGCAAGAGTCCATTGAAACTGCAATAAAGCACAATTAAAGGCTTCCTCTGTATTTTTATTTATTTATACACGTTTGTTTTACTCTAAGACAATATCAAATAAAAAATGTCACACTTTAAACGTTAAGTACATGACTCAGGCCTTGTTGATCACACATGGGTCATGTTGATAAAGTTAATAAATTTTCTCCAGGGGAAAACAGTTGGTCTTCGTTTGATTGAATTTTAACTGATTGTTTCAAAACAATTGTTATTAAAAAACTGCTTATTATCTGGCACTATGTGTCGTAAGGGTCTAAGAAAGCTTTCCGTCTCTATATCTTCTTCCTGGATGTACCCTAAGTAAGGGGATCAGGCGGCTTCACAGCGTCTTCGAGTGCTTCGAATGTTGCTTCCTCATCATTTTACTCTAAAGAGGACAAAAATAAAGGCGCAGTTCAGATATTGCATTAATTTATCTTGGGATGGGTAAATCCACTTTGCATGGGCTTTTTGGCAGTGAAATTAGGAGTAAATGTGGCGCTTAAAAGCTATTACAAGTAATTTCTACGGTGGTTCATAGGGACAAAACACTTCCACAAATCACCAAACACTTACACAAATCCTAAAACACTTCCACGGATCGAAAACACTTGCACCGATGACAAAACAATTGCACGGATAGAAAACACTTCCACAAATACAAAACACTTTCACGAAACACAAAACAACTGCACAAAATACAAAACACTTGCACACGTTGACCTACTAAGGCTCTTAGGTCAGTTCGGCACTGTTTCGCGGGTCGAACCATCCTCGGGCACCCAGGAGCAGTTAGTTGGAGCTAAACGAAATAAACAGGCAACTCCAGATCATTCCCAAACGGCCCTGTAAATGCTGGCTCCTGATTGAGCGGAAAAAATCCTTTGTATTATTGTTTTGGGCTTAAGTTTAACTCCTACCAATATTGTTCTTGTGATGAAAAATTGGACTGGAGGAGCATGAAATGGTACACGGGTATGAAAATGTTTTGGCTTTATTCAGGTTTTGAACGACAATCTCCTGAAATTACCACAAGTTTCCTTTTTCGCTTCTGATATTATTTGCTATTTATTGTTTTCGTATGTATAAAACATCACGCCTGTATATTTCATGTAATATATTTTCTACGAGAAACAACAAAACAGCGTGTGCCACCTCATGCTGATTCAGGCAATTATGTGAAATTTGGAATTAGAAGCTGTGTAGATAATTTTCAAGTCAAGGGGTTGCTTGGAATGGAATGCTTGATGCCTCGACAATTCAAAGTGGCTGTAAATAACAACAGGTTTATAAAGATCTTTTTTTGAATGGTAATAACTGTAAATAATAATAACAACAGGTGTTGTCCTTAAAACAGATTACAAGAACTATGCTACCAACCTTTTTTACCGGCGCTGTTTTTCTGTCTTCCAAAAGATGCTTCTTTAGCAATGAACTCTTTGCAGTAGCATCTTTATTGTATTCCCGGGATGTTTTATTATGTTTGCTTTTGGTATCTTCCTTCTGGTGTGTCTTGGAGCGCTGGAAAATAAGCCTAGATTAGAATAGGTATATAGAATGTCTCTTGCATATGTTCTTTCCATAGAGCGACCAGGAATTCAAATACACTTGCTTGCTACCGAATCAAATTTCTTTGTTTTATTAATAAGACATTAAGGGTGCGTTTGAAATAGTCCAGAATAGTCCGTTACTTCGTCCTCGCCTCGCGGCCTTTTGCAAAAACAACAAACAAAAGGGCTACCGCTGGCGACCATCAAATGTGCGAAGAAAACGACTTGTTACTCAGAAAAGGATACTCCTGGAGTCGGGAAGAGACGTTACTCCTCATTGTCTTGTAAGAAGAAATGAAAAAATAAGTTTCAAAACGTCAACTACAAGAAGAAACAAGTCTGGGAATTGATTGCTGTCTTGGTGTTACATCGCGGGCATTATTCCAGAAACGGAATAATCGCCTTATTGACGTAGGGACGGAATGGCTATTTTGGAATAATCCGGAATATATTCTAATTCCGGAATAGGATATGATAACGCAGCCTTAATGGACTTTTTTCGTAGGCTGATAACGGTGCAGATGGCTATTATGACAAACATGATAATGATGATGATGGTGATGATGGTGTCCGCCCAACTGAGGTAAGACTGTCGCCGTGCACATGTGTTCGTGATTTTGTGGCATTGTCAGTAAATAAAGTGATATCGTTACCTGGACGTCACTTGGTCTTGCTATTGTGGACTGTTTAAGGATAAAAGTAAGTCGTCAGTCGGAAGGTGCTTTGTCAGTTTGTCACTATTTAGTAAAAAACGATCGAGTTTCATGAATTATGCCTGAAACCAGATAGCATGGAGTGATGCATTTAGTCAGCAAGCAATTTTCCAAAAATACCTGAGCAAAAGAGAAAAAGTTGCAAAGCATCGTAGCGTGAACAGACTTCTGGTTAATTAATGAAGTGCCGGCCCAAATGGAAGCATAAGAATTGCAAGCGATTGAAGCCAACAAAGATTGCTTATTCGTGCAAGGTTAATGGTGACTTAGTGATTTTGTTATCCAACGCCGCTTCGTGAGTCCCCGACGGGGATTGAACCCATGACCTCCCAAATACCGGGCGGGCGCTCTATCCACTGAGCAAGGCCATTTACTAGGCTCTATGTGATACGCGTCCTGCATCCTGGATCGGCAGTGTCAATAGCGTCCTGCCACATATGAACGCTCACCATGAGTTTTCGTAGCTCAGTGGATAAAGCGCCCGCCCAGTGTTTGGGAGGTCATGGGTTCGATTCCCGTCGGGGACTCAGACCTTCGTTGTCCCACGCTCGCGACAGTCGGCATGTTGAATATTTCATCTTCCTCAGGTTCCGTGTAGCTCTCATATTCCTTCTTACCGCCCGAAAGATTAAAAACGTAGAAAGTCAGTAGTTTGGGAAAGAAAACATTGGATATTATACATTTTCGTTTAGCATCTGTATCTTGACATGCCTTTCGGACTCCCTAAAATGCTACAAAACTCGTTAAAACGTGCAACGACTACACACTAATATGTCTAATAAGATATATACATTGGTAATTCTTGTTGGTACAAAGAGTCTGAGTATGGAAGGAATAATAAGATGACACAAATGTGGAGTGAATCTACTGGACCGAGCTATGTGGAGGATATTTCAGAACATTATCTGTGCCTCTTTATTGTGCGGACACCAATCATCAAACGGAAAATACATGTACTAAAAAAATAGTCAAACTTCAACCTTCTAAAAGACAATAAATTTCAATACAATACGCATTAATTTTGTTTATAAGTTTATTACTATTATTGCTACTCGTGAGTGAAAGACTCTCATGTGTTGGAGAATTATCGTGAGGTAGTCAATTCAAGTTCTCTTTAGTTTTGACCAGTGTCATGCATGATTATTGAAAGAGCTGTACATTTAGCAAAGCTTTTGTTGAAGAGAATAGCAGCAGCATGCCTTTGAAGAAGCCAGGTGGCAGTACAGTACGGTTGTTACATTCCATAGTACACATAGAAATATCTACAGGCATTCCAAATATTGATAAATTGTAACTTACTGACCTTTTTAAATGACATTTGTTGTTGTCCAAACTCTGCCCCACCACCCATGGCCGAAAGCCCGGTCAGTCCTCCCCCCATCATGCCTTGTAAACCTCCTTGTAGGCCGCCTCCTTGTAGACTGCTACTTTGAAGACCACCTCCCATCACGCTTTGCCCTTGCAGAGCACTAACACCACCACCATCAGATAACATCCCACCTTGAACTTGCTGCCCTCCTGTGAAAGCAGATGTCATTCCCTGCATTCCTTGAACATCCTGAACGCCTTGCATTCCTTGAACATCCTGAACGCCTTGCATTCCTTGTAAGGATCCACCCCCTCCGAGGGATCCTTCGGTCATTCGGCTTATCGGAGATTCACTCAATCTTCCACCGCCTCCCAACGCTGCTTGCCCTAACGCTTCCTGTCCCATTGAACCTGCCTCCATTGCCCCTCCAAAACCGGTTCTCTCTGATCCTCCAATAGGAACTTGTTCCATTGGTGCTGCCTGACTTTGTCCAACCAATTGTTGCGCCCCTTCAAGGCCTCCCAAGCCTCCTACGCCGCCATTTAAGCTTTGGCTTCCACGTGCTCCTAGACTACCAAGTTCCATGTTGCTTTGCTGGGAGGCTCCTCTCATCTCGTTTGGCAACATTTTGTCTGCTTGGTGAATAAGGCTTGAGATTTCTTTGAGAGAATTTCAAAAGGCCAATTAAATAACGTCTAAAGTAAATCAAATGGGTCATTTAAACGCACCTTTATCAAAAATGAGTAATTCCCCTTGTTCCCTGGAAAAACGAGGATCCAAGGAATATAAAAGGAAAAAAAATTGTGATACATTTTATGAACGGCTTGTTAAACCAACCTGGTTGTGCAAAAGATGATTGTTCGGATGCATAAGGTGAAGCATATTCTTGCAATTCTTCTGCGTGGGCGGGATTTTAATTTGTCCATCATCATGCAGGCATGCAAAAGGAAGACACGTGCAACAAGACGTCCAGTTAGAACATGCACACGAATCGCAGTTGCGCAATGCATTTAAAAATAAAGCTTTTTCTAATATTGTTGAAGAAAAAGACGTTTCTCTTTCACATTTACAAAAACAAAAAACATGCGAGAATGGTGGTAGTGGTGCTGCCCTCCATACTTGGCCCGCATGCAAGCAACTTGAACGGTGATCAGAAGGCATTCTGCTCTCGAAAATGTTTTAAACATGTTATGCTCAAGTGCTATTTGAAGCATTTGACTCATATTAAAACAAATCTTATGTCAGTATGAAAGACAAAGGGAAACAGTGGGAGAGCCAGGGATCCTGAAGGCTTGGTCAAGTGGCAACGCCATAGCGCTGAAATGGCTTTTTGACAACTTGCCTACTTTACCGAGTAACCTTTTGAGTCCGTTTAGCCGCCCAGTGCAGTCTGTATACAAGTTCAACTTGCGGCGCCATTTGGCCATGCCTTAAGGTCCCACATACATGTGCTGATTCGATGCCTCCACTATTGCCAACTTGATAGGATTTTGTTACGATTGCGAGATTTATTGGATCTTTGAACTTTCCTACTGTAATTAAAATGAACGCATTTAAAAGAGATCGCAAAAAATATTGGGCAAGACTGCTCCTCCAACAGGTAACAAGGCATACGTCAAGACAGTGATGTGCTAACCTTGGTTTTCAGAAGGATTCATTGTTTTTTGTTGGCCTCCCTCAAAAGCCATTGGTTGACCACCTCTCCCTTCTTCTTGAGGGCTAGACATTCTCTGTTGTATACCTTCTTGTTGTGCCTGTTTATTACAAAAAAACGTTTAACAGATAGCAGTAACAGCGAAGCACCCTAATCGATCTTCCAAGAACAGCAACAAATTCTAAATACTGGCACTGAACATGTAGCTATTTCTCTTCTTATTTCATCGACATACTTTGGAGTATAATTTTCTTCTTTTGACTTGCATCTGTGAGCGTTTCTTTCATTTTGAATGGTATTTTAGAATATGCTTTAAAAATGTGGACAGTTGCAGTCATTTTGATAGAACTCTTGAGATATTAACGTCAATCATGTTAACAATATTGCGTGTATAAGTGAACTCAGTTTGTTATCAGCGTTTTCATGCTGCGTTGGAGAATACATGCACTTGCTGACGGAACAATGAGCTCAAAATTTCTTCCCATTCCAAATTTCTCATGGAGTTTACAGCTGGCACCTTCAGCTCACGCGTGCATGTTTATTATTATTACCATTAATATAATTATCATCATTATTATTTTGTATTTTTATTTTCAACAAAGCACTCAGGTATGTAAATAATTATAATAACTCTAATAACAAGCCCCTCCCTATTGCGATAGGCGATAACAAGAAAAATGTGTTCTTTACCCCTGCAGGAGCTCCTCCAACCACTGAAGCGCCTCCATTGCCAATTGACGCAGAACCGCGTGACGACTGGGATTCTGCCGCGATTGCACGTTGAATCTCATCTAGCTCATGAGCACTCTCAGAGGCGACCTGGGCTTGAATGCTTTGTTTCTGTGTATAATACAACAAAATAGCTTATAGATATCAGGGCTACTTATAAACTTCTCTTGAAGTTTTTTACCAGTTTGGTATGAAATATTAATTTTTGGCCTCAATGTGAATGAAATCTTGTTTTGCTTATGGTTCATACTTTCAGTGTTGTATACGAACAGTACTTTGGAAAGATACAACTGCTAATAGAATGCATGGTTCCAGTTGTTCCCGCATTCTTAAATCTCGTCAAGTCATCGTTGTCATTTGTAAACTTAAGATCCATTACCTCTGCAGCATCCTGTCTTTGGATGTTCGTAGCCCAGTTGACACCCTTTCCTCCGTCTTCCCACCCCGCTCCCCCACCTCCTCCTCCTCCTCCACCACCGCCGTATCCCTCTCCTGTTTCGTATTTCTTTTCCTCTTCAGCTTCCATAGCCAAACGATCCTCTAACCTGGTGTCTTCCTTGTATCCATTGTTGTTTCCTCCAAGGTCTCCCAGTTCACCCAGTCCCATCATTTTGCCCAGTCCTCCTGGCTTTCGATTTACTTTATGTTCTTTCACTCGCTTTATGTGAGGTCCTTCGTCGATGTCACTTACTAAAAGGCATAGAACCGAGATAAAATTAGCAGCACGATAAATTTAAACAATCGTCAGTTGTTTTTAAATACGTCCTACAACTTAGAAGTAAAACGCAGAGGAGAGGAAGAAGAAGAAACCCTTTCTCTTTCACTTATATGTATTTACATGACACAGAAGTAATTAAAGACAGCTTCAATGGGTAATTCGTAAATTTTATAGACTGATTCGACAAACACGCTTTGTTTTACCAATGGCGACGATGTGCAAGTTAGCAGTACAAAAACATTATTTTTTTAGTTGACAAGGCTTGCACCTTAAGTTGAGAGTGGTAGTTGCAGGAATCCCATTCATCCAAATGCCTTGGAAGCCGTGTTTATCGCATGAATATCAGTGGTTCACGAGATATTCGCCGATAAAAACAGCAACTAAACGGCTGGGTTCCCGGGCTGGGTTTTGTCGAAGAGAGGTTTCCAATTGAGCATCACGAGACCAAAACGGGAAGAAGACTGACCAAGACGTGAATGGTCCTGGGTTTGCATCTAAATCGATTGGGTAAGTGGCGAGAGGTTTTTAAACCACCATAAAGCGTAATAAGGAAAAAACAAGGCAATTTGAGGTTTCTTTCAACTCTTGATTTGGAGGCAGCGTGGCCGAGTGGTTTAGGGCGCTGGTCTTGTAATCCGGAAGTCCCGGGTTCAAGCCCTCCACCCTGCCACTAGCTGGATTTGTTTCACGGTCGTCCCGAGTTCAAATCCTTGGTCACGCTTTGTATATAGCCAACTGGTCTGCCTCAAGCCAGTTGGGATTTTTAACCATGTTATGCTCATTTAAAGTTATTTGTTTCCTATGTTTCAGTGGCATGCCTAAACTAGCTATCTCGAAGCTAAGTGCATGAGCACTATAAACAACATTTACATTTTTACAACCGGTTATCGTTTTATCTCAAAACATGAAAGATGCTAGCAAAGGATAACAAATCTCTGCTACTTCCTTTAGAGAAATTAAATAGACATATAAAGCGTGCCTAAATTCGCATGTTTTCTGACGGGCAAATCTGGCTTGTCTTCCCCGGTCTGATCATTGCTTTCGTGACTCGGTTCATCCGTCTCTTTGTTGCTCTTAACTCTTGATTCTGCCTTATGTCCGTGCTTCACTGCATCTTGAGCAGCAAGACTAGCGTCTAGCTCAGCTTTTTGAACCGCTTCTTTAACTAAAAATACAAAACAAAAGTTGCGTTATTGAGACTTGAATTGAAAATCAACGGTATCTAGTATGGAGTCCACACAAACTCACGATGACCTCACCTTACTATTACATCCTCACCACACTTGAAAATTAACCTTTTGACAGAAATCTATAACGGAATAAGTGCTTGCTCACATAAAAGCGGGCATCGAAAAGATCAAATTGAATTTTAAGTGGTAAGATTTTGGAGTATTGTACATTCTGCTTACCGTATAGCGGCGAGAAATCACCCAAAAGTTGGACGTATTTGAGAACAACAACACATATTCATTCTCTTAGGTTGTGATTAATATGTGTATCACCTGAAATGCTGCCTGCGTGCGAATTTATTTGTCAGGATAACTACATCTAAGCAATAGAAGCATTGAACCCTGCACTTTTCGCTAACTGATGAGGTGCGTTCGTAATTTGTTCTTCACCTGGTGATTTGTTTTCCACGCACATGCAAATCGCATGCATCGTTAGAAAAAAATCACTCACCTTTGTCTTCCAGATTTACCGACTTTGGAGTCGCCGGATGTGCTAAGAACGAATTAAACATGAAAATATTTGTATTTTGTTGGTGTGTTGTAACTGGTTCGATTGAACACGATAAATTAATTATATTTTTAAGCAGTTCACAAAATCCCTGACTACTTTGAAACCTTGTCTCAGAAAAGCCAAAGAAATCTTGCATGTGCAAAAGATAAAGATAAAAATATCTAGAAAACGTACCTTCTTCTGCTCCAGACTTCTCAGTAGAAGTTTCGAGAGGAGCCGAGAGAACTAAACAAAAACATAGGTTATCAGATCTAATTTGGCAACAACTTCAAAAGCACAAAATAAAATGGTCTTAGTGACCTCGACCACTCCACATGAATCTGTAAAAGCAAGCAAACAGAAGAACAAACAAACAAACAAACAAACAAACAACCGACAAACATAGAAAGAACGGAACGACAGATAACAGACAAAATAAATAAAGTCAAAGAAACAAACTTGCTTCTGCTTATATTATTATATACTGTTTGGACACAGAAAATTAGCTGAAGATGTATTGTTCGTCTTTTGGATCTATTGCCACCAAAATTCATCAAATTCAAAGTAACTGTACCAAAACGATCGATAGAGCAAAATCGCAGTTTCCTCAATAATTAATTGTTCAGTCGACAACCTTTGATGGTAAACTGACCACGGATCAGTTGAAATTCTAGAGTTGAAAACTTGAGACTAGTGTCTTCAACATAGTTAAATCGTCATTAACATTGTGTTTACGACTATTTGTTTCCATGGTTAGCGACCGACTCTTTTATTTGTCAAGGGTAATCTACAGAAACTACCTATTCATATCTGTAAAGTAGCGCAATTCGATTGGAGCCACCAATTTTAACAGTTATCGTAAGTTGAGTAAAGCCACCTCGTTTTAAGTAAAAAAAATAGCAGTTCCCAAATTAAAAGATCAATGCACCACCTGTTGCACTATCGCTAAGCTTTATCGGCTCAGTGAAGTTCAAGATTGTTACTGACACTGGCCAATTTATATCCGGACCATGGTATATGCAGATTTATTGCGGTTATCGTGGTAGCCACTTGTCTAGATCTATAAGCACAATTTTACACCACATTTTGCTTTCAAAAATGCCTAGATCATTTAAAAAATTAAAATAACTGACAGTCAGGTAACCATAATAGCAATTTACATTCTATCAAGGCTACGTACGCCATGTTGTTTCAGCAGAGTCGCGGTATACCCGTTTCAAAAATGAGGGTATGAACAGATTTTTAACAGCGAGAAAATGGCCTTGCAATAGGTTACGAGACTTTAGAATTAGTTCTCGTAGCAACAAATTCAATATTTATTGCTCAGTTCTGAGATGGTTAATATCAAGTCAAGTATGACAACACAATTTAACCTGAAATGGATGGAGTAGAGAAACTGATAAATTAACATTATTTTCCTAAAAGCAAAACATAAAGTTATCATTAACAGATAAACATAAATAAATTACATGAAGACACAACTGGGTCAAAAGAGACGTAATTACTGACTTCAGGTCTGTTGCGACCTGAAGCACAGCAGGAAAATATATACAAATGTCTCAAACATATCTCACAATAAGTCAACCTGATTATATTGTTTTCCAGACTTTGTAAAAATATCTATCATCATTCAACTTACCTGTGTGCGACAAACATAATGTAAGGCACGTTAGAAGAAGTCTGTTGTTCATTCCACGGCCTTTCCTTGTTCGCTATTGTTTATTTATCGCAAATTTGTACCTGCTAAGAAAACGATAGAAGTTTATCACCAAGATTTAAAGATGTTCGGCGAAATAACGACAGGATTGCTGAGAAACATATACCAATATTAAGCGACAACAAAGAGCTTTGGTGAAAGGTCTTTAATAAGGTCTAAACCGTTTCCTTTTCAAAAATAATTTCCCCCCGTTTTTCGAACTTCTACACCAAATTGATTAACAGAAGCAGGTCTTCTTACTTTGTTTGTAATGACTGTTCATTGTTTATATAATAAAGCTTGTTTTCGCAACGAACGACCACAACGTACTTTCTATATCTTAATATACATTCGTCTGGCCAAAACATCAATAAAATAGGGACTTACCTTTCAAAAAATAAAAATCCGAATCAAAGAGGCCTTGTGAACTTTTCCTATTTGGTCATTTCCGATAAATGACGTCATAGGAACCAAGAAAGTCTTTAAACTTAAGCAAGATTAAATATTTACTACTGCGCTCTGCAGCTCTTTGAGTTAAAAAATATCGACTTCATAGCCGGAGAAAACAAAAAACTCCAACAGCAACTGTATTATTAAATCGATAAAACTTAAGGCAATATCTGCTAAAATTACTTTAATTGCAGTTGTATTTCTGGTTTCTATGCTTAAGGAACGCTTCAACTGTGCTCATTGTTTCGTGATTTCTCACCTGCTAGCTTTGAATATAAAAACTATGACCACTCTTGCAGATAAACCACTTTATTTACCTCGCTTTGGAGACGCTCCACTACGTCATATATGCGAAACAAGGATTGCTTTTAGTCAGTGGGTGACAGGTGCCGGAATCAGTGCGTGAGATTTATAAAACAAACAACAGAACTTTGTTGGCCTACCGAAAACGGTTTTTATTCGGACTAAAGCTGGAATCGTAGCCTGTTCCCAGCCGATTCATAGCTCAGTGGTGGATTGTCTGCGCATCATGAAGTCGCTCATGCATAAGCCTCTTCCAGATCGTGTTTAATATTCTTTTCGTGGATAATCGACTGTCGTCCCGCAGAACATCTACACAATCACAATCACAATTTTAAACTTCGACACATTTACATTCCCGAACAAAACATTCGAAAATTTACGCGTAGAAAAGCATTATGGCCATGGGACTGAGATTGAACTATTTTCATTAACCGATCAAGGGGATGATTATAACGGATTTCAGTCCAAGGAAGAGGATCTGGGTATCTTCATTTTTATTTAATGTTCATTCACGATTTACATTTATGACCAATATGAGCACAGTTATACTTATCACAAGATAAAAGAAAAAAGAAAAAAATCACAAGAAAAAAGTGTTCAAGCATTGGTTATTTAAAGTTTACTTATAGGGACTTCAAATTCAGTCGTTGTTTCTGTCGACGCCTCAACATGCATTGACTCGCAACCGGAATATTTTGTCCGTTGGCAGAAAGATGGGGCTATAACCAGGAGGGAGGCATTATGACATTTTAGGGTATGCGATCTATGATATAAAAAAGGTGAAAGCAATTGGCCTGATAAACCCGCAGCTAGTCTGATGGTGCGGCCTCAGGCTTACCATCCTATGTTTGCATGGCCACAGCTTGCTAATAAGCTTCCTAATATGTATTAGTATCACCCAAATAGTGGACTAATGCAAATCCTGCATTTTGATTGGCTACGCTACTAGAGGACTATTAGTAATAGTCATCGAGTACCGAAATTCGTGACGCTTTCTTTCGTTTTATTCCCAAATAAATCTTTCTTCAACTTGCATTTGCTAACTTTATTATTGCTTTTTCTGTCCGACTAGTTGGGTGATACTAAAACAATTAGACCCTTCGCCCTCAAGGGCCACGGGTCAATAGCCCATTCGGCTTCGCCTCATGGGCTATTGACCCGTAGCCCTTGCGGGCTACGGGTCTAATTGTTAAATAGTAATAAATTCTCACCGGGAGCCCCCACTCCCAGGCGCCCCAGGTTGAGATAAGATATGGGAAAAGGCGAGCCCTACGGCGGCCACTTCCCGGAAGCCAAATGGCAAACCAATAACCAAAACTATCAAACACATGTAGAAATACGTAACTCTCCCCAAAACTCAAAAAGAGTTTTTTGCTCACAGTTCTAATCAATTCTAGTACAGTGATAGTATAACGACAAAAAGGTGAGCAAAAAAAAAAGGCAAGACTGGAAGAAAACTGATTAATACAATCATATAAACCACGAGCGTCTCCCTTACAAACCATAGAAGGGGTGGAATGAGGCCTGCGACGCGTGACTTTTCCCCTTTCCAAAAGCACTATAGGGTGGTATAAAGCGATACTTCATCCTGAAGAAACATAACAACGAACAGGCTACTAACCATAGCGCTTACAATGAAAATAGTAATAAATTCTCACCGGGAGCCCCCACTCCCAGGCGCCCCAGGTTGAGATAAGATATGGGAAAAGGCGAGCCCGGAGGCGGAAAGGAGCGGGAGCTAAGGCACAATGACTAGCCATCGCTGCGGGGAGGAGGGTGGGGCGACGATATGATGTCTGGCGTCCGTTTTAACGAAGAGAGGAATAAACAGGATAAAACAGGACTATTTATACTAAACTAGCGTAAACAATATGCATAGCAGATTCCCATGAGGATATACAGAAGTGCGGGAATGAGAAAGTGGGATCTCAACGCAATCAGGGGCGCCCGTGCATGAGGACTCCCAGTGAGAATAGTAATTGGACTGAGTGGAGTACAATTCAGGGAGTAATCGGACAAATAATTTCAAGATTTGAAATTGCGAGCACGATTACTCTCTGAATTGTACGACACGAGGTCCAATTACTAATTAATCGTATAAACAAAATTCGAGGTTAGGAAGTCTTGGGAACCTCTTTTAAGTGGAAAAAGTCAAAGATATGTTCAATCGGTTTTATAGGAAAATAGCAAGAAAAAACCCATTTAAGTGCACTTGATTTTGCGCGAAACGCGTAAGTGTCCAATTACAAGAAGTTGTAATTGGATACCTGTAATCGGACACCCACGTGATAGCGCGCCAATTAAGCGACAAATAGGCGTGTGCAGAACCAATCAAAATCGAGAATTTTGTTATAGATACGATTATGGTCTTTTACGGCTGTGTATTTTAACGTGAAGAAGGTTTGAGGTTTGAGCCCTGGCCGAGGTCATTGTATTGTGTTCTTGGGCAAGACACTTTATATACGCTCATAGTGCCTCTCTCCACCAGGTGTATACATGGCTACGGCGAAATAATGCTGGGGGTAACGCTGCGATGGACTAGCATCCCATCCGGTGAGGGGAGGGGGGGATTAGAAATACTCCTAGTCGCTTAATGCTGCAGAAACAGGAATATGCTCCGGTTGTATTTGCCACTTGACTCGTTGCAGACTTAAGCTTACCTTAACTCAAAACAATAGACTTCGAACCATAGTCTGGCCTAATTTGAGTCCGATTAGTTCGCGGATTGTTCTTTCAAAACTAGTTACAATATCAATTACGGTAGCTTATAAATTTGCTGTTTTACTGTGATCTGTACCAGCAGCCGGGACAATTTATGTCACCCAAATTTGTAAAAATCACGGCCTGTGCCCTCCCCAGAAACCAAAACGTGTTGCCTTGCAAAACGTCCTCTGGCGGTACCCGCACTTTGGAAATTACGACGGCGAACGACGACAGCGTGAAGTGGAAACTTCACACATTATATTCGGGGAACTCAAGAAATACAACTGATAGAGAGTATAAATTATTTTCCACTTCACGTTGTCTTCGGCCTTGCCGTCGTGATATCCGAAATATTTTGACTACTTCGAAAAATAATAGATCGTATAAACTTATAGGGACAACTACCTCTAAATTTGTCACGGACAATGAAGACTGTTTGCGTTGTCCTGCTAGTTCATCAAAGAGCATTAGATTTGAGAACAGTTTTTAAAGATTAACTCAGTGAAATACACAAATGTTTAGACCCCAGCTGTGGCAACTAAGAGAAAAACTTGAAATGTCTTGGGCTGAACGCAAAGGAGGCGTTAACTACGTCTACCCGAGGTTTGGCGCCAATTTAAATGATGACAACAGGTTTAAACAAGAACGACCTGTCATTTTAATGACTGTAAGGTATACCATAATAGAAACCAACTCATACGCCTCCATTCATAGCACATCAAATGTAAAAACCAGGCGCAAACCGACCTTCTTGTAACTTCGTGTTAGCAAGAGAAGGGCCATTTTTAGGTAACAAGGTAAATGAAGCACAGAAGTAACCTGTAGTACGAGAGAAAATCAACAAGTGGCTTGTGTTGGTGGCAAAACATTACGTCATAAAAAGACGACTAAAACTAGCCGGTATGTCGCAAAATGTAAAGGAAGAAATGACGGTATTTGGGACAACGGTTCCGTGTTGAAAGCGACTACACTTCGGTGACGAAGGGAAACGTTTTGGTAAGTAAAAGTACATTTTTCTTTTGTATAACCGAGATCATTTCCTCATGGCAGGTGTCACGGTTAAGTATCAGTTTTCTCTATTTACCTCAGTCCGCTGAATTTAATTCAAAACTATCAATGCGTGAGTTATGGACTGGATCGTTCCTTACTTATGAAGATTTGAAGCTAAAGAATAATTAGTATTAGTTGCCTAAATGTGGAATACAAATTGCAGCAAGTTTTTTAGGACAACCGTTTAAGTATAAATGTATTTCTTACAGTGCAGGGACATTCTTTTTTCAATGCTTTAATTGATGCTGGTTGTTATCTTATGGTTTAGGATAAAATCTCAGGCTCCATGCCATGTTTTCAAGGTAATGAAGTGGGTGGTAATTACAGCAGTTGTGGCTTGTCTGGAGGTGGTCGCCGCGGGTAAGCTGAACACTCCACACTTAACGCCTCATTGACCTTCTTTGTTCAAACATGCTTCCTAATTACCAATTTTTTGTTCGTCTGATAGTAAGACAAAGTTAAAAAATCATTGTAAAAAGCAATATTACCTATTGGCATCAAATCATAATTATCATCCTTGTTTCCATTGATGATCATTTCCTTCATTGTTTTCTTGAAGTTGGCATTTGCCAGTAAGGAGAAAGAAACGATTGGTCACTGTATGGAGGGGGGGATAAAAACTTCCATGTCAGGTCCTTACATTGCTTAATCTAATGCTATTTTTCCATTTTTATTCTGAAATAAACAAAAATAATATATCGTTAACAAGACTTCAATTCGTCTTTACAAACAAAACTTGAAAATTGATTTAAAATTTCAATTTTGTTTTCAGCTGAAAATGGAAAACTGATTGAGCAAAATCGAAAAAATTGATTTCAATTTTCAATTTTTGTTTTCAATCAAAAAATTGAAAATGGATCGCTTGGAACGGGGGTAATAGTTGGCGCAGCAGGGGTAGGCTGAGTGTCTCTTTTGGGGAGGGGAGGGAAAGTACGGTGACCCTGGTTTACAGGAGGACCCTCTCCCCCTCCCCTCCCTCCCCCGAGTAGAAACTCGGTCGCGTTCTATATTGTGAATCCTCAAATCTGATTGGTTCTCCCACTATTTAAAATTCGCTGATACAACACAATCACGCGTGCATTGCTCAGTGAAGGGGCAATTTTTCTTGACGTTTGGCTTAAAAGTGCACAAAATTATAGGTTTCCGAACTGAAATTTTTTTAAAGTTTCTACTAAAACAATTAGACAACTCGCCCTCTTTTTCTATGAACGATAGTCCACTCGGCAGCGCCTCGTGAACTATTCGCTCATAGAAAATTAGGGCGAGTAGTCTAATTCTTAAATAGAAAACAGTGGGAGAACCAATCAGATTTGTGAATTTCCAAAGAACCCAGCTGAGTTTCTAGTAACAAGGCTTAGGACTGAGGGTTGTCAGTACACCCCTCGCCCTTGGTTAATAAGGTATATATATGTGTTCACGATTTTTCTTAGGTTCTCTTAGAAGGGTCCAAAAACGTGAGATAAAGATCGACAGACGAAGCCCGTGGGAATATGGTAAGTCGATATGATGCTCCACAGGAATGACATGCTACATCAAGAGGCTGTCTCTGTAAAGGCAGTCTGGTCCATCTAAATTGAAAAATTGATTTCGCCGATTTCTTGCGTGTTGCAAGACTTCCATGTACTTATACTAAAACCACAATCCGCTGTATCGGAGTTTTGAATTATTTTTAGCTCATCCGAACGAGCGCTCATAACGGACAAATTTACCACAACTTGCAAGATAAATTTACAAAGAACGTCCTCCACCCTGTATCTAGTAAATTGCATAACTTACATATGCTTATGAATAATAGTAATCGGTGAACGGCATTCTGGGCGTAAAGGGGTTGCCTATCAAAAGGTTACCATGTGTTAGAGGTGTTCGCCAAGGAAGCGTCCTTCTGGGTTTCAGAAAAAACACTTCAGAGCGCTAGCAGGCTGTTTGGTCAAGCACAAACTCCGACTAGCTTTAAATCCGGCTGCAGCGGTTTCGTTTTTGGCTAGAATCAATGTAAATCTTAACAACACACGGCATTCATGGAAAGCTGGCATTTCTTTTATTATAATTAATTATCGCATCCTTTCTTAATATTATTGTAGACGACTAATGTAATTTAGATTTATTATGTAAAATAGGTATTATGTAATTTTAAATAAGTATTTTAAGTCCTGATGATTTTACCGTGATGAAATAAAGTTATGTAAGAAGTACAACAGGACCCAGGGAATTATGAAAAACTTAAAAACAAGCTTCAACTTTAACAGTTATTTGAATGCATGACCTCGACCCGAGAGCTTTTCGGAAATTTGGCTTAATGAACATGCATACCTCCATATGAGTTAAAAATGGTTTAAACATATCCAGATATACCTCATTAACAGCTTTAAACATTGTATTACAGCTTTGCTCAAATATCTTTTGGGAGACCCTAAAGGGAACCGTAAGTATACCTTGAATTATGCAATTGCTTGGTAACACGGTCAATAAACAAGTTTACTGACTAAGAACTAAAGACTTTTCCAAAAATATAATCTATATGTATATGAGGTGAAAATGGTATTATATAGTCATTTCTTGGAACATATTTAAAAGCAGGATTATATTTGCAACTTACACCAAACTTACTAGAAAATGTCTATGTCCTTATTTGCAGCAAACACAGCAAAGGCCTTAAAAGGAGAAATAAGAACAACAAGACTACATCGATTATGTTCAGGAAAAATTCAATTGCGCGATGATTGGACGAAAGATAAATCAATTTACGACAAAATCATATGTGGAATGTTCACTAAAAAGGACGAGTACAAGAAACACGAAGAGCACGTGGCGAGGCTCATATTGGGACAAACTGAGAAAAAGACTCTAGACGAACAAAAGGATGAACTGATTAGAGCTGTCAATCGAATGGTACATGCTGCTGGTCCTATTCCTATGTTGAAGTTTAAAGCCGGCTGATGATTGTGGATATGTTTAGTAATGACAAATGATCAAGCTATTACAAGGGTTATGTGTTTGTGTATGGAGCCTTCAGAGCTAGTGCAGAGCTTTGTCTCTGGTGAGCCGAGACGACCTGGGTTTTACCCAGACGGCTGGTCATGTGTTTTGTGGCAATACATCTTTTCCTGAAACCCGGATTTTAGTTCTATTAGTTCTAGTACTATGGGACTAAACATAAATATAAAAGTGATATATCCACCAACAATTCTGTACGTAATTTAAGGATATGTACTTGTAATATAAGAACGCTTTTTTTAAAAAAATAAAAATAAAATAAAAACGAAATACTGAGCAGACTTGTTTTTAGTAGGGATTATCCTTCGATGAAATTAGAAAAGAAGACTTTTTGTCAGTAGACCGCCTCTATTTTTATTTAGTAAATTGTGAATCCACAGCTATTGTCAAGATGCTGTGATGTTATTATCGTCCTTCAGAATTTAAGTACTGCGTCTCTCCCTTTATTTTATCCAATACCGAAGGTGTGTCGGACATGCAGGCTAAAATCGGTTACAAATAAAATTCTACCTCATTTCTTTAATTTCAGTTCCAACACAAACAGAAGGGGGGAGGAGGGGCAATTCTGTTTGGTAAAACTAAAATCAGTTCAAATCTAGTTGCGTCGTTTCAATACCTTTTGTTCGGAGCTCAAAATGTAACCTTTTTTATTTGTCAGCTTTGCGGATTTCGTGGTACACCAAGATACCCCCTATAGTTCACGATTCTCGAATCAAATAACCTGTCATGGCTTGATTTTTGATTATGTATTGATATTGCAACTATAATTAGTTAAATTTTGAAACGGCATAATAAACAAACTGCGCTGACAAACATGACAAGACAACGCATGCCAGAAAAAACTTTGATTTTACAAAGTACAAACTTGACGTTTCGTATGCTACAACATACATCTTCAGAAGTGACCGTTAAATTACAAGTTAAATGAAATGCGAAGAAAAAGAAAAAGACTGGTATCTAATCTCAACAAAATGTAACAATACTAATAATTATAAATAACAAACAGATGAGTTTGCGGAAAAAAATATACATATATAAGGCTAGTTAAGAAAACAGTTTCTCACTACCAACGTTTTCATTCAAGGCCGCCTGTGGGAGTGTTCTTCTGACACCTCAATCCTCTGTTATATAATTATAATGATGTGATTTACCGGCACAAAACAGCATTAGAGAACTGAACTAAGATAGAAAAATAAGGGTGGAAAAAAAAAACACTAGAAACATGGAGGAGATTATATGGATGGAGGGAATGATTCGAACCACTGGTCCGGCCATTTTAGTTTCTTATAATAACATCAGGTTAATGATGACATGACGCAAAGCTTTAGAACAATGTGTCAAAAGGGACCAAACATCTCTCAACGCTATCTTTTATTTGCCGGTATGTAAGTATACCGATTCGTAGCTTTTTTTGGTATGAACTTGGCCGAGCAATGTTTGTATTTTGGTGACATGCCATACCGCGACCAGGCGAGCCTAATATGTGACCACAGCGTACAGAAAAGAACGTGCGTGTAATCAAATTCGGCCAAATAAAATCCGGCGATTTCAGGACAGTGATTTGATATCGCAGGTAATCAGGAAAGTAGACAAGGCTGCTGGTTGGCTAATTGCGAATTAGGCTACCGAAACTCATAATTAATAAACTGCAGTATCAGGTATACATTCTTGTCCAATGGAAAAGAGGTTTTTCAGCTGCAGTTTACAAGATGATCTGTTTTCGAGTGCTTTCCATCTTTCAACAACTTAAGAGTAAGAAAAAAACAGTTCTAAAAGTAAATTTATTTTATTATAGATTTACATTCAAATGCATGGCATTCTTTATGACATCCCTCCTGATACCCGTTTTAAAGTTGTAATTTCAATTAACATTAATTAAAACTGTCAATCTTGTCGTTTCGCTCTGATTATGGTAGGACTGATTATGATTTGCTATTTATCACGAAATAAAAGATTTTCGCTTCAGTGTAACTAGTCAAATACCTAGACGATGATGTGTTTTCGGCTAATGATTAAAAAATTGTTTCAGGAAACCAGAAAGGCCTTAAAGATTATTATGTCCTTTTGATACCTATGCTCAATGAGCAATTTGAAGGGTCTTTCAAGTGTTCAGATTTCTAACTTTATTATTAATAGAATATTTTGGTTGGTGTGGTTCAATGTATTTAAAGCGATTTATCTTTAACCTTCTTTGAGCCTTTCTTGGACTTTGTTATTTTACTTTTCTGGTAGTGGTGATTGTTCTTTCTGCTAGTTTTGGTTTCAAATTCTCTTCTGAATAAGCCATTTGGTGCATCACCCATACTTGTCGTACCCGGATTACTCATCCCGGCGAACCCATTCATACCTTCCATTCCTTCTAATCCATTCATTCCATTTCCAATCATCCCACCGTCCATTCCGCCCATATTTGGCATACCTCCCATTCCAGCCATACCTCCAGGTCCATCTATATTTCCAATACCACCCATATCTCCCAATCCTTCTGGCAAGTCATGCATTGGTCCCATACCTCCTAAGCCTTCAGGCATGCCGTGCATTGGTCCCAGTCCTCCCAAGCCTTCCGGCATGTCATGCATTGGTCCCATGCCTTCCATACCACCAGGCATGGATTGCATTGGTCCCGTACCTTGTGGCATATCTTGCATTTGACCCAAACCTCCCATCTTGTTAATACCTCCCATACCTCCCATTCCTCCCATCTTGTTCATGGCTCCCATGCCTCCCATGCCTCCCATCCCACCCATTCCATTCATAGCAGCCATACCGCCCATTCCTGGCATTCTTCCTCCCATACCTCCTCCACCTCCTCCCATATTTGGCCTTCCTCCCATTCCATTAGCGTTTTTCCAAGCACTGGTAAATTGGTTCTGCATCTGTTTTTCAATTCCCGCCATCGCCTGCTGTTGCATTTGTTTCATTGCAGAATTCATTGCAGAATTGTAAAACATCTCGGGAGTTGCTGGATCAGTGCTCACACCTACGGGATTATAATGACACGAAATTACTACTAAAAGTGACTTTCGCCTGCCAATTTGTGTTACAGATATGTAGGGGTGCAGAATGGCAAACATGACCCCGACAATTTATTTCAACTTTAAGTTATTTTGTTCGCGCTGGTTGGTCACAAATTGTGGAGTTTATCGAAATAGCACTGATACAAATTGTCATAATTCGGTACCATCTATTTTAATTGTGAAATTCAAATTGTCACATTTGCGTTAGGGCAATATAGGTTATTTATTATTTGCATTAAGCAAAGCCATCAATAAATCAGTTTTATCGACATTCTAAAAGAACAGCCACTGGGTTATGGTAATTAATAAATAGACGGCTTGCTCTCGGTTTCTATCGACTTCAAGACAACAGTTGGCTCAGGGTTTCGCCCCTTGCCAATCATAAGCCATTAGAGACCTCGAGCTGCCGTCCAATGGTTAAATAGGCAACGCCTGAAGATGCGTGTGGCTAGGCATGCTAAGTCCCTGGAATGTTACAATACAATTCTTTTAGAAGCATGCCTTAAAAGAGAAAAAAAATACAACGAAAGGGTTTTATTGCAACACCTCTCTTTGTTTTGTTTCGAGAAGAATCTGTAATCTCAATGGCGAATTAGAGATTGTATGGAAACCTCATGTTTGAAACCTAACACAACCTAGCACTCGTTTTATTTGTCGGTGGCGTCACATACGGAAGCTCTCATCGTTTTGGTTCAGGAGAAGCAACTATGGCCTCAAACAAGAAAAGATAATCTCGAATACTCTAAAAGGAATTAAACATAACCTTCAGTAAAATAGTTTACTCCCGTCTGCTAGCTGTCCTCAGAAAGAATGTTAAAAGTAACAAATGTCTAGCAGTTTTCAACGAACAGTCTTTTCCTCGTACCTAATTTAGATCTCCGCCCAGTCTTTGGGTATAAATAATGAAGTGTCTCATGCAGGTAATACGGAGGCCCTCAGCGCTTCCTTTCGTGTTGTTTACCTGATGTTTTTCCTCGCTTCTCAGTCACGTCTTTCTTTGATTCCACAGTCGACTGTCTTTTTTTCCCTTTGCCTATCTTGTGGCTGTTGTGTTTTACTTTTTCTTTCTTGTTAGGCTTTTCAATTTTTGTTTTTCTATCATAAGCGGCATCGTAGCCGTCGTCCATTTCGTTCTCTGGGCCTTCGTTGAAAGGTTCCTCAAAGGCAGCACGTTCACGGGCGGGTACTAAATATGGCTCATCGTCGTCGTCGTCAAAACCTTCATCATCAAAGTCCTCATCGTTGTCAAAGTAGCGATGTCTGTGAAAAGGACGGAAATAAGGCATCCGCTCCCGATCTTCGTATCCTAATGGAACTTTATCTCGCCCAACTGCAGACTCGTCCATCATCGGAGCCATTGGCCCCATAGGCTCCCTTAGTTCTCCTCCAAATCCTCTCGTAAAATAAGGATTTCCTCCATTAAAGTATTCATCGTTGCTCCTGAGTGTGTCTCGTTCATACGCATTGTTACCAAAGTTGTTCATCTCGCCCATGTCTGCCATGCGGTTGCCATACATTCCTGCCATCTCCATGTCTCCCATCCCTCCAAACCCAGCCATTCCTCCCATGCCTCCCATGCCACCCATGCCACCCATACTATCCATACCGCCCATGCCGCCCATGCCACCCATGCCCATGTTATCCATCCCTCCTCCCATTCCTCCCATACTTTGCATGCCACCCATTCCTCCCATGCTTCCCATTCCACCCATTCCACCCATTCCGCCCATCCCTCCCATGCCTGGCATTCCTTTAGCAGCCTGCATAGCCGCCTTGAATTGGTTTTGCATCTGTTCTTGTATCACTGACATAGCTTGCTGTTGCATTTGCTTCACCATCGGGTTGTCTGGCTCTTCAGAATCGTCTTTGTCTAAAATAACAAGGGGAGATCAAAATTTAATTATTAAGACCTCTGCAGTTTTTGATCAAAGTAACATAAAACCCTATTGACTTAAATGTGCAAGGAATATTTACCTTCTTCTTGGCTTGGCGCTTCACTGGGTTCTATAGAAAAAATATAAATTATCTGTAATCATAAAGACATTATTATCTACTTGTTACAGTCGAATCCGTTTAATACACCAGAGGGGGAGGGAAGAGCGTCTTTATTATGGTGGTGTAGGTAGAGGTAGAGTTCATATGAACTGTGATTACTTTCGTTCCAAGAGGTGTCTGCAGGGAGAGGTTCGACTGTATTTTGAAGGCATCGTGATTCGTGGTACCCCAGGGAAGGTACTCGGGCTTTCAAGTTACGGAGATGAATGGGGGCAAAAATTGTAACCCGTCCCCCCAAAATCCCTAGGGCTTCCAACAAAACACTAAATTTGCTTCCCATGCCAAAATCCCATGCCGAATTTCTGACCCTTAAAATTTCCAGAAAGGGTTAAATGATATACTGTTGTATAGCCGGTTTTATAAATGCCACATGCAATGAAGAGCGACACCATCGTTATCTATTATACAACAGCAAAACACGTTTGTTTGTACTTCATTCGCAGAACTACGCAGCCAAGGCACTACCACGAATCTTAAGATTGTTTTTAATACCACATAAAAATCTATACTTAAATCAAGCCACCCGAAAAATCCCGGAATTGAAAATTTCGAACCCCAAAAAGTGCTTTGATCATCCCCGTCACCTAGCATCCCCTACCCTGCGTCCCCACCCGCCCCCCTGGGCGTGGTACTGGCGATGAACTTTGTCTAAAAATGGATCATCACGACTGCAATCGAAAAATTAACGAATACTTTTTAGTAATAGGGAACGTGTTTTGTTGTAGATCAAAGGAAAAACAAAGGAAAGTAGACATTTCGCTCTTCTCACCATCTGGGCTCTGAGGATGTGGCCCTACATCACTTCCCGGGCCACTCTTGCTATCGTCTGACATTCCGACTGGCACAACAGGAGGTGCCTCTCCCTCGGCTCCACCCGGAGAAATCTTTAAATCAGGGGGGAGTTTAGGGTGGTCTGGTCCAGCAGCAATAGCCGCATAAGGATCTGTTTTACCTTTGTTAAATGTTTTAGGATCCATCCCAGAACCGCTTCCGCCCTCAGAATCCTCGAGATGAGAGTCAGTACTAGATGAGATATTTCCTCCTGTTGTTGTATTTGGTAGAACTGCGCTAACTAATTTGTCGATTGCTTTGAGTGTCGATGTAGTGTTCAAGTCTTGAAATTGGCTGGCATTCTTAATTCCATCTCTAACTTTGCTAAGTGGGACGCCTGTTGACACTGCATTGTTGCTGATATCCAACTTATTGCCTTGATTCAACTGCGAAGCAAAATTAGTAAATTCCTTTCTATCAGGTATCACACTACCAGGCTTTGCCGTTTTGAGCTTATGAAAGAGTCTTAGTAGGTTTTTATGAATGCTTGTCTGAAGACTTTTGATTTTACTTTTGTCTTTGACTACAGGGGCGTTGTTTTCTTCGTCCTCTGAACAGTCGTCCTGAAGGGATGACTTCTTCAAAACTCTCTCAGCATCACCGGGATGTGGGATATGAGAATCACTGCTTTTTTGATGAGATTTACCGGACAGACTGCGAACTTGATTAGCGCAACCTACAAAATGAAATAAAGGCATAAAATAAGTACAATAATTAGGTTAATGAATACGAATGGACTGCGTAGCTGCTTGGAAAGCAATCACATAAATTACCTATCTGAAGAATAATAAATATGTCACGATAAAATGGACCTATTTGATGAAATTATTATCATCATTTCTAATTTTGTATTTTGACAATTGCGTAAAATCTGATAGGACACTTTTAACTTCATTCAACGAAAATCATCAATCAGAAGAACAATACTCTGTGTCAGTCTGTTGGCCTCGGATATGAAAGAATCGGAAGTTTACAGACTGAAGTAATTAACTTCCATCTTTCAAAAAGCAAAGGCTGCTTATTTTTAATTACTAAACCAGTTTTTCTCCTCAACAGGGTTTAGAATAAAACAATATGTTAACGTTATTTGTGTAGTAGAACATAGAAGTTTCGGTTTCTATTGTATATACCTTTTGATGGCCTGCCACAAGAAATGTCTGCAATTAAAAAGAAAATATGGTCTGTAAAACGTCTAAAACGTCTTAAGCATCTAAAATAAAACGCGACTACTCGAATGCTCTTGTGCGGACTTAACAGACTGTGTTCACATGACTTAAGATAAAAGCGACGGGAAGTACGATGGATACTTAGTGTATGAAATTAAAAGTTCAGTAGTTTTGAGGGACATAATTTCTCTCAGTAGATATTAATGTGGAATTTATGCCGTGATGCATTCAAAGGCCTGTTTAGGTGCTTTACGGTATTTAGTAAGTGGAAGCGTTTGGGGTTGACAAGGCTTCTATAACGATGATATTCGTCATATTAGTATCTTTTTGTGTGCTAAACTACTATTTTATTCACGTACACACTTATGCCCGTTTTTGTTGTGTACCCCTCCCCTTGTGGGATGTAGCGTTTTTGTTTACAGTCGCTCACATTAAGAAGCAACTGTTTCGTTGTCCTCAGGCAGTAAAGAACACCTGAAGCGTCCTTTAACGCATCAATACTTTTGTTTTGAAAATAACTGGTACCAGTTCTTTACCTGCAAAAACGATGACTGCCAAAATCAGCGAAAGGACCATTGGACGTTTTCGTGTCATTCTTCAATTCCTCGCATCTACTATAGAAATGCTTGTAAATTAAAAGAACAACATGCCTTACTAGAAACGTTACAATGATTTAAGTACTATACCGCTACAGACCACGTCCAAAAAAGAACATAAAACATGAGCCTACAAGATATGAAAAGAATAAGCGAAATCACCCTAAGGCGGAGGAGTACATCTAGAATGCTAAAGAACGAATGTTGATATCGAGAATATATCTAGAAAACGAGAATCTACTTTGAATCGTCGAATAAACAACACCTCAGGTATATACCAACGGGAATAAGTTAATTGAATTTCGGACTTCGCCGTAACATGATCATTTGCTTGCAATGTTTATATTTTTACAGGTTCTACCTACGCTTGCGGAATTGCTTTTGTTGACATGTTTTAATGTTGTTTTTTCAGCGTTCACAAGACTAGGAATAATTTCTCAATCATATTCGTCTTTGTGCTTGCATTGTTACAAGGAGTTCACCTCTTCCCAATGTAAACGAAACTTGCTTCAGTTCTTACAAGAGAATATTAACACCACAGACAGACGCTCAAAAATGTTACCGTGTCAAAACAATTATCTTGTGGTAAGTAATTATAAACTACAAGCGAAAAAGTAAACGGGATTATCTAAGAAATACACGTCGATACAAAACTTACCGGAGGCTGAGGTACCGTTGACGATATTGGTCAAAGAAATCTGCGCCCAAACCACAAGGGATCAAATTTCGGCTGCTGATGTAAGAATAAAATATTTAGCTAACCCAGATCATAAAATTGTAGTTATTTTCCAATTAAATATTTACAAAAACAGTCCAAAATATTTTTCATACGTCGCAAGGGACATTACAGGATATTATGGATTAAAAAGGCGAAACTTACATCTGCTCAAAAGCTAGATCCAAAAATACGAGTGAGAGGAAGTTAAACTGTAATTAATCCTTCTTCGACACAAATGCAATACTACCAGAAGGGAGGGTTAAAGGTCTCTATGGTCTGATGCACCAAATGAACTATTGAAAGTATTGAACTCTCAAATTGTTTTTTGAGGTCATTGAAGGCAGGCATTAACTCAGTTGGGTCACACAACTAGAAGAACCTGCTGATCCGACTCAAGTGGTACCCAATTTGAGGCGATGGAGTTAGAAAAGCTTTCTAAAACAACGTTCGTTTCTCTACGCCCGGCGTAACTAATCGAACCCATGCAATCGAACGCGAATCGTTCGATTAGTTCGGTAATCGAACACAATCGAACTCACCCTAAAATGTGGTCAATTAAGAAGTGGATTCCGAACAAAATCGAATCGGATTGAGTTCGACTACGTTCGATGCTCGATTTTGTTCGATTACCGAGCCCAACCGAATGATTGGTGTTCGACTGGGTTCGGTTGAATTTTGGTTCGATTTTGTTCGATTAGATATGCCGCGTTTACGAAGCTTACACAGCTGAAATTAACAAGTCAATTCAAATATTCCATGGCGGAGCGTGTTATTTCAACATTCAATTGAGTTCTCTTTCGAGTTGCTACCACAACTACTGTATGCCAGAAGTCCACTTACGGCTTGCTGTGCCAAACAGTTACACTGCCAATAATTCCTTTGAGTGTAGTTCTATTCCGTTTATGTTCAAGGGACGCTTCTTAATTTTATGCTCCAACAGTTGTTAACTTTGAAAGATACTTGAAAAGTATTATATTTTGGAAGGTATCACAAAAGGCCATCAATGGTTCATCAAGTTCTTCAATCACTCTAAAACTTCACAACTCAAAACGTTCGCAAGCATTATCCCAATCATGTAACAGCCCGAGAATCGTGCTTCGGTGCAGGGGGGAGGGCTAAACAATAACGGGACAATAAAACCGGAACGGGAATAAGAACAAGAAACATTCGTGACCAGCTGGTATCCTTCTTCCGTGGTTTTGGACGAGCCACCTTGTTCAGTTACAGGGCTTACTGTGGTGTTAACTGTTTGGTAGGAGAGATATGAGGGGGATAACCTGTATTAGTATCACCCAACTAGTGGACTAATGCATATCCTGCATTTTGATTGGCTACGCTATTAGAGAACTATTAGTAATAGTCATCGAGTTGCGAAATTTGTGACGCTTTCTTTCGTTTTATTCCCAAATAAATCTTCCTTCAACTTGCATTTGCTAACTTTATTATTGCTTTTTCTGTCCGACTAGTTGGGTGATACTAAAACAATTAGACCCTTCGCCCTCAAGGGCCACGGGTCAATAGCCCATTCGGCTTCGCCTCATGGGCTATTGACCCGTAGCCCTTGCGGGCTACGGGTCTAATTGTTAAATGAACTAGAATCCAGACCAGGTGGAGTATCAGCATTCTTAGTCACTTCTTGCTTGTGGAATTGCACTTTAACGATCCCAATGGGCCAACATGTTTACAAACCTTAACAGCCTGGCGTAAACCCAAAAAAGCTGACTTAAATTCAACGGAAAGTCAAGTAAAACAAAATACAATATATCGCAGAAGAAAAGTTTATTGTACTCTCTATATTACAAATTATCGGTCTACGGATTAATTTAAGTCGGACTAATGGACTCTCGTCGGTTATATTAAGGTTATGACAAAAACGATATAGTCTCTGGTCGTCAGGTGTATACTTTGATTATGACTTCTATTTGGTTTGTTACAATATCTGTGATCACAAAAACGCAAATCTTTAGCTTTTGTTCATTGTAATCCATTGCTTTTTTCATCTCAGCTATAATTTCTCCAAAACGCCAGCTGAGATTGTCGTCAATATCATGGACATGTTTACCTCGTATTTCAATTCTCATTTTCAGTTCTTCTTGACCGGGAGTCGGTATGCCCAAGATTCAGCTCTTGTAATTGAGCTTCTCCTTCCTTTCTTTTTCTGTAAAGTGACTTTGGCTTAGAGGTTTGATAACCTTAAGCTTCCGAAGGGTTTTATGAGGAACTGTGAGAGAATTTGGTTCCAAGTATATTTTGGAGTGCTTTTTCGCTATATGATGATCACCAGAGCTATCTCCGCTCGTTGCAATTGTGGAAAAAAATTTCTTGTTGTTAAATGTTTTGTCTTCTTGCGACATCCTTACGCCGATTCCGCTAGATTCTGTGCTTCCGGATCGTTCTGAGCTCACTGAGCTTATTTTGCTACGAAGGCTTAAGGAACTATCCCCCACTGCTTTGGCTTCAAAATCACCTTCATTTTGGTCGTGATAGAACTTTTTCTCCGCTTCTTCGTCACTGTCCTTGAAATCACCATAGTCTTCCGTGTTGTAAGAATCAACTACTCCGTCTTGTTCTGGAGTTTCGCGAATGGCTCCTTCCTCATCAAATGCCCCATCACCCCCACCCTTAACAGTTCCAATCGTATGGCCCATTAATGCATCGTACATTTCATCCTGCTGAGCAGCCACTTTTTCTTCAAGGTGAGCGGCCTCTTCGAACTTTTTCTGGG